>JBBPCZ010000148.1:2763990-2774710 GCA_037974445.1 Brycinus macrolepidotus | reverse complement strand
ATATATACCGTGTGTATATACACACACATATATACATACGTACACATGTGTATGCATCACTAAAATGGTAACTGGCATGTTATAACAATCAAACTATATACATATATATCTCACATATATTGCAGACATTTGGCTCCTAATCGACTGCTCATAATTCAGGATTAGGGGATTAGGGAGGTGACATGAGAGCTATAATCTAGAGACCTGATGGAATGTGCACGACTCAGCAAAATATAGCAGATGAAAGTCCATTAGAGACAGTTATTCAATAATAATTAATAAACAAACAGCAAATAAGAACTGCGGTGGTATTAATGGCATAGACCCGTGACAGCAATACTCAGAGGTTAAGCCTATCCTTAAACTATATATATATATATATATATATATATATATATATGAATGTGTGTGTGTGTGTGTGTGTGTGTGTGTACATAGCTAAAATGGTATTAGTGGTAAACTACACAACTGAACTGCACTGAAACTCCAGTTTGGTCTGGATCTTATCTCAGTCTTTTCAATAGAAATACCTTCTGTGATGGGCATAAAGCAAGAAATCAACAGTTTGTTCCACCTGAACTCCATTATATGTTGCTGATTTCACTGCACGTCCCAGATAAACACGTGGCAAGACTTTTTTCAGCAGGGGAGGTTGTATACAAGTCCACCTAATAAAGCTCTCCCAACCTTAATCTCACAAGCGCACAGACAGTGCAGATTAAAAGTAAGCGGAGCCACATATTTTTTTTCTGCAAACGCGCACACTTCTGGGGCAGTTCATCACTCTGAGGAGAAGAACAGCCTCCTCAGACAAATGGCTGGAGGAGATGGCAGAAGAGACGACAAGTGCCTGGAACACGGCACTCGAGGAGGGGAAAGGGACGAAAACTGCCCAGAGTTTATGCTGACGCTTGGCACATCTCTCTCTTACAATCTGAGACTAATCAATCTGAGGTGGGAGTGAGGATGTACTGAGAGCGCGTGAACCATGACCCCCAACTCATTATCACTCCGCCGCCGTCACACACCCAAGATGAGTTCAGGGCACGACCAACACCCACTGTTTGCGTAATCCCTCACTATCTGACCCAAAAGGTCCAATACTTTAACATGACTTGATCTGGCTTACACTACCAGACAAAAGTTTTTGCACATCACAGGTTTTTACCACTTATGCATTTACTTCAATACTTATCTGTTCTTCAATACAGATTTGTATTCTTGTTAAACGCTGAAAAGATGTTGAATGAACAACTATAAATGAAAATATGTCAAATAAAACAAATTTCCTTTCTAAGAGTAAAGAATCTGTAACAGTGCAGGTCTGACTCCTGTTAACTGGTTGTGTGGTGATGCAGAGTCAAACTCTAGACTGTCCTTTAACTTTAAATCCACTCGTGAACTGATTCAGCACTTAATAGCTCGTTAAATATCTAACACTTGTTTTGTGATCCATATTATAATTATAATTATAATAGGTGGCTTTTTTGGCTAGTAAAGGCACTCAAATGGTGAACATACTGTATTTGTTAGCAAAGAATACTGATTGTATTGTTAGTAAATATTAAGTGAGCAACATGCAAATGTCAATCTGTGCATAACCTAAAAACTAGACTAGTAGTGTATATCAGAAAAAAATCTGTTTCTATCTGCAGCATCTAGGGTATCTTCAAAGAAGGCCTGCCAGGGTAAAATGTTCTCCCTATTGTTTTCTCTCCTGATCAAATGATGGGGCCAAATCTAATCTCAATACTGCATTCCTGGAATTTACTGTCCTGAAAAATTTTAGTGTCACTTTGTCATTTTTTGCCATGGGATAATAGTGATCGATGTTTTAGTATTAAGTAGCTGTTGAACACGTATGAGTAATATGACTATGGAGAGGGGGGTATAGAGAGAGCAAGACATTTTAGGTAAAACGTGCCTTAGACATAGGTTACAGAGTGACAACTGTCATTTGACTGATCATTTGGAGGTCTCTGGAGATGCCACAGCCATACGCAATCAAATAAAAGAGAATATTGAGTGTATTGTTAGAATACACTCAATATGATACAAGGCAGTGGGGAAGTCTGTTGGCTGATGTAACACAATCTGCAGTTAGTGTTCTCCTCCAAGTGTGTTGAGTTCAGTGATGTTGTGTTAGTGGCAGTTTGTGATTCGTAGCTATGTGCTGGTCTTCACCCTCTCAGCACTGATAATGTGTTAAAGGCGGAGACCTAGCAAGGAAGTGGAAATGACCGTGACTAAATTTGTTGCTGACCCTGCATGGCTTGCATACTGGATACCCAGCATTAGCATTAGCCAGCCACTTTCTTTAAATACTGTTGCTTTGTTTAAACAATTATTGTTATCATGGATTCCATAATAAGACAATTCAACTAATATACATACTCATCGTGCAGCTAATGCAATCACAATAACGATTTACTGAAGAAAACTGGCATGTACTGTAATTTTTCCTTTGTCATCTTATAATCAAATAAATTAATAATGGCCTTAATTTCTTTTAAAACATGTTTAGTGTTATAACTTGATTAGTAACAATTTGTAAAATGCTAGAAATGACTAGATGTGGAAATAATAGTTTGTACAAACTGTAAATGGCAAACTGATATAGTATTCATCAGTAGGGCTTATTTTCCAGATAGGGGGGGAACATGCACTTATAAAGAAACCAAGTCGAGCAAGACGACCCTTTGACAGTATTTTGGTGCAACAAAAACAAAACTAACAGTTTACCTTTGTCGTCGGTGTTCTTAAGGGGGAGGTTCTTCCCCCATTGTCCCCTATTGTCCATGTTTCCTTCTATATTATAAAAGCCCAGGTAAGCCCATTGACTACTGCCTGCTGGCTTCTATTGTGCGTGTGTTTTGAGTGAATGGGTTTTGTCCCTTTCGAAGTAGAGGGGAGTGCACTGAAGATGTCCATGGTAATTGAACATAAGCTATGAATGTATCAAATAATGAGATGGAAATCACTGAGCGTTTCTTTAATTATTGGCTTTTCAAATATTGTGGAATTCGCAAGGCAGACTTGATCCAATGATTTCTTTGTCATGCCTTCACACTGTGTAACATATGCACTGTTTTTGTTTGGCTATAGCACCCAAATGCCATTCACTGACCTGTCTATGCACTTAGGAAATTTCAGATCTTGCTGCAGATTTGTGGGAACTGTCATCGTGACTAATAATAATAATAATAATAATCAGTTAATACATATGGAACACATGGCTTTGACTTTGATCTTACCATATGCCCTCAAAGTGAAGGCTACCTGTCTGTGGGAGATTTTTTTTAAATCCCCAGCCTGAATAGGTGTCCTCTTTAGCTCTTTCTGAGGCAGATGCACTCGGCCCACGAGCGCTCAGCCTCATTTTCATCTAAATAAGAATCGATCTCTAGCTGTGTGCACCCCCCACCCCCCACCCATTGCCTCAAATACAGGGACTTAACCCCACTTTTCTCTCCCACACCTCCCCACCACCTCTCACAATGCATATAAAGTGCTAATCAACTCAACACGAAGAGAAAAAAAAAAACATTAACAGTCTGGAGGAGATCAGATGCCAAAGGTGCTCAGAGTCAATGCATTTGGAAATAAACAAGCTTTTTATGTTACGTATTATTATTCTGCTGATAGAACGTGTGTGTGGGGGCAACATTTTTAGATCTCATTCAGTTATAACCTATGTAAATAATGCCTGCATTTGAGCAGATCTGCCCTGAAGGCCTGCAGATTTGAAGTTTTTCTTGCACGTCTTGCCCTTTTGCTGCTGCTGTAACCTTGCAGTCTCAGGGTTATTCCGTTTCTACCCCTGTAACACCCTCACAAAGCTTGTTGCACTTTTTCCACTTCACTTCTAGTGATGGTCCTGTGCGATTCTGGAGAAGAAGCAAACATCTGGACGCTCACAGGGTTCCTCCTGATGAACAGAAGTGATGGAAAGAGAGTGGACAAGAGAGAGTGAGAGTGAGAGAGAGAGAGAGAGCATGAGAGAAGATGTGAATGAAAAGCCGGAGTGTGAATCACTGGCACAATGTCAGTGCTTCGTTCTGCCTCAGTGGCCCGGCATTACTGAGAGGGGAAGAGAGGGGGTGGTGTGCTCGGAGTGGGGGAGGGGGAAAGGCCCACAGAATGGTCATGAGATACAAATGGGTGGTGAGAACAGGGCAAGAATAGCACAGGCTTCATAAAACTGGGGGCAAAAAAAAAGACCAGATTGCAGCTTGCTTTCTTCCACCACTGAGGACACACAATGGATTTATTAATATCTTTAGGAAGCAGAAATAATCAAGACATAACAATAACAAAGACAAATTACTAGTTCATTGTGATCACATATTTACAGACTTAAAGGGCCACGGACAAGGTTTAATCTAAGACCTGAACAAAATGATGGCTCTCAACTGAAAATCTCGCTCAGTCTAAAACAAGGCTGTCTGAGGAGCAGCAGAATCTTGTTCAGGAAACTGGACCATTAAGAGCAGAACAGTCAGATTAGTCAAGCTCAACCTTTCAAACTGGAGTGCATTAAGAGTACTTGTCCATATCTTTCTCACATCTACAACCAGTCTTTTTTTTTTTTTTTAATTTTTTTTATAAAATCACTTCTGATTCCAAAAAGAAAAGCTGAATTTTTTTTTTAAGTGATAAAAATGGGTCAAACAGGTACAAGCAAGTAAACATCACTACAGTATGACTTATTATGAATGAGTTACTATACTGCCATCTAGTGTCCAGCAGTTGACTGAGCAGTGGCCCATATCATGGAAAACTGAATTTTCCTGGCTCTAAAATTTCAGCGTGTCAAAAAAATACTGTTCAATCCCCAGTCCTTACATAGAAACTAAACTGCAAAACAGGCCGCTTTCTTTTGTGAAACATAACAAACATCAATAAATTTACACACTACATACATACATACATACATATACATACATACCATACATATATATATATATATATATACACACACACACTCATAGTTGTTAGCCCTGCTTATTCACACTGAAGTTATAAAAAAAGTGTTTCAGCCTGATCTGCTTTTCTGAAGAGGCACAATACAGGACGGTCAGTCAAAACCGAGGTTATTTGCATAAACCAGTCTTAAAGGCACAATATGAAAAACAGCCTGTTTAATTCTAAGGTATAAAGAGGTTAGAAATGGTCATTTAAAAGTGATTCACAACTGTTTATACTAAATAAACCAAAAATTATAAGCAGATCCTGGGGGGAAAAAAGCAAATTACAAGATAAATGTAGGCTATGGGCTCTTTAATAATGCATCTGTCTCAATGATGAACTGCTTTTGCTTTGACCAACAGGTGGGCAGGTGAAAAGTAGGGTTTCACAGGGACACAGTACACTATGAACAGTTAAACAAACCCTTGCGTTCTCAGTATTAGCCTTACAACTATTTGACAAAAGGCTACATGTTGGCCGGTTACATTATTTCAAAGAAAGAACAGGGGTTTATTTGGACATGAAACAGATTCAAAAGTCTCTAGGACGATGTGGTTGACAGAGGCCTGTTCAGGAGCTCTCTCACTGGGGAGGACGAGAGATCCTGGAATCCTGCAGCATGATCTGTGGTAAAACAAGCAGAAACAGGCCTAAATTAATCAGTGTCAACAATGCTTTATAACAGTCAAACGTTGTGCTTACTGTGTAGACATACAGAGAAAAAATAAACAATTCCTTACTTAGTCTGGCACTCGTCTCCTTCACCAGTAACTGAGCCTGCTCTTGGAATGAAAGGAGCTCCTGTATCATCATGCACTGAGAATCCATCTTTAGACAAAAACAAATGACAGGAGAAAATTCATTTAAACACAACTGAGATGTTTTTGTTCAATGACTTACAACACACAGCTGTAGCATTTTGTTCAGTGAGGTATCCTGTTGGTCCCAGAAACACTACCAATTAATCCTTTGCATTACACACACAGTGATAATTCACACCGTGTAGACTTAAATGTCACTGAGAAGGCACCAAAAAGCTTTTTCGTTTTATTTTTGAGAAAAATAATTTGAGATAAATTAAGTTGTACATCACTTCTTACAGTTATTTGTTACTTTATCCCTCTTCATGAGAACCTCTTAACCATACTTGGAGTTCTGGATAGTAATTGTATTACTTATACAAACAATTAATTTAGAATTTTGTCCTCCTTGCTATACATGTTTCTTGGTCATTGTAGAAACATCGCCATTTATTTTTCATTAAAATAACATTTATCTTTTTACCCCTGCTTTCTACCAATTGAAGTTCCACAGGAGTAGCATATGAGAATAATTTTATATGTTTATCTCCAACCAAACTGATTTTGGAATAGTAGTCTACAATATGTATAGAACATGAATAGTGAAGAGTGGCACATGTAAAAGCAAAACACATCTTGCCTCACCAGGACTGCCTGCTGAACAATAAATGTAAACGAAGGTGTTTGTTCTCATAAGCACAGTGTATTCTTACCACCAGCTCCATTGTGTTGAGTACTCTATGTTGTCTGCACAGGACTGCACGGTAATCGGGCTTATTCAGAATAAGATCGCTCTGAGAGGACTGGGCGAAGCAGGATGGGTCCAGCATCACACCTTTCTCCTGTGCCTCCTCCACTCGCCTGCGGATGAAACTTAACTCTTAAAGCAGACAGTCAAAGGTCTTAACCTCTAACTCTAGGTTTGTTGCTGAGTAGGACTGGCCCAAATAATCTGAACGTGCGAGAATATTTTAATTATGCTGGTATTTGTTTTTCTTTTTAATACTGTGACTTATCAAGACAAAGTATATCCTAAACTACAATTTTAATTGGAAAATGACAAGATAAACATAGCTTATTGTTAATGTAATTGTTAAAATGGTAAAACATAATTAAGGCATAGATTATTTAGCCATTATAAATTCATCACGTTGCCTCAAAGCATAACAAACCGCACTGTTTCCATGTGAAGACTGCAGTTAAAAGAGCAAGATGCATAAAGACACGCTTTCACTGCAGCGAATTTCACATTGCCCTCATTGATGTTACACTGGTGTGAATTTGCAGAAACATGCTAAACCGAGATGACGAATTTTCAACTTTACACAAAAGAGAAAGATCCAAGAATCAGTTGTGTTGGGGTGCATATTGTAGGTGACTTTCCAGAAACAGAAGGATGTAACAAAAATTGGTAACAAGATATAGCATGAAAATGTTTATGGTTAAAGATGTATGAGTAAATTTACTGCCTACAACAACAGAAACTGTTGTTTGTATGCCACATCAAAGTAGCTGTGACAAACAGACCCCTGTAGATCATCATTTAAACTTTTGAGCTAGCTGACTGGCTAACAGCTAATGTAATCTAATGGGCTTGCTAGCAAAGTGTACTACCAGCCACTATGTGACATTTCTTGACTAGCTGACTTCACAAGCTAAATGAACCACTTGCTGGCTACAGTAGCTTGGTCCCTTGGCAGCCAATTATGTTAGTGCCTGATCTGTGCCAGCTGTGCTTCCATGTGCCATATGGATTGGGCATTGACAGGCTACATCACCACGTCCCAACTACACTTGCTACTAACAGGTTAACAAAACATGCTTGCGGTTTTCGGGTTCAAGGTCCTAAGGTGTTTCTCTGTAGTGGAAGCCAAGAGAAATGTCATCCTCACAAATAAAGAAACTTGAATTTATTTACACTTTGAGTGATAGGAAAATAACTTGTGGTGGTATTTCATATGCACCACTGAATTAAGTTTTAATTTGTGCAATCAAGATATACTGTTAATATACTGTTTCCGCCTACTGGACATATATTCAACACCTGTAACAAACATGCTTAAATATGAACCATAAATATTGTTTTTAAAAGGTAAGAGTGTTTGGGTACACCACTATGTATTCAGTGTCTGTAAATGTGGTTTGGGCCAGCCCTGTTATTGAATTACTACTTAAAATACTTATTATGCAATATCTTATATAAAACAAATATATGTAATATATGTATAACATTGAGGAACATAACCTTGCGTTCATATGGATTAAGGATTCAAGGTGAAAACAACTTGAATTTAGCATGTACTTATGCACGTGTGGCAGCACTCACTTGGCCAACTCCTCGGCTTTAGAGCGATGTTTGTTCAGCAAGGACTCCCAAGATGAACTCTCATCCTGCAGCCTTAAACAATAATTAGGTAGCATTTGTTTTACAATAAATAATGAAATGCCGATAGATCTGTAATCCTTACAGATCCCATGTGTTAAGTTTCACATCAGTGGCCTAAGAACCAACCCACATGCCTACCTGCTGATGGCCTCCTTTGTTCGATCAATAGCTTTCTGAATGGCAGGATCACTACAGACAAATGGAGAGACAAGGTTTATTTCAAAAGATAAAACAATAAAAGAGTGGAGGAAATGAACAGGTAACTTCAGACATACTTCTAAACATCATTACCTATTAGTGCTGAGAAGTGAAAGTGAATTTTCTTGACTAATGTCTTTAGCGAGAGCACTCCATTCTGCCTGCAAGGAATCAACTACGAAAAGACATCGGTGTAAATGGCAACTTTACACAATTAAAGCTTTCTTTCAAAATATTTTGGAACAAAATACGTACCCTGTGTCTTAAATGACTCCATATCAACACCAGGCATAGTACACAAAGTGTTCTGTAGCCTCTTTACTGTGAGCTACAAAGAAGGGGGTAACGGTTAAAAGGGTAAACGATCAAAGCTAAGCTCAGTGACTGAAAGCTAAATTTGTTGACAATCAGTGTTAATACCTGCATCGCAGCTTCCATTAGTTTCTCCAGCCTCTCCCCATCACCCAGGTCTTGGCTGATTGATTTACACAGAGCTGTAAAGAATAATGAGAACAATAAGAAACAAAGGATTCTGTCTTTAAAGACACAACAAAGACAGTGCTAATTCTGGGATATCTGTTTGGTTAGCATTTCAATGAGATGCTTTGCATATCTAAACACAGGAGAAGAAAGGGAGACCAAATGGACTCACCCTGGGAGGTGTTAGGGAGGGCAGGGAGTGACCTCCTGGTTCTAGTTGACCTCCTCCAAGATTTTCTATGTGAGCGGGGGCTAAGATCAGGTGCCACAACATCCTCCATCACTGCTGCTCTAACCTCGTCCTCCGCACAGCTTGACTTCTGTATATCTGGATGGTTCTCTGCTTCTACAAGCGCGATGGTGGCCTGGGGAGATGAGGTGCGAGGAGACTTTGGTGGAGGCTCTGGGCTTGGCGTCCTGTCTAATAGCCTTTTGGTCCCCTGAGAAACCTCCTCAGCAACCTAGATCAATGAAAAAGCCAATAAAGCAGAGCATGTGACATAGCAACAATGGAAAAGGCAGTTTAACCAAGCTAACTCTTCTTAGAAAAGCTGGGAGATGCAGTTCCAGAAGGAACCTCCACGTCCCTTACTGAACCAATTTCAATTTCTAATTTAATCAATCCTGGAATATATACAGGCAGCATCTGGCCCAGTATGATAAAATCAGGTAATTTCATTGAGAAAAAAACAACAACTTGTGATTTACATAGCTGTTAAAGAATGAACGCACTTAAACTGAAAATACATGTTTTAAAAGCCTACTGACAAGTCACTTTGTGACAAATATTAGATTTGGTAAACAAGTTCTGCTAACAAAACAACATTACAATGTAAAATATTGAAGCTGAATCCACCTAATGACCTAATGTAGGGTTTAAAGGGCTAATGAGGTGATCCACATTGTCTTGTCTTCCTTTTTCTATTAGACCATGTTTTATAGCAATTGCTCTGTTTCTGTGTTATATTGTGCTAATTATTATTGTTTTGTTTTTGTGTACTTGTTTGACCACAGGGTAAAAAGCTGCTGCTGAGGATGCAACCAAAGGAGATCCTAATAAATAAACAATCGAAATAAACTAATAAAGCCCCTTAGAAGAACATTCAAGAGTACACTTCAAGGCTTACCACTACTACCACACAGTAAATTAAACGACATGGATGAGTGTAAAGTCTTCATAGATAGATACATTAAATCTTTATAGGGTGTAAAGCCTTCATAGATAAAGTCTTCATAGGACGTAAAGCCTTCATAGATACATGCAGTTTTGTACTTTTTTTAGTACTTTGTACTAATTTCATAGTGGCTGAAATGCTTACCTTACCACTCATATCGTCACCTACATGCCTGTGAAAAGGACAGAGTGTACGCGTGTTAAATGGAAAACATTAACTCTCAAAAACTACTTTTTAGGTTAAATCAGAAACACAACCATCCACCTCAGAAACGCCCGAGCTCCACCTAACAGTCAAGAAGAGATTATTTTCTACGTTCAGCGACATCGTTGAACAACATTAAAAGTGTAGCTTTATAGTTTTGTATGTTTGTTTTTTTAAATTCAATTAGAATAGCAACCTGTAATGTCTTTAAAAATTGAAAAAGAACCACAATAACAAACCCCTCAATCTGGGCATTTTGAAGCTCCGCCATTTTCTTTCAAAGCCCGCGCGCTGTCCTCCCCCCATTAGCAGCTCTGTGGGGCATCATGGGAAATGTAGTCCATAGAAAGAGTCCAGAAACTACGCTGTTCCACTAAAATAAGTGAAATATGTGTGTTTATATATATATATATATATATATATATATGTGTGTATATAAATATATATATACAGTACAGGCCAAAAGTTTGGACACACCTTCTCATTCAACGATTTCCTTTATTTTTATT
>JBBPCZ010000148.1:2712896-2752311 GCA_037974445.1 Brycinus macrolepidotus | reverse complement strand
GTAGGAATAAAAAGGTGGTTAGACGGTGATTTTATTTATATCGTGATATATATCGATATCGACTGATATGAAAAAAAATATATCGAAATAAGATTTTTCCCATATCGCCCAGTCCTATTTGACACCAAACATATCTTGGTTGAATGATTACATTTGTGGTAAGTGTGAAACTGTCTCAATTTGACTGATCGTAGAACTACCCCTTTAATACACTTTGTCTGACGAATAATCCACACTACGTATTTTATTAGTAATACTCCTAAGTGAATATAGTAGTATATAAACTTAAATCAAGCTGAACCAGATCGACAACACAAAACAAAAGACACAGGAGGACTAATTATAACAGCTTAGACTCAATTCCAACAGTTTCAGTTTGACTATGTGTAGAGTTCCCATTTGTAGAGGGTTTGGCAGCAACTCACCTTCCACCCACACATACACAGCTGCAGCAATGGCAAAGATCAGCAGGAAAAGGATGAAGATGAAGGTCTCCAAGTTGTTGGCTGTCACCCTCTTCACTCCAAACAATATGGTCCTCAACAATTTCCCCTGAATACAAAACACAGGCATGTGAAAGTCTGCACGCAAGTGTTTCTCCCTATTTCATTTATAAACCACAGCAATGAGAATGAGTCATTTTCAAACATCTCTTCACCTGAGAAGTGTAGAACCCTGTTCGTAAAACATATGCCACACAGCCATTGTCCACAGCTGCAGAGAACAGAGAGAGAAAAAAAAAAAATGTGTGAATGAACCACATGTAGCAGAACTCACAGCACACTCTGGGCTAAAATTAAAAAGAGGAATTAAATGACGGGCATCAAAGAGAAGACACGGTGGAACAAAAGGAGCCCTGAATACTAACGTTTGAGGCCAGCGCTGGCACGCAGAGGGGGGCTGTGCTGAACCACCTTAGTGCCTCCTGAGATCACATGCAGACGGGAATCTGTCTGCAGGTCCAAAATCCTCTCAGGGTCCAGGTCCTCAACAGGTTCCTGCAGATACAATGAACACATAGTTGATACTCTAGAGCAGTGATCCCTGGAGGAGCCCTGAGAGTTATGAAGGACTGAAAATTAATCTGTTTTGGTGTTTATTCTACTACCATGATTTTGCTTTGTGTGGTTGATCATTTACGCTGACCTTCATTTGAGGCACAGACTCCCCCGTAAGCATGGCCTCATCCACAATGCAGCGGCCTCTGAGTAGCAGCACATCACATGGCACCAAGTTCTCCTGAGGAGAGCGTCCTGTGGAGATGCAAGAAAGACGATGAGCAGCAACGGTAAGTTAGATTGAAAAAATGTAACTTAAATGTTTCAAAAAGCATGATTTCTCAGTTAGCTTGATAAACTTAAGCCAAAACTCAATAGAGTACAAAAGCATTAGAGGTAAGGGACATCACTGTCCATCTTGTCAGACAATCCTAAACTTTCGGCACATTATTTAAGCTCAGTTTTTCAGGTTAAATCTTGCTTTGTCATAATATATGAGCTGGTGCAGGTTTGGGTTAGGCCTTATTATTTCAGTTTTAATATAGGTCTATTCTTCAAAATCACAAGCAACTGGTGTAAATGAGTGTGTGTAGCTGTTTTTTGGGTATGTGGAGGCCAGGGTTGGGGTCCTTGGGCTGACACTTACCAATAGAAACAATATCTCCAGGGACGAGCTCATCACTGGATACAGGCCGCCATTTTCTGTTCCGATAGACCTGAGAGGAAAAAGCATCTAATTACGCTGTTTGGTTTTTAAAGATATAATAAATAATATGTCTACGGTTGTTTTGAAATTACCACATTAAAAACCATGTTAAAATAACCTGGATCATGTAAGGTTTGTTCCCCATTCTGCGGATCTCGGACATGTTCCTCATCTGCTGCTGCACCAAAGAGGCCTCAAAGGCCACGAGCATGAAGAGGGTGAAGACACTGTAATACCAGTATTCATCCAGACACCACAGTCCCACACAAAACACCTGCAGGGCACAACAGTGTGCACAAAAACAGCATCTCACTCACAATGTACAGTGTACACACTTTTTTGTTTTACCTGAAATAGTCAAGATACACAAACACACCAAACATAATGGATTCTAAACACTGAGTACAGCAAACGAACCTAAAATATAAATGTACAAAAAAAAAAAGTTAGTTTTGCTTTGTGGAAGCATTTTTCGCATGTTTTTAATCATCTTTTGAAATGAGAAAAAAAAGGAAATGGAATGCAAATGCAATCTTTAAAAACATTATTACACAACCGTAATCATGTCATTACATAAGTAAGTGTACAAAAATGGCAGTACTAAGTTATAGAAGTCATAAAATCTCTGAGGGTGAACATTCAGTGTAAGAGATCAGGCACACACCTGGAAGACGAAGAATGGGGCTGTGGCCCTCTCCTTGAAAAGCTCCAGGAAATCTGGGACCACCATCTCGGCACGGTTCGTCCCGTAGCGCTTCTCTGCAGCTCGCAAGTCCGCCTCCTCCTGGTAGCCTCTCCACGCTTGGAAGTAGCCCAGCGGCTGGTCGACGGGGAAGGCTACAGGTAAAAAGTGCTTTCTCTCCCTCTCAAACACGTAGCGGATCTTTTGGAACTCAAAGGACAGAATTTCCCCTCCGTCCTCATCCTGGAACACAAACGAAAAGTCAGAGAATTATATTTATTAATTAGTATGGAAGTAGTCTTTAAAACTGCACTATGGAAAAATTCAACACAAATATGTAAAAACCTGTACACAATTTTCCTCTTACTTATATGTAGCTAATCAGCCAAGACATGTTTAGAGTCCAAATTCTGTTACTTTAGTTTAATAAAGGCGCTATAAGGTTAAAGTTGCTGATAAACACTAGAACTCAATAGTCACCCAAATCATTTCAATGGAAATACATCACTAAAACCTCTCTCGGCTCTTCATTAAGGGGGTGCGGACCTGTCAATGTGGTTTAAGTCCGTATTACTTACTGTGAGCTTTAAAAATGATCAAAACAGTCCTTGCCACAAAAACTAACTCAAGATCAGCACTAGATCCTATTCCTGAGGTATTTTGTGCCCGTTGTCAAGGTTGCCCGTAGTGTCTGGCTACACACTGACAATCCGTTCATTTTTATAACTCACAGTAAGTCATACTGGGTCCTAAACCACATCCACAAGTCTGTACCACCTAAATAAAGACCTAGACGCTGTTGAGCAGGTTGAGTGAAGTTGTTACGGATGTATTTACAGAAAAGATTTGGGTGACTATTGACCTCTAGTGTTTAAGATAAGATAAACCTTTATTAGTCCCACAAGTGGGAAGTTTGTTAGCAATGTTAGCTTCATAGCTCCAGTGATAAACTAAAGAAGTAAAATTTGGACACTACATGTCTTGGCCTATTTTCTACACCTGGTGTAAGTGGAAATTTTTATTTTACATTTTAGTTTTAGCCAAAATATTCTTTTAATCTGGAGATGGACTGGAGATATAGAGAATTACATGGACTCAGATCAGATCTCTTACTCTCAGATGTTCAATAAATGCCATCTATGGCACCGCATCATTATGGTCCATTACTGCCCTGCCAAACACAAAGAGGAATATGGAGGATAAGCAGCCTCACCTTGTCCCTCTGGAGCGGTACGAGCTCAGCAGAACCATTGTTGGGTGTGGGTATTACTTTTGCTAAGCTGGCCTTCGTCGGATCAGGCTCCTGTCAGAAACACACAGATGGGAGATTCTCACATGCTGCTTTATCACATTGTTACTGAGCAGAGTGGTGTTTCCCTACTCCAGTCCTGTAGCCCTACTGCACTGCACGCTCTTGCACCTGATTCAGCTCATGAAGGTCTTGATCTTTAGTCTTCTATGAGTGACATGATGTGCAGTGCCAGCAGGTCACCAAGACTGAAGATGTGAAACACAGCGACGAAGGTTTTTACAGACCCAGACTCTAACACAGACCACCATCAGGGGTCCCACTTCTTTTCTCTTGTGCGCCAGCTGACCTTTAGTCCACAACAGTGTTTCCCAACTTCAGCCCTGCAGTCCAATGCACTGAATACTTTCATTGCGCTCCATGGCACATATCAACCAGCTCAAGAAGAGCTTATTCTGTGATTCAGGAAAACACAAAACGTGGACAGTGCATTGGGAGTATTTCACAAAGCAGAAAGTCTCAGCTAGACCCAGAATTGAGGCCAAAAGTCAGGACTGTGCAATAGGAAGAGAGTTAAGGGTGTTTCTCTTAGACATGCCTCGCTGACATTCTGCTTGGAGAAATACAACACAGGTGGGCTACAGAACTGGAGGTGGCCAGATCATACCCAAGACACCAGAGTGGAGACTCCACTTTCACAGTTCAGGGTTTAGGGCAGAGGTCAAGCACTGGGACAACACCTATGAGATCAACAGACACTTATAATGAAAAGAGATAAGAACGCTTTAACGTGCGTCACTCTTAAAATGAAACTATCCAATATATGAGTGTTGTTTAACTTTCAAGCCAAGCTCTTCTGTCAGGATTTCCTGTCGTGTGTTTGCTTAGCCATCTCAGGGGATGAAAATCAGCCTTGTTGGGGGTATTTTGTGCCCCCTTCTCTTCAGGAGTTTAGACATTTCTGTTTGTATGGTTAAAGCAGTGAATGTCTGGTGCTTTTCCTGAATTCCTCTAGATCATGCCTGTCTGACACTCGCTCAGGATTTCTGTGTGTATGGTTGAAGCAGTGAATGTCTAGTGCCTGTTTGACACCTGTGAACATGTGAACATGCCTGTTTGACACTCACACTAAAGTGTCCAGTGGTTTTCCTAAATTCTTCCAGATCATGACTGTTTGACACTTGGTCAGGATTTCTGTCTGTATGGTTCACTATACAGTGAATGTATAGTGTTTTCTTGAGTTATTCCGGATCATGCCTGTCTGACAGTCGGTCAGGCCACTCCGGAGGTGTGGGGGGATGCTTACCTTGGAGCAGGTCAGCCAGCAGTGCATGTGGACGGACCAGTACCCGGACAGCACGGTGAGGACGTGTGCGATGCCGATGGCTGCGAGGGCCAGCAGGCCGGCCTCCGGGTACTCGGAGAGTCCATACACCCCGAGCCACAGGTACAGCCAGCCCGGGTACAGGAGCGCTGCGAACGGGAGCACAGTGCCGTGCAGGAGCCGCGGCCTGCGGCGGTACAGCGACACGGCGCTGACCAGCTCGTCCCCCGGCCCGGTATCCCGGCGGCGGGCCACACAGGGCGACCCGGCCCGCTCCGCTCCCCGAGCTCCGGACTCCATCCCGTGGC
Source organism: Brycinus macrolepidotus (assembly GCA_037974445.1). NCBI lineage: Eukaryota > Metazoa > Chordata > Actinopteri > Characiformes > Alestidae > Brycinus > Brycinus macrolepidotus. Next base: position 2,747,044 of record JBBPCZ010000148.1, on the reverse strand, counting down.
CCGGCCTCGGCTCCTCTCCCCTCTCCGGCGAAGACTGCGGGTCAGAGACGCGGTGGCCCGCGGTCCGTGCTGCCCGGCCGCAGGGTCGGAACAGAAAATTAAATAAATAAATAATGAATTAAATAAATAAATGAATTAAAAAAAAATCTACCAACCGCACATACACACACACACACGTACGCCGGCTTCCGCGTACGTCAATACGCAATGACGTCAGACGTAACCAGTTCAACATCGTTCCAGTACGAGTTTTGATTCAGACACAACCTTAACATTTAAATTTTACTTTATTTTATGTATAAAATTTTACCTGTTTTTTATATATATATGGATATAAAACCTCCTTATAAGTTTTATATCCATAAATGCAAGGTTTTTCTTTTCTTCCCTTGGTGTTCCAACAGGAATTTAAACTGTATTTGCTCAGTATTTCAACGACTCCAAGCGTTAAAGCTGATCCTATACTGGCTTTCTCCTTTTTCCCGTTCTTTTTTCTTGTTATTGTATGCATTTGACAATTTGAAAAAAAAAATCTAGTGCAAGTTTTGAACGATTTGAACACAAGAAATGAACACACGTTTAAATTAATGTGTGAATGTGTTTGAGTTTCCTTTCGCACAAAAAATAGATGGAGACAGGTAGTATGTGGAGAAAATACCTTTTCAGCTTTGGTAAAGAATTACACAAACGTGTATTCGGGGTCTCCTAAGCAAATCAGAAAAACAAAGACTTTCAACTCAATAAGGAATTTGTGTTTAAATAAGCAGCGTCTGGTTCTAACGGCCAATGGCGACTTTTATTTTGACGGGTTTCTCCTCAAGTTGTATCTTTAACCTTCACTAAGACACGCCCCACGGTCCGAGATTGACAGGCGTTGCACCAATAAGATGCCGCCCAGTGCAGCACTGTAACCAATGAGAAGAGGACTTTGACCACGTCATGGTGGATTTGCATATGGAGAGCCATGTGGTTTTTCAACCTTGATGTAGTGTTTTATGTTGAACTGTAGCAGTCAAAAATGTAAGTGTTTTTGTTAAACATATATATACACTGATAACTTTTTTAGGTTACTTTTTATAAACCTGTGATTGTACTCGTCTTGCTGTACGTGTGCGTAGCCGTTTCAGCCCTGCAGATTTGATCTTTTTCATTTTTTGTGTTCCTGTCCCTTCCCTTTTTGATAGAATTTAAGATCTGGTGCTTAGCTGTTTGCCTTAAATGCGTTTAAAGGTTATATTAACATACATAGTTCTGGTACAGTTCATGTACAGCCCTCTTATGTTTTTTAGGCAGGCCGCAATGGAGATTACCGCCAAATACTGCCAGAAGGAGATGGAAGAGTATGGCTCCTGTGTTTCCTCCCATCCAGGAGACTGGCAGCAGCAGTGCCAGCACCTGAAGCTGAAGGTGGCGCAGTGCACCTCCTCTCAGTACGTTTACACTGTAAATTCCCTCTTAGAGCTTCCATAGGTTTCACATCGTGGAGATCAGGGGATAAATTCTAGCTACACTCTGTGGACAAAAGTATTGGGACAATTAATTATTGAATTCAGGTGACCCCTTACTTCCAGTGAAGGGCAATCTTAATGCTTCAGCAGACCAAGACATTTTGAACAATGCCATGCTTCCAACTTTGTGGACACAGTTTGGGGAAGAACCTTTTCTATTCCAGCATGACTGTACCCCAGTGCACAAAGCAAGCTCCATAAAGACATGGCTGGATGAGTTATAGTTTTTATTCTATTGTTTTTAATTTTTCCTGCTCTTATCTTGTTTTGTCCACTTTCTGCGGTGACGATGCAAATTTCCCACTTGTGGGACTAATAAAGGATTATCTTATCTTATCTTATCTTATCTTATCTTATCTTATCTTAATTGTGGAAGAACTCTGACCTCAACCCCATCCACCACCTTTGGGATGAACAGGAACGGAGACTGTGAGCCAGGCCTTCTCGTCCAACATCAGTGCCTGACCTCATAAATGCTACAGAATGAATAGGTACCAATTCCCACAGAAACTCCAAAATCTTGTGGAAAGCCTTCCAAGAAGAGTGGAAGCTGTTATAGCTGCAGAGGGGAGACCAACTCCCTATTAAAGTCTTTGGATTTGATTGCAGTGTCATTAAAGTCCCTGTTGATGTAGTGGTCAGGCGTCCCAATACTTTTGTCATATAGTGTATTTCTCGAGATTCTGTCTGTTTTTGTATCGTAAGATCGTAACAGTTTTTCAGTTACTGAATGGTATCACACAATTCACACCTGTATCATTTAAGCCTCTAAAGCCCAGAGAGCGCTAAAGCCCAGCCTCCTCACAGCGGGGTTAGGAGGGTTAGTTTAAACACGATTTTACTGTTAAATCTCCCCAAGTAGAAAACGAGAGAAGTACAGATTGGTCAAAAACATACTGTTTCAGGAATTTCAAGTTAATCATGGTCCAAAATAAATTTGCTGCATTTGACACAGCCTTTTTGACAAATTGATATTTACTTTAATTTGTATTTGAACAGTTATGTGTTTAGGTTGGAAAGGTCATCTGGTTCGAAAATATAGAATTATATTGAACTAAACGTGTTTTGCATCAGTGTACTAAACCGTTCAGGAACAGTTATAGCTGGCCTCTCTGTCTCTTTGCTCATTTCACAAGATCGTCATCTTGCAGTCCTAAGTGGGGCTCAGGTGGGAAAATCCAGAAGTCAGATTGTACAAATGGAGGATGGTGAAAGCAAAATCACTTGAAATACACTATATGTACAAAAGTATTGGCGACGCTGGACCATTCCACCAATAGGGACTTTAATGACATTCAAATACATGGCATTTTGTGCATACATTAATGCTAGTGGAAGTTTGGAACTCTGTGACTTTACGTGGTCTTCGTGGCTGAGTGGCTGTTTCTAAATGCTTCCACTTTTCAATAGTACCACTTACAGTTCACCGTGAAATATCCAACAGGGATGAAATCTCACAAACCGTCTTATTGCAAAGGTGGCATCGCATCACAGCACCACCAAGTCACAGAACAACACATTTTGTTTCACAAATGTTTGTAAATGGACACTGCATGGCCAGGTGCTTGATTTTATACACCTGTGGCAGTGGGTATGATTGAAACACCTGAATTCAATAATTAAGAGGTGTGTCCCAATACTTTTGTCCATATTGTGTATTTCTATTTCAGTATAATACTTTAAATATTAGGGGTGTGCACGGACACTCAAGGAATTTGTTAATCATTTGAGGTGCCAGTATTTTTTAGCACTGAAAGAACTAATTGGGTATTTCTTTCATCATGGGAACACAGAAAAAACCTGCTGGCCCACAGTAAAATCAGTAAAACCCTGATTTTATGTTGTAACAGGACTTATTTCAGTTTTGCTCAAATGTAAGTATGTTAAATCATATGTCACTACTATGAAGTGAAGTGATCATTCTGTCATACGTGAACACACCACAGCACGAAATTCTTCCTCTGCATTTAACCCATTCACCAAGGGAAGCAGCGGGCAGCCAGGAACACAGCAGCCGGGGAGCAGTGTGTGTGGGGACGGTACCTTACTCAAGGGTAGCTTGGGAATCGAACCTACCAGGGACGTAGCACACGGGGGGGTGGGGGGTTTCAACACCCCCACTTTTGCTGAAACACGATTCATAAATGAAGTTATAATTGTTCGTGATTGTATTCATAGTTTGGCTTCCCCGTCCCAGAACACCCCCCACTTTTGGAAAGCTTGATACACCCCTGGAACCCACGACTTTCTGATCGCAGGGCAAACGCTCTAACCACTAGGCCACCAGCTGCCCAGGAAGGGCCTGAAACAGGAGGATGTGTTGTTAAGGACCTGACTGAGGAGACAGAAACAACAGGGCTTTATTGCTAACTAGACTAAAGAAGTTTCTGATGTCAGCTAGTTCAAGAAACTCAAAAAAAAAAAAAAATCGCTCCCTGGAATTACTAAATTGTTGGGACATTGTCCACTGAGGAAAAGGTCTTAATGACTGCACCAGCACCTGAAAACAAAAATTATATTAGCTTATTAGCTTATCTGAGGCAGCCTTCGTTACTCATCCAGTATGAAAACATACTGATTTCCATTCGGTTATTTTTAAATAATAAAAGAATCTTGAGAACCATGCCTCCTTAACATCCGCACACATCCCTACTATGTATAACTCAGTATGACTCAGTATGTCACCCAACTCCTGGTACAAGCCATGGCTATCTCTCGCCTCAATTCCTGCAGTGCCCTCCTAGTGGGTCTTCCAGCTTGCATGGTAAGACCCTCACAGCTGGTTCAGAACACAGCAGCTCAGCTGGTTTATAACCAACCCAAAAGGTCGCATGCCACCCCACTGCTGGTTGACCTACACTGGCTACCCACGGCTGCCTGAATTAAGTTCAAGTCACAAACTCTTGCCTACAGAGTGACATCTGGGTCTGCACCCAGCTCCCTTAATCCCATCATTCAGGCTCATGTTCCTACTCGCTCCCTCCACTCCTCCAAGGAACATCGTCTGGCTCTGCCATCCCCACACACAAGGTAAACCCAGTCCAGACTCTTCTCTTTTCTGGTTCCCCGCTGGTGGAATGAGCTGCCTAAGGCGATAATAGCAGCAGAATCTCTCTCTAGCTTTAAAAATCTCCTGAAGACTCATCTGTTCAGAGAGCAGCCCCTCTCCTAATGCAATCTTCTTACGTTACTCTTACCTAAAGATTGATCACTTAATACTCTCCTCTGGTTCTCACACTGCCCTGAAACTTGAATGTGTCCTCATATTGTTAGGATAAAAGCATCTGCAAAAGGTTTGCAATGTAATGTATAACATAATACTGAAATAGAAAAAAATATTTTTCAACTGATTCTTCTTTCACTCCATCCGCACAGTCTGATTCCAGAAATGCATCACCTCAGCCTCGCTTTGGATGTCACGGTGGAATTCATGTCCTGTAAAATGAGTGTATAGAGACAGAGCGCACTTAGGCCACGCCCATGCCTTGGGGGGTTTTCAGCTAAAACTACAACCATACTGAGAAGCGGCTGTGGGTTGTGGGTTGCAGAATAAGATAAGTAACCCTGATTTAGGCTTTTACAGGATTCCAAGAAACAAAATGATGCTAGAAAGATGTCACAGTGGTGTAAAAACATTCAGAGGTGCTGCTGTTATGCTCCAGCTACCCAGAGAGCCTGTCATGCCAATGACAGTAATGGTAATAGTAGTGCCAGTAATATGTAATACTAGGCCTACAGTTAGGCTTGAACATTTAATCTTACATGAAATATGGTTCCTCCAACACTGATTCATACTGATACAGAAGAATGAGGGTAATAGTAATACTAATAACATGTATCAGTCCAGCTATATTTGAGCATTTTGATCTTAGGTGACAGGATGACAAGTTCATACATCTTTAATTCAGACTGATGCAGAACAGTAAGGATAATGGTAACAGTATTGTTAATAATACGCATCTTTAATATGGGACTGTAGGCTGTAGACTTTCTGAACACAATGTTGGCTAATGTTAGCTATCTAAATTACTATTGACTAGCTTAGCTTACCTGGTTTTTCAGTCAGTCAGTCAAAATGAGTCAAGATGAGTGACGGTTTCCCAATTTGCCGGGTCATTTTTCCAAACTTATTTCAGAACACCAATCCAATTTTCTTTGTCTATATCTCTGGCCCTTTCTTCGGGCAGAAGGGGTCTGAAATGGGCTGGTGTTGACATTTTATATTAAAGACACAGTGTCCTGCAATTTCCCATTCACTTCCATTTACTCCCATTGCATAATGTATTCCCCCATGAGGGGTGTGGTTTTTCCTTCCAGTGATGCGTTGTGCTCTGTTTCTTTGGTGTAAGCTGCAACAGTTGCAAGTTTTGGCTTAATTGGTTGCAAACAGTAGGTCTTGATATTCTGTTTCCTATTTCATTTTTTTATGCTTAATCAATCCTGGAGGAAATTGCTTGAGTCCTCAGTGGTGCCATTGGCAGCCCTGGGATACGAACCCAAGGCCTTCTGATCACAGGGGCAAGTCCTGCCATAAGTCAACCCACAGCTGAGTTTGAACCCTCGACTCTGTCAAAGTAGACCGGGGGAGGAGGGGACTAGGGAGCTTTTGACATTTTGTCTGTCACTGACATGTGTTTTTGCTCTCCTCTACCTTCCTTTCTTGAATATGTTAATTTGCTTATGCTTACCCTTTAGAGATTGTTAATAGTCCTGCTACAGGGTTTCCCAGTTCAGTCTTCAGGGTTGTCTAGACGGTCTATGTTTCTGCTCTATGCCACCTCCCGACACGCCTGAACCAAGGAACCCATAACACTGAATGTCTGAAATGTCTTTCAGTGAGATAGAATGAAAATGTGGACGATCTGAGGATGCCCCAGCAATGGTCTGAAGAACACTATTTGCACTGAATGGTCTAAATTGTGGTGGTCTGCATAAGATTTCGAAGGTCCTTACTCTTTTTCCCGGCTCCTTTTGTTCACGTAGTCCAGTGATTAAGAAAATCCGGACAGACTGTGCAGGAGAATTCACAGAGTTTGAACGCTGCCTACGAGAGAACCAAGCCTCAGCTCAGGCCTGTTCCCCTCACGTCGTACGTTTTTTGGCCTGTGCAGAGACTGTTGACATTAAAGGTTTAGGTGAGTATTAACACTATCATGTAACCTCACACTATAGATTGTAATCAGGCATAATTTGAAAAGTCTTGATGTTGAATGTGAATACTTATTGTATTATTCAAGGAACAGTTTGTCAAAATCTAATTTACTCAATTTTCCACTTGCCCCAGATGTAGTTGACCAGTCAAGACATGTTTGGAGCTCACATTTGCTTCTTCATTTTAGCATTCGAGCTAAGAGGTTAATAACAAAAGCTAGAAAAACAAGAACAGTGACTCAGATCTTTCCATAAAGGTACTTTTCTAGAAAGTCTCACAACACACTCAAACCACATCCAGCTTTTTAAAAACTTAAAAAACTAGAGTAGTCACTCAGATCTTTTCCATAAAAATACCTTTCTAGAACGCTCAACACACTCAAACCACATCCATCTCTACATTTAAAGTGGTACAGACTAGTGGATGTGGTTTAGGACTTCATATGACTTAAAGTGAGCTATAAAAACTTTAACCACATCGACAAGTCTTGCTGCACTCACAAACCTTAATGTAGAGCTAGATGGGGTTTCAGCTGACTGAGTGAAGAGCTGGGGATGTGTTTACAGAAAAGATTTGGCTGACCGCTGGAGGTGGGAACTGCCATAGAGACGATTTGATACCATCACCATATTTTGGACCATCATACAATATTATTATTGCGATTCTTTACATTTTATGATACAAGTTTGGCAATTCAGTTCTGCAATTTGTGCTTATTTATTTATTTACATTGAATTTGTATTTATTTATTTCACCCATATATTATTAAAATGCATAGTAAGTGATAAGGAAAATAACACACAACTCAGTGCATCGTACTGGAATCTTCCCATTTAGTTCCTTTCTGCCGTGACGCAAGAGAAATCGGGTTCTTGGGCCATCTTATGGCCTTCAGAAGCAATGTTATCAGAAAGTGATAAAATAATATTAAATAAATTAATATTGATACTTAGTGCCACTGTACCAATACAGTGTAGTACTGAAAAATATCAGATTTTTTCTTCCTCCTCTACTGATGTTGACTTCTAGTGTTTGTAGCAATGTTAGCCTTTTTACTTAAGTTAAAAAAAAAGCACAATTTGGATGACTGACTGATAGACTTCATCTGGGGTAAGTGGAAAATAGTTTAAATCATTAATTTAAGCTTGTCTTCAGGGAATGTATTCATACAACTACTCTTGTAGTCTTGAAGCATCCCAAACTAACAAGGATCCACTGTTTTCTCAACAGGAAATGCAGTGCCTCAACCCACATAAAACACAAGATCCTCCATCAGATGGCCATTTAAAGCAGTTGAACATATGGCTTAAATGGATTTACTTGATCAAAACAATAAGTGTACCTTTCATTGTACACACACAGACATGCTAGGGTTTGTGATACTGTTGTCAGGAAAAGTGATCGCTGTTATTTGCACACGTTTCAACCTACCTTTTAATGAGAACTACAGACCTGTTTTTGTATTCTGTATTCTTTTGTATTCTGGTCATTTCCTTGCTTTTTACTGGATAAAAGCATCTCCAAAATGTGTTAATGTAATCATTATTTACTATTTATTTATTTGTTATTAATTCATATGACACATATGACTCCATAGGTTTCCTAATCTTTAAATTATGCTTAAAATATTTTCTTGGAATAACAATCTATATACAAAGTGCAAAGTCAGCACTGCTCCAATCCATTATTTGTTAATAAAGAAAGTGAATTCGTTTTACAATCAAAGGCTGTAACATCTAGTTGAACTTTTTCAAATGCGTAATAAATTATTTTCTACACATAGTATTACTATAGTAAAATGAACCTCATGCTGTAGCCAGACTCTTCTTTGATGCTGTTTGATTCACGCCATACGGATCATTTGCTGTGGGATTTAGATGAGAGGAACGTCACAGTTGATATATCACACCTCAGAGTTCTCTTTCCTGTTCATGCTGTTAGACATGACAGTTAATCTTTTTCGAGTCACAAAAAATATTTATTCTGATCTGAAGAGAGTGTCGAGCGGATTCAGTCATGGGTCTCTCTGTCTCCCTCGTGAAATCACTGTTTAATATTAAACTGAGGAATGTGTGCGGTCTCTCCCGCTTATCATGTCCAGCTACCCGCTGGCAGAAGAACAAAAAGAGGGGGGAGGGGGGGGGGGCGGTTCTGGAGGGTTAGAATCTCTTTGACCACTGATGGGAGAAATGGGAGGGCAAGCTTGTGAGGCAGAAACATTTTGACTGTGATACCAGACAGATTTTCCAACTATCCATTACCTGAAATGTTTAACCTTAATCAGGGTTGTGAGGGGTGCTGGAGTCTGTCCCAGCGGTCAGAAGGACCCCTGGACAGATCAGCAGCTTGTCTCTGGACCACACATGCACACCTGGGGGCAATTTAGCATCTCCAATTTATCTGGCATGCTTGTCTTTGGACTATAGGAGGAAACCGGAGAACCCGGGGGAAACCCATGTGTGTCTATGCAAAGTCCATACAGAAGGCTGCTGGGCCAGGAATCCCACCCAGGACCACCTTGCTGTGACACTGTAGTGCTACCCACTGCACCACCCAACAGTCAGATTTTTCTTCATATTGGTCATTAAGACCAAAGGGTCGTCAAACATGACGTTCTCCAGGATGGTGTGTTTTCCTCTTCTTACGCCTGAAGACAATCCCAAAACCTAACGTCAGAGATGAAGACCCACTGATCTGGTTATATCAACAGCTAAAATGAGTAATTATATTGTAAAGATGAAAACACAATACACAGGAACACAGTATTCACTCGAAGAGAATCACAGAAAGAAAACCAATGTAAAAATTGTGCCTTAAATCATTTCTCTTCCAGCAGTCCTTCAAGAAATTATCACACACTGAATTACCCTGAAATTGTCCAAAATAATGAAGTGATGTAAAAAAAAAAAAAAAACTCTTCGACGCACTAATATTCTTCTGCGCGCTTTGTTTATAGGCCATGTTGTCTGGTCCTAGCTTGCAGCTACTCGGTCTGATTTGTCAGCATACAGACTTGGAGATCGAGTGTAGAGAGTGGACACTGTTAAAACATTAAGTGCTCTGTACATCCTTAGGTTTTAAATAAGAAACGTTTCACATATACAGTATATCATGCTGCAACATAAATATTCCAATACTGAAGTTGTGCCACACAGGAGAAGCTACAAAATATTCAACAGTTATCATACGGAGAGACTGCAGCAGTAATTGCAACAACAGTAATGATACAAACACACTAAGCGTATTACATTAGAGCACAATAACATTTAGCATCAACTTGCCAAGTGCTGCGCACCCCCAAAAAACACAGAGGTGCTGTTTTGTTATCACTCGTAGTAAAGATAACGCAGATGCCATGATCGCGTACCTCCACCCTGTAACCCGCAAGGCTCTCGAAGCAACCCTGTAAGCTGTGTTAGACCCTGATGAATTCCTTGCCTTAAAACAAACTCGTTTACAGCATTTGGCAATTAAAGTCCGTCCTACATTTGGGCGGATACCGAGAAAGCAAAGTTCTCTTAGCACACAGTAAAGAATTCTACTTCACTCCGAACTGGCTAATGAGTTCATTCACATGTAATTTTCTCCTTGTGAATAAAGTGGTAAAGATTGGAGAAAATTCACAAACCCTGCTGTGTCAGATTATTTTCTCCGACAAAACCCTGTGTGCAAACTCTACATCACTTATTGGTCTCACTAATCCATGTTAGTATTCCAACTAATTCAGTCAGTCTCCATTATTACTTCCATCCAGTTATTGTCTTATTGGCAATTTTAGTGCACAAGCACTTTTCCAGTATCTACTATCTATGTGGTTGGTTCCCACAAAAGTTCACCAAATGGTGCCCATCTAGCTGTGGCCCTGTACTCTTCTCTGCCCTGCTGACATTCATCATCTCATGGAGTGGGTTTTTTTTTATTTTTTTTTTTATCACTCTGGTATTTATACATTTGCTCTGCTTTCTGAACCCTACCAAACCTCCCTAAGTTAGTGGAGCACAGTTCCAGACCAGACAGGCTCCAGCGAAGCACAGTTCAGTGTTTCCCTGCTTGAATACACTTGGCTCATCTCTTGAATTCTTCATAATTAGCTTAGGTAGAGTCAGGTCAAGGCAAGGAAAACACTAAACTACGTAAAATGTATCTGAAAAAAATAAATAGTTAGGCAAAAAAGAACCCCAGATGTCAATCTTGTTTGGACATGTTTGCTTTTTTCAGTTCAGCACTGGAAATATAAGGCTGATGTTACGAACAAACACGACAAGTCAATAGCCACCCAAATCTTTTTCCATAAATACATCACCAAAACTACTTTCAACCCACTCAAACTGTATCGAGGCCTTCATAAAGGTGGTGCAGGCTTGGTGATGTGGTTTAGGATGTAGTATGACTCATGAGCTGTAAAAAAAAAAAAACATCAAAACTTGCAACAAGGACTGATCTTCATTCAGATTCCTCCATATTCATGATGGTCACGAAAACTGATTTGCACTAGATCAGCACTCCTACTCCTGAGGCAGTTTGTGAAAACAGACCCTGTTGTCTAAAAAGGCTGCCTGCAGAATTCAGCTACACTTGTTTTGTACATTTTTATATATCACAGTCAGCCATACTGTGCCCTAAACCACATCCACACGTCTGCACCACCTTAATGAATTGCTGGATGCAGTTTGAGTGGGTTGAGAGAAGTTGGGTGGAAATTGGGTGACTTAACTTCTAGTGTTTGTTAGCAATGTTAGTATCACAGCTCCAATTCTAAAAGAAGCAAAAGTTCGACTTCATCTGGCTTAAATAATAAAATCTGTAGGTTTGATGTTTTGCTAAACTATTCCTTTAACTGTCCATATTTCCCATTTGTCCACTACTAATTTTAGTGGAGAATCATCTCACTCAAGACTAGTTTTAAGCTGTACCAGAAAAAGAACAGCAGCGATGTTTCTGTGAATCACCCATTTGGGTCTCTTTGCAGTCACGTATACCTTAAAAGCTAGAGAATAAAGAGTAGTGATACAAGCCAAGTTATATCTGTTCTTTAAAGTACAGCAGAAACTCAGAAACTTTCTCAATCAGGAAAACCCTTGGCCGTAATGTGACTATTTAATGTAGGATTGTGATTGCGAGGTAATTCCTATGCCGTTTGTTTTCTATATTCATACATAGAGTGATGAGTCCTTTATAAATGAGAGATTTACAAATGAATTATGGCCAGGCTTGCTCTCTGAGTGTATGAATCTGACATGGTCACTTTTGAGCTGTTTTGTCAGCAACATGGATAGACGGTGAGGTAATACTTTTGTGATCAGCTGCCTGTTGATATATTTATCATGTGCCTATGACTGTTGCAAAAATGTATGAACATGTGTCTTCATGTTGGAATCATGCACAATATTAGTTAACCATGAGGAGACTATTATTCCTGATGCCTCCAGCCTTGGTCCTAGTCAACCCCTAGATTGTGGAATTTGGTGTTTGCTGTGTAAATCATGTGTAAAGTTACTCCTTCTGGATCATGATTGACACAGCTCAAGTGTGATTGTGTTGTGTGGGACCCTTCAAGCTTGTTGGGGCGAAGGTTGGGTTTCCAGCAGGGCTGCCTCTCTCCATGGTGGTGGTGGATTTAGTCTGCCGCCAGAGGTGAAGAGGGGTCACGAAGTGAAGTAGGAGTTTTGCATTGAATAGAGGCGGTCAATTGGATTTCCCACACGTCCTGCCACGACCCCTCCCTCAGCTGTTGCTAAGAGACAGTCACCAAGGTGACCAAGGCTTCCATCGCTGTCCAAGTCATGGAACACTGTTTCTGAGTCTGGGAGAATGAGAATGGTGAACAGAGTGTGGAAAATGAGACGAAGCTCAGGAATGTCATGGGTTTGATAGAGATCTCGCCTCTGTGTGGTGTCTGTTGTCTTACCGTAGGGGTGCATTTGATCAGGGCCTAGCTGGGGGGGTGTTAGACCATGCCGGAACTGCTCAGCCCCGTATATGTTTGGGTCTAGAGCCAAGAGCTGCTGCCGTGACATGGAGGAATAAGGGAGCATGCCATCCAGTCCATGACTGCTGGAACCATCTGTAAAAACAGAGTGTGAGTCCAAGCATCTCCTTCCTCTCAAATGTTATTTTTTACTTTATTTATTTATTTATTTTTAGGTTTCCTCCCTGATTTTAGTCATAGCCAATTCCACCCACTGTCTATGACTCCCCCATAACTTAATACAATCAAACCTCCTTTAAGTCACATGTAGCATCACTTCATTTTTCTGAACTGCAGCTAACCACAATGTCATAGGACACTTCAGTATTTCAGGAGGGAAATGCCAACTAACATCAGCTAACAGACTCCCTCGCTGGCTAGCATCGCTCTGAGTGATAGGGAAGGACAGGGAGATCAATTATGAACTCTTGGACTCCTGACCACAGATAGCTGTGGTATCTGAATTGAATTTGGGATAGGAAAAAAGTTGAAACAGTCGCTCAAATTCTAGTTTATCCTGCGTTATCTACAGCCATCCCACCTCCTGGAGATTCAACTTCCAGTGAAAATGAGTTCCAGTGAAAATGAGTTCCGACCCTAAAGGACCTCTATAGTGTAAAGTCTTGCATGAACATACCACCACACAGCACATAATGTGAACAGTATGAAATGGTTCTCTGCATTTAACCCATTCACCTGAGTGAAGCATTGGGCAGCCGGTGACACAGTGTATGGGGGACAGTACCTTGCTTAAGAGTACCTCAGTGGTGCCACAGGCAGTCAAACCCACAACCTTCAGATCGCAGGGGCGACTCCCTAACCACCAGACCACCAGCTGCCTCAGCTGAATGAGGTATTAATTGGATTCCATGTAACAATCCAACAACGAATCTACATAATCATTCACTATCCGTCCACTCCTTCATATCTTACCCTCACTATCATCGTTGCTCTGTCTGCCCCCTCTGCTTGGACCCCGCCTGCTCCCTCCGATCTGCTCCTGCTCCTGCTGCTGTTGCTGCTGCTGCTGCCTGCGAGCAATCTTCTTCATCTGATCACGCATCAAGACAGCCACTCATCACCAGAACTGACTCCAAAACAGAAGAGTGTAACTCTTTATTTCTCAGAAAAACAGATATAGGTTTACCTTCGCTCTCTGGTTTTGGAACCAAACCTGTACGACTCGTACCGTTAACCCAGTCTCAGCTGCCAGGGTCTCTCTCACCTACGGCGCAGAAACAGGATGCACCTCTGAAATTCGTCACTAGCTTTGTGTGGATCTGCTAGCTGATTGCTCTGTGGTTGCTCACCTTTCGGCATGGTTTGGAGGACACCTCGAAGGACGCTTTGAAGGCGCGACGCTGCTGTGTGGTTAGGATTGTACGTGGACGCTTTGATCTCTTGTGTTCTTTACCATCATCGCCAGCTTTTCCTCCAACAGAGCCACTGCCACCCTCCTCATCCTCACTCTTCACTACAAGAGCAAGAGAAGAAAAGCGTTGGTTTTCATGGGACAAGTAGTGCCATTTCATTTCGTTATAAACCTGGAGGTATTTGCCCACCTTCATATGAACCCTTAGTACTAAAGATTTACTGCATTTTCAATATTAAAACATTTGACACAATGTTTAGAGCTTCTTTGTCGTTATGTGGTGATATTTGCACTTACACACTGTGTCTCATGTTCTTTTACTTCAGTTACTATGACAAATTATTAAACAACTACTATGAAGCTAGTATGAAAATGCATGCAGGACCTCATATGGACCCTTGCAGTTTAAAGGTAGGCAAAATTATATGTCTCAGAGGAAAAGAAACAAAAGACACAAAGTTGACAAAAATTGGAATATCTAATTCTTTTGCTTGTTAAAGGAGTAAGAGTCATCCCAGATCATTAATTCATTTTTTGAACCTAAGTCTTTTTTAAATGCCTTCTCTGTTACCTGACTCAGTGGGGGCGGGGCTGATGGCGGCAAGCATTTCTCTCTCCTTCTCATAGTCGCCCCGACAGAGCAGCTGGCCTTCCTTCAGCACGAACTCATCGCCCCTCTGTAGCCTGCGCTCACACTCGCAGCAGCTGAAGCAGCCCAGGTGGTACACCTGGCCCAGCACGCGCATAATCAGCTCGGAGCGGCCAATCACCTGCAGGCACGCGCTGCACTTCCGCACAAACAGTCTGACACAAACACAAGCCACAAAATAAGAGAGATACTGGCGTGAGAGAGGGTGCTTGACATAATATATAAGGTTTTATTGCATTTAAGAAAACTTTGAAATAATGAAACTTTTACAAATAACAGATCAGAAGAAATATTCCAGTGCATTACAAGTTACATGAATTAACATTATAAGCATAGAATGTTTTTTGCACATATATATGCACATATACTGTGTGTGGGGGGAGGTCATGTTTGTTATTTTATTTAGTAACAACAATATATCAATATAACAGTACACCTATTTACTGTCATGTTTTGACAAGTAATGCATCTCGGCATTTCATCACCCTGTTCAAAATACAAGCCATTCTAGAACTTATTTTTAATTATAAATTCGTTCTGAATGTTACACAGCTTGCTCATTAATTATGGAATCATCTACAGGCCTGTTCAACTTTCTAGTTATGTTTATGTTCTTTTTTATTTACAGTAAAACTATAAAGTACTATAGACAACTAAAGAACTATAAACTACTAAAGTACTATAAAGTACTAGCATCTTATTCAAATCACTTCATGCAGCAAAGTGTATTTCATATTTTTCCAACTTTTGGTTCCATACTTTTGGACAGCGATTTGAACAGTAGTCTAACAATTTCCTCCTATGGTTGCATGTAAAATCTGGGCACCCTGGTCAAATTACATATTTAGTTGATTAAAAAAAAAACAAGTACACATGCTTTACAGGGAATATATTTCTGCATATTTTAATACACAATGACACTGTGGCTAAATTTAACATATTACATATTAGGGATATTATGGCACATTTTCCAAATCACCCTCGGTCAATTGACATGTTTTGCTGATTTGGAAAATTAGTTCACATTCTCTATAGTGAAAACTTAAAAATGGCATTTTTCTGCACTTTTTATATTTTCCTGTTGTATTTTTTCCAGTATGTTAAACTGAACAAGTAAATAGAAATTCTGCATTAAATTGTGCAGAAAAAAGCCATGTTTAAGGCTGCTTATTATAGAGGATGTGAACTTATTTTCCAGTCCATGTCCTTTGACAAGGGCTGAAACTTTTCCATACAGCTGGATTTCTTTAGGAGTGTACAGGCTCATCATGTAACAGACCCACAGTGTAAAGTGTCTGCACTGTTGTATAGGTGGCACTGGGGGGCAGCACTTGACAATAGACTAACTGACCCTTGTGACAATAACACGATAATTAGTTTACTAGAATGGTGTGCATTTCAGACAATACAGTAATGGCTTTAAATAATAAATCCCATGAGGAGGGGTCTCTAACCCATGGGATTCCCCTCTGGACATATAACCATGATCATCAGCTACTCAACAATTATTCACGCCCATGTGTCTTCTTACAGAAATATCCCTTCTTTAGCCCTCTCCCCACAAAAAAGTCAGCTCCTTTTAAAGACGCAGTGCCTTCGCTCTTAAATTCTTCCTAAATCCCCCATTCTTTTCCTGTCCCTGCCCTCCCTCCCTTGTTGGTATTTTCTGCCAGAATTCCCCGTCCTCCCTCTCTCCCTCCCTCTCTCCCTCAGCTCAGTGAAACTAATAAAGACAGGATTAATTAGATTGTTGTTTAAACAGTGCGATGCCCAGACAGACGCTATAAACTCATAACCAGGGATTGAGGATAGCATGGGGTTAATCTCTCCTCTCTCTTTTTCACACACTCAAATAAACACGCCGTACTCACTCACACACATGCACACAGGGCCACGCGAATTCACTCATGAGTATTGACAGGTACCTGTGGTCATGCCGATATGGAGTCTTATCATAAATAAGGAGGCTCATCTTTGTGCACATGTAATTAACTTTAGTCATCGATACAGAAAAACACACAAATACAAAGCAACAGGCGTAGTCCCTGGATGAAGTGAAGACGAGACTGAAAACTGAATTTAATTGATTCAAATGTGTACCACACACATGCATGCATCATTTCTGCATAAATAAAATATAGTACATCAACACAATTACTGCCAAAAGTAAGTCAACTAGAAGGCAGAACTGTGCTGATATAACATTTTATTAATGTGGAAATGGACACATTTAAACCAAGTAAATACATTGCATCACTTTTTAATGTGCTTGAAATGCAGTGACTCCGCATATGAGAGTGAAACTGGGATCCCGAACTAAGCACAGGCTCATTACAGTAAATTTCTAGAAGCAAAGGTGAAAGCTGGCAGAACTGTTAGAAAAAAAACCAAAGCTGAAAGTAATAAAAAAAGAGAGAAGGGAGTGTGTGTGTGTGTGTGTGTGTGGTATGTGTGTGTGTGTGTGTGTGTGTGTGTGTGTGTGTGTGTGTGTGGGCGGATGAGCAGTGCCACCCAAAAAGGTAATAATGTGAGCGAGCAGCACAAAATGAAGAGCAGATAGAGGGAAAACATTTTCAACAAAATAGGTCCTAGAATTCAGTGTGGATTGTGCATTTGTTTGCTTGTTTGTGTGTGTGTGTGTGTGTGTGTGTGTGTGTGTGTCACAGAACCCTCGCTGAGTGAGAAGAAGGTGTTATTCCCCAAATCTGGTGAAGGGAGAGGCAGCCAGGTCCACGAATAAAGGCGTCTAATCTGCATGATTGTGATGATCCTGTCCGAAACGCAGCTGCTATGGCTAATCTGTCTCAATCCATCTGCCAAACCCGCCAAATTACACCAACCTCTACTTAACAAACCCATACCAAAGGCCCCAGGCCCTCCTCACAGTCACCCAGAGCAACAGATCCTCAAACCGCAGTGACCAAACCAACGGTCATCACTGTATCGGCCTTCAAAACCTTGATATAGCAGTGTGTGATATGCAAATGAGCCTTTGACCAGTCACTGAAAGTTCTGTTATGTGCTTTGAGCATCCTGATGCTGGCTGCTATTTGGGTGTCTGAATGAACTATTGAATTTTGGTCAAAAATTATAACACGTCACATCAAGGGTTCACAAATATATGGGAATCACAATATATAGTAACATAATCGCAATATGGTATTCTGTCCATATCGTTCAGCCCTGACTGGATTATTTAACTTCTGCTGCAGTTTCCTTCTAAAAGCACACCTATCTTTGCTAGAGTGATAATTAACTCGATTTGGGAATAGTTTATGTTGATTGCTTTTTCAAATATCGTAAATGCCTAAAATATCCCATTGTAACTTTCCCCAGTATCATTCATCCCTAAAACCAAATGAGCAGAAATGAATCAGATCGAGAGCAGTAATGAAACACATTGCAGGCTGGTGATAATTGCTTAAATGAAAGATGCATCAGACATCGCCCGAAGATATCATCTCGATAACAAAAGCCTGTGGCTACGCGCACAAAGAAATTTCTCCGGATGCTCTCTCTTGCCGTGATGGAAGGGTTCCCGAGGGAGCACATTTCATTTGAGGTGTCAAGCAGTCATACAGCGCACAAAAGTGCAATCATATAGTGCTCATATTGCATTCATATAGCTTTCAGTAGCACTCATACTGCATTCATATTACAGAACAGCATATATCAGCAAAAGTAATGCTGTTCATGCAAAAGTTTTATCCAAATGATATGTTTCTTAGTGAAAATAAGTACACTTACTAAACAGTGAACCAATTTTAATGCACAAATACTGTCTATATGTTGAATTTAGAATATTGGGTAAGGAAAACATAAAAAGTGGCCTGTGCAAAAGCTACAACACTTTTATATTTAATGTTTACATTTCATATATTTCAAGCTCTGCACTAAAATGTGTACTTATGTTCACTTTGAAAATCAACAAGCATGTAGCTTGACCTGGGGTGCCCATACTTTTGCACGAATAGCATTACTTTTGTGCTGCTGAGTGTTGATCTATATATATATCCCAACTATATTATACAGTTTGACTAGGGGTGGCAAACGGCCGTAGCATGCAATAGTACTCAAACTGCATTTGTGTACCACTTGTATTCATGCAGGCTGCTCGAACTGACTTCATAGAAATAAGAAGAGGATGTCCAACTGGCATGTGTGTGCAGCAGTATTTAATGATACTAAAACAGTAAACAGTGCAGACTGTCACCAAGCCTCACTCATGAAGTCAAACATTCACCGGACCTTTGATCAGCCAAGAGTAAAGGGGTTAACTGTGATTGTGACCTTCGGGGATGAAGGCAGTGCAGCTCACCTCACCCAGCGGCAGGTAGGCATACTGTCACTCTGGTGAAGCTTAACACAAATCTGAGATGAATCTTTCTGGGCCTTGCCGTGGGTGGACATACATGTACAGCACATCTTCAAGCAGGCGTCTTTCTGTACTGTCAGAAATATTGCCAGTTTTTTTGGTGCCGGTGCAATTGTGTATGCATTAGGAGTCAACACGTAAATCATGCATGTAAATAAAATTGCATGGTTTGTGTATGTGTGTGTGACTGTGTGTGTGAGAGCACATATGTGTGTGTGCGTGTGTGTGTGTGCGTGTGTGTGTGTGTGTGCGTGTGTGTGTGTGTGTGAGCGGATATTGCTGTGAAGCAAGGTGGCTCAGAGCCAGGGTTCAGTAATCACATCATCTCCTTTTATTAAATCTCTCTGCACTGCTTCTGCGTTATTAAAATCTCCCAGCATTCCCCACAACGTTTGCCTGCTACACCCCCCGACACACACACACACACACATATACGCACCCACGCACAGACCCACAGACCCACAGAAACACAAATATCCACAAAAATAATATGCAAACACCAACAGGTAGGTGATAAATATATATATCCTAGCCCACTCACAATCAAAGAAGAGATCAGAGAGGACGCCTATTTTTTTCGGAAGAAAAAAAAAATACACGTTCAAGAAAGCCATTATGAATAAATGGCATTAACTGCACACATTAAGTGACTGTTATAAATGATCAGTGACGACTGCACCATTTTCTTCCATTATTTTGGTCGAATTAGTCGAATGCTGAAAATGAGGGCAAAGAAGCAGTAAAGGGTTCCAACACTGAAGAAGACCTGCCTAGAAAGGTTGTGTGACTCCTTGTAGAGACCATGGCTTCGGATTTGTCCTTCTTTCGAGACTGCCGCACCAAGCCAAGAAAAATGATGGAGTTTATTTGATGCAGCAGAATTTATGTGTGAATGCAATGGATCAGTATAGTTTTGCCTTTGTTTACTTACTTTTGCCAATAACTGTGTTAAATAACCGTAATATATTACCTGTTGGGACACTTTAATTGTGCCATTTTGTGTTTGAAAATGACTGCTACTTTTTACACTGTCTGACCAATAGAAATCTTCCAAATTTACTTGGTCCCATCAAAAAAACGTGAGTTTGATTGCTGGCAATGTCACAGCTGGGAGTCCAGGTGAGCATTATCTGGCCTGCCCTCTCCCCCATTACTCTGACACAACAGAATTGGCAGTTAGTGTTCTCCTCCAAGCATGTAGAGCTGTCCAAGGATGTTGTATTAGCAGAATATCAAAAAGATTCTGTTGTGCTTCATGTCTAGTGAGAAACTTGTGACAACACTACTTGTGTCACCATCATGTGCAATAATGGACTCGGTATAGAGCACGACTTTAAGCCATTATTTGTGTTAACTAGTAAAGTACTTCAGCTGTGAGTTTATTTATTTATCAGTAGTATTCATATCCACCTTACTTTCTTTAAATAGTATGGTGTATTTAATACAGAGTATTTTTAGAGTATTTTTTAGAGTTTTATTTTGACTTTATATTATATTTTATATTGTTCTCATCTTTGTGTTTCTGTGTCTCTCTGCAGTCGTACCATAAACGATTTCTTCCGGTATCAATAAAGTTTTTCACTCTCCACTGAGTGATGGGGTGAGGGCTAGGGGTGAAATTGGCCACAACTAAACTGGGGAGAAAATGTGTAAAATTGGCTGTTACATTTTTTATTTCTCAGCAGCCAATCTGGTTTGATGTGTTAGTCAGTGATAGACAATATGTAATAAGCTGTAAATGAGCAGGACAACATGTATTTATATAATTAAAAAATAAATGACATCTAACTATAGCAGTCAATAAAAGGGTACTATACAGGTACATTTTTGTCACCCAAGTTACAAACAATACGAAAGTATCCTCAAAGGCCCTATGTGATCTTAAGGTATATTTTTGTTCATTAAAAAAGTTTTAAGGAACTACATTCAGTTTGATATTTTAGAGTTTTAACTTTTTTAAATTGACAAATTAAAATCCTGAGTCAGTACAGGACTAAAAACAGTAAGACAAAAAATATAAAAATACTAAACGATAGCTGAAGGTACTGAAGGTACCCTGAAGGTACCACCAGAGTGACAGAATTTGTAACCAAAAAGTACTGATTGTAGTTTTAAGGGTATAATACATTTCAAGAGTCTTTCAAGTCAACAAATTTTCCGTTCTTTCATTAAATACAGGGAAACACTAAAACGATTCCCTGTGGTGATCGACCATGTGAAAGAGCGAGATTAAAAACACTTTTCGAGTATTTCTTGACATTTTTTGACATCCTGTCTTTAGACAATGAATTGTTCTAGAGGCTGAAAAATCATCTGCACACTGCCGTTTCATCATAAAAATGTCAAAACAGTGAAATATTTTTCAGCTCGCCTGGTTGACATTCAGAAGGGCTTCCTGGGATGGCATTAACCATTGCGGCTTAAAGGACCCATATCCTACCTTTTTTTTGTTTGTTTGTTTTTTTGCTTTCACTTATAAGAAACAATTGTAATTCACTTTACACAACCAGTTTCCAATCTCTGTTTATCCTATAGAATTGACCAGGCTGTTTTTATTACTGTGCCTTTAAGCCTGATGTATGTAAATGACCTCTTTTCTGATTGGGTGCTCTTCATTCAAAAGCCAGTCTGGACTCAAATACTCCGAATAACTTCATTGTGGAGGGGTGGTGCTTCACTATCAGAAGCTGAATAGGCAGATAAATGTAAATATGTTGGTCTTTGTGACATCATAACAGCAGTGAATTTAAAATGGTCCACTTTTGCAACTTATATTAGTGCAGTATTACTGCAATATTACTGTGTATCATTCAATGTCTGCTGCTACTAGGCATCTGAAGAAACCCACTGTTTACAAACAAACTTATATAGAGATACATGTTTGTGTATAGATACACACAAACTTATATATTTATATTTATATAATATTTTGTATAGTGTACAGTTTTTTAATTACACTGCTATATTGTATAGTTTTTATTTCTATCGGTTATGCTGCTTCTACTTTCTTCTCTTCTCCACTTTGCTGTTGAAACAATGCTAATTTCCCACCCGTGGGACTAATAAAGTGTTATCTTATCTTATCTTATCTTATCTAAATTTGCATATGCGGCCTGTGTCGGAAACTGAAGGTGGCTGTCTCGATGCCATGCCGCCTCATAAGTCAGTGCCCTAGGAGGCAGTATTGTGATGAAGGTTCCTGCAACCAAGACAGGGATACTCCACAATGTTGCCAAGACACTGACAGGCCTTCAAAAATAATGGAAGAACCACAGCAGGCGGCACTTTATACAAACATTAGATTCGTACATGACTGGGTGCCTTCCTGCCTCAGGTACGTTTTGAATTTTTAACAATGTACTTCATCAGCCACTTTTATTTCAAAACAAAACAAAAAAAAACAAAAAATTGTTTTTCCATGAGATGGGCCCTTTAAGAGTGAATCTGAAATATCTGATAACTGATGCTATGACCTGTGCATGGTTTACACAAGCTGAATCACCTCTGCATGGCTGTTTATGTAGCGTGTGGGATACTCGGAGGTGTACAGATTAAATGTGACAATGTGCAGAGGGGTGTGTCTGAATGAGGTGAGAGTAAACCTGTGTATGTGTGTGTGTGTGAGAGAGTGTGTGTGTGTGTGTGTGCGCGCGCGTATGAGTGTGTTTGGATAAAACAGCTAATCCCCAAGCCACCAGAACGCAATATCCTGTCAGCCAGATTCTCATTTCCTGTGTCTCTGTGGCAGAGCGAGAGGAAAAAAAAAAGGAGAGGGGGGGCACCCGTTGCCCCAGAAACAGAAGATACAGCGGCCCTGTTTGAAAATGTCTGTGGCGTTCTCCCTCTCTCTCTCTCTCTCTCTGGCCTGCCCCCTCCCTTTCTCAATTTCTCCTTTTATTATCTCAGATTTAATAAAGCAGAGGCGAGCAGCTTGTTCTGCCATGAAACATTTATTAGCTGCCTGTAATGAAATTGTTGTGGGGGAGCCGAGATGATGAGAACTCATCACACATTATGCAAAAACAGTGGCAATATCACAGGAGGAGACACCTCAGAGTCATCTTCCTCAGCATGGCCACCTCCGCTATCTCTCTCCCCTCTCTGCTCCTCCACAGTCTCTCCTGACCCGTCTGCTCTGCAGGCTGGCCCCCAGACCTCTCCTGCATTCCTCCATCTCTCCGTTCTCTCCTTCTTGTGCCAAGGATACCAGAGTTAGTCTTGGTTTTCTAGGTGTCTCGAGTTCTTTACGTATGTCTCAGCACTATTGGAAAGAGGCTTGTCTATCAACAACAATCTAGTCACAAATTGCTTGAATTTCTGGAAGGAAAAAACTGTAACTTTATTCAAGAAGATCATAACATCTGTCAGTATAACGCTGGCAAGCCCAGGCTACTATTCTTCACTTTAGCTGAAACTAAACTTAGTGAAACGGCATTAATCCACTTTGCTGTTCGCTGCTGGAACCAACTACCCATCAATACCAGATCTGCACCAACTGTAGCTTAAAAAGCTGCTAAAAACTGCACTATTCTCCTCTGCCTTCTTTTAAATATCAGCACTTCCACTGCACTTTCAGTCTTCTTTTATTGATTTTCTATCATTTTATTTTATTTTATTCTGTTTTAATTTTTTATTCTATTCCTGTAAAGCACATTGAATGACCTTTGTGTATGATAATGTGCTATTTAAATAAACCTGACTTGACTTGACTTGTACAACATTAGACTAGGTTCCTCAGTTTTATTGCCTTCCATGTAGTCAGAAGACTTGGGATGTAATAAGACTGAATTTAGGGTTTAAAAAAGTTATTTTGGACCATTATTATTCATCCATTCGTCATGAAATGTCCACACAGCTGAACGCGTTTAAGTGGCACAGATAGATAAATAAATGAATAAATAAATAAACAAATAAAGTGACAGTGATGGTTTGAAACATCTCCTTCCTCCAAAATGCTGAATGCTGTGTATGCGGTAACTGACCTGTATTTCACCCGAAAGCATCATATTTCCAAAATTGTATTTTCCGGGCTATAATATTAACATCTGATAGTGTTAAAGATGGACCACTTGGACTATTTCTTTTGGTTCATTCACAGAAGCCAGCTGGTGTCAAACTGTGTAAATAATAAACAAATGCATAGGAAAAATGGGAAAGATTGAGTTACAAGGTTTGGTTATATTTTTGACTATTTAAAACATTCCCCACTCTCCAAGATGAGATGTTCTAGCCGCTGCTGGTGTGAACTCCAGATGGCACAGGCACAGACATGACTGAAAAAACAGAGGTAGATCCCTAAATCATGCTGCTTCTGCCATCTGAATGGAGCTGGGATTGCCTTCCCAAAAGCATTACTGAGAAATTGTTAAAAGGAATTCCAGTGATTTTCAACATTTCTGCATGAATCAGTAGTTAAGTCATTCCGATTGATTTTCTGTGAATTGGTGTTTTTTTAAAGTAATTTACTAAATCAGAATTAGGGCTGCACAATATATCGTCTGCCAATTGTTAATGCGGTATCTGTCTCTGCAATACTGATGCTGCAGAAGGCTGCAATTTGCAAATGAGTCTCACAGTGTTTCTGAGAGGGCTCCAGGTGAGTTACTGGGTGTTCTGATGAATCAAGGTCTTCATGTAGTCCAACAAAAGTCTTATTTTAATCTTTAACCGTTAAAGGTGTTTGCAAATCGGTGCATGAATGGGCGGGGCTAAACTGCTGTAGCCAGAATAAGGAGATTCATTTAAATGTGTTGGTTTTGTGTTACCACAAAAACCGTGATTTGAAAACTGGATGTTTTGTAGCTTATTTTCCATGTATGGACTGTATGGATAGGGAGAGCAACTGTAACATTTGAAACAATATTTTCAGACTTTAAGCCTTTTTAATAAAAAAAAAGTGATGATTTGGGCCCTTTAATATCTTAATAGGCATCGCTACATGCAGCAGTAAAATCGCAATACTGATATTTTGTCCATATTGTGCAGCTCTAATCAGAATTACTCAAATTTGAATGATAAGAACAGAACCAGCCACTGAACATGCATAATGGATTTGACAAAATGTTTTAAAATTTTGTTACGCAACATATTTACCAAAGGAAATCTTTTATAAAAATCAGGTTTACTACTATTTGACCATTATCAACATTACACAAAACCTTAATCAGGTTCATCGACTGTTTTGGATAGACCCCTGATTCCTATCACCACCACTGTGATGAAACATTTCTCATCAAACCACTCTTGATTACTTTTTTCTAATTATGCAGAAATGTTTGATAAATCATTGAAATTATCCTTTAACTCAAAGTGGTACTTAGGAATACTGATTTTAGGACTGCTATGGTACTCTAATCACCTCTCTACTAATGGCTCACCAAAACCCAGAACTAGAACCTGATGTAGATTCACATCCGTGACAGTTTGTAGTCCAACACACACACAACTACAGCAGTCTGAATGCTGCACACTGAGATCAGAGTTTGCACTGATTGCCAAATGCTGCTTGTGTCCATTAACACGAAAAGCTGTTTGGTAACAGTCAGCCCTCTATCCTCAGCACAGCAAGGAGACATGTCTAAAAGCCTAATTAGCATTGTTCCCATAATCATGGCAGCCCCCCCCTCCCGCCTCCTCCAGACGCAAAACCCACCAAGCGGGGAGATGATTAAGAGAAAATGGGCGATAAACGGAGGGATAAACTGATTGGTGTCATCACTGCTATCAATCTCAACAAGCGGGCAATGAGGTTTGGTACAGAGAAATATTATTAGAAACCAGACAGTGATGAACGAGGTAATGGAGGGAGGCACTGGAGACAAGGAGGGGGGGGGGAGAGAGAGAGAGAGAGAGAGAGAGAGATGTGGTGCATGTGTGAAAGAGAGAAAGATGTGAAAAAACAATCAAAATCTGGTATAGAACCTTTACATTATGTGGAGGTTTTTTGAAGTTTAGAAAGCTCCTTCGTTCTCACACATTGACAAAAATGATTCTTCAAAGGTTCTTCAGGGAATCAAAACTGTGATTCCATAGCAGCACTCCCAAGATCCCCTTTTAGGGTGCGGAAGGGTATAATGTCTCAAACTGTACACAGTTATTATTATTCAGACGATTCAGAAGTCACACAGTACTGGAATATAGACAATAAAATACAAAACATTTGAACACGGATTCGTCAATTAGAAGTTCAATTCTTAAGTTCTCTTGAGTTCAATCAGCATCATGCATCACCCTTCTGTGATTCCACAACTGGTGTGCCATTTGTGTATCAGATACTACAATTACAAATATGTATCCTGCACACTATAACCACAATGAAAATACTTCAAAAATTATTCGCCAGAATTAAATAGAATTAATATGTGTGTCCACTTAGCATTATTTGAATCATGCTTTTTTTTGAGTCATCAATTATGTGTTAAGAAAATGTACATTTTAGTGTAACCCTGAACCATCCCAGTTGTATAAAACATCTGGAAAATTCCATCAAATTTCTGAAATTTCCTGAAGATTATGAGAAGATAAATACACATTCTAGTATTTTTTTCATCTTGAGACTGACTGACAATATATATCCGTGTTACTCAAAAATTATAGATTGAAAATTAATTATTTGTTGTTAGAACATTATTAGACATTTTATCTTAATGTCATTAGCATGGATGTTGGTTAAGCACATGCCAAAAACTCAACCCTGTTACTGTCTGCAAAGAAATCTTGCACAAAATGATATAGATCCTGTAATAGCAGAACACCTTTCTGAATGGTTAAATGTGTGTGTTTTAGATTTTAGATATTAAATATAAATAAAATTAAGAGCTGGCACCCCAGTCGTGAAACCAACTTTCCAATGATGGATTCTGTATGTTCGAAAATAATCTGAGAATTGTTATTTTGGCTAATAAATGAATGCATACTTATATTATTTTATATTATTATCAGTTAGAACATTCTGAAATAGATGCAACTGAATCATCACCTTAACACTGACATGTTTTTTGTAGGCCTCATTTTGATGAACTACATGGAATGGTCTGGTTCTCAGCTCCAGAAGAGAGGGCTGATCTGCTGTGGTGCTGGTGTCCCCTGCCCCGCTGAGTTATCTATTAAACCCGGGGTGTCCTAAATATCCGCTCGCTTCGGGAAGGCCGCTGGTGCTCTGGGCTGCGGAGGGAGCCCCTCGCTAGATTCATTTTGTGTCTGGGTCCCAGGCGCCGTGCCCTGAGGCTCCCTGTCTTTATTGGTGTGGGACTGGCTGCTGCAGGCTGAGCTGACTGACTGGCTGCCTGCTGCATACAGAGAAGTCCAAGAGCGCTGTGAAGATGGAGTGTGTTTGTCTGGCTGTGTGACCTGGTCGGTCAGTGTATAGGTATGAAAGTGAGAGAGTGTGTGCTGAATGCCTGTGGTTGTTGCCACGACACTTGTGAAAGAAAATATGCTAGATGAAGAGGATGTGAGGAAGATGCATAGCAAAAAGATAAAGCAAACAGAACGAGAAAGCTTCAACCTAATAGACAGTTTTTTCAACCTAATATTTGTCTGCACAAACCATTCAGTATTGGGGATGTACTGATAAGGAAAGTGTGAGGAGGGTCATTATCCAGTATTTTTGATACACTTATCTGCCGAAACTGACACATAGCCTAAACATTTATTAAATATAGACATTAGGATTATATCTATCTGGATTTGCATTAGAAAGACACACTTATTTATGCAGGGTTACAAATGAAGTAAAGTGATAAAAATACTATAACGATTACAATTACTGTGCTAAAATTACTAAAACATTTCAGCAGCGTAGATCAGTGTGGCCCAAATATTCTACTGTTCCAGATCACATTAAATACATCATCAAGTATCAGTTTGAAATATCGGCCAAATCTAAATATCTATCCAATGACAAGATTTCTAAAGCAATCGCCTGCCAATGCCAGTATGATTCTGATGTCTCTGTGCATTCCCATCCATTTCCACAGACAGTCATTTCCAATACTTGGAACAGAAAACCTGTTGACTCAAAACAGGCTTATAATAGAAAACTATTGGCAGGTGCTTTAAAGAAATATGAAATTATTACCTGTAGTAGTCGACTGAACGATACAGTGGCAGATCATGACTTGGTTGAAAAATACTGGAACATTCCCATAGGGGCCATATCTGACTTTTTTTCACATTTTATTAGGTCCATTTTTGAAGTTTGTGTGAATTTACAGTTGTAATTCATTTCTACATGATAATTTTCCAACCTCTCTTTTTCCCTCAGAATTATAGAGGCTGTTTTTGTGATTGTGTCTCAAAGACTGATACATGTAAGTGACCTCTGATTGTCCTTTTATTGCGTCTCAATCAAAAAGCAGCCCTTATGTGTAAGAGTAAACCATAGCACATATGCCATATGTGTTGTCAGTACAATAAATGGACTAGTGAATTCACAATGAATGACTAAAGCAATCATAAAGTAATATTTTTTGTTTTGTATGTCAATATCAATTTATCACAAATTCTAGGAAGTTCACTCTCACTCTAATTCAAAGGAACCAGGCATGTGGATCAAAATGGAGTTAACCTGAAAATGTCTTTGCTTGAATTTCAATTGTCTTTATTACCAGAGATCTCTTGGCAGCCCTTAAATGGAGCACACACCTGCTGTAAGTTATGGGGGTGGGGGATGGGTGGGGTAGAGTGGCGGCGGGTGCCAATGGACAGACGGCAGGGAACACAAGGAGCCATTGTTGCTCATCCACTCAAGGTCATCTGCACAAGAGTGTGCCAAGTCTCCTCCACAGATGCATACCATAGCACCCAACTTATACTGAACACCACACACACACTCACACACTCACAAACACACCTACACATACACCTACACACAGACAGAAGTACAAAGTTTGTATATAGTCAGAAGTCTCGTGAGACAAATCTTTACAAAAAAGTTCTACAGGCATAAAAATTAAATAAAAGATATTCAAACAAAAGGCAAGTTTTGAAGACAATCTTTTCTTTAACATCAGAGCTTGCTCATGGTTTGCTCACTCCTTTTAATGCATGAAGCTCTGAGCTCAAGCAAAGCCTCAGAATCTATCA
The DNA here is from genome assembly GCA_037974445.1 of Brycinus macrolepidotus. Taxonomy (NCBI): domain Eukaryota; kingdom Metazoa; phylum Chordata; class Actinopteri; order Characiformes; family Alestidae; genus Brycinus; species Brycinus macrolepidotus. Next base: position 2,717,934 of record JBBPCZ010000148.1, on the reverse strand, counting down.
CACACACAGCGCTGCGGCAGGGCTTCAGCTGTGAGTAAGTGATGATTTTGTTTTTAGCAGCTGTCTTTTTTGTCTTCCTCTAAGAGTCGCTCTGGCAAAAAGAAAAATGTCAACTTCACTACTTGAAATATCTTTTTTTCGTTCCCTTCATCGTCTTCTATGTGTGTGTAATAAAAAGTGCAAAAGCTTAAGTACGCTTCATCTGTAAAAAATGAATCGGTATGAAAACACCTCACAACGACTAAACATTAAAGAAACTGCTGTGTACTGCAATAAATAAATAAATGTGTAAATAAATAGTGTGCAAATTAAGTAAAACTGGACTCGGAGTTTCAGAGCATGGATTGGAGCTCAGAAAATCAAAGAAGAAAAAGATATGGCCATTATCAATTGTTTTAATAAATCCGTAGACAATTCCAGTCCTACCTGCTATGTCAGACTTGCCTTGGTTGTTATTCTATATTGAATGCATTTTGTCTGCTGCGCAATCAAAAACAAGAACCAACCCAAACAGTGGTTTGTGGAGGGATCTCTGAAATACTATTACAAATTAAAATACATTAAACGTGAGATCATTGAAATGGGATTTAAAATAAGTTTTGTCTTTCCTGGAATATTTCTGTTTCAGTAATAGCCTATTTAAAAGTGACACATAATTAACTGTTAAAAGTATTAACTGTTAAAAGCTTAACTGAGATGGCAAAGTTATGATATTGTTTTCACATGCTGTGTGTGTGTGTGTTTGTGTGTGTGGTGGGGGGGGGGGGGGTGACCCTGGTTGTGTATGAGAGCTGTGTGGAAGAGTTCTAGTGGCAGTTCTAGTGCGACCCATTTGTAGATCATTCTTCTTGTTAGGAATAAATTTGCCTCCTGTGTGACCTGTGCGTAGCTGAACAGAGTATGACTACACTACTGTATTTTAATGTTGGTCGTAATGGAGGTCCTTGTAGAGTCAAGTATTTTCTGAGGTAATATGTGGTGTAAAAAGTCTGAAAACCACTGCTCTAAAGTGTCTAATTTGGTTAATTAACTATCTTGCTTGGTAATGTAACTTATTGGCTATGAAACACACACACACACAAACACACAAATGTCTACATGTACACAGATTTATATTTACAGTAAAGCAAGGCTTCAGTTTGATGCATTACTGTGAACTGATGCATTAGCTATATTGTCTTGCTAACTATACCTAACTATACCTAACTATAGCTAACTACCTAACGAGCTGTAATGACAAAAAATAATATATTGACATTAATTTCCATATTATTATATAATAATAACTAATACGCACACACACTTAGACACGTCCACAATTACAACAAATGCAGGCTATGTAGAAATAAACTAAGCTTATATTTTCTCCCATGAGTGGGAAAGGAAAAGCGAAAACACTCATTGTGTGGAGGCTAACCAAGTGCTGATAGTATTAGCTTCCTAAGTAAGGCAGTCTCCTTTTAAATCTCTGTAGAATGTAACCACAAATCTAAAAACAGTAAAAACCATTTTAGATTACATTCTGGTGCTCTAATTGGTGATGTAGCCTTGCTTGGTATCTTCGTCATGAAGGATAGTCTGCCAAATTGTCATTAGCTTCAGCTGCAAGTGTTAGCAAAGACAGAGGAAAACACCTTTAGGTCTTGCTGGTACCAATCTTGAATAGTCCCTTGAAAATCTCCAAACAACACTATATTTCAGCTGGGAGTCGATCCCAAAGCAATCAAATTCTAAATTCCAGGCATTTAGGAGTTGACTCCACACCCACAGGCACACAGAATGTGAGATATTCTGCTGTTAAAGTCTAGACAGACTGTTTGAAACTCAGCCTTCCACAACACATACTGCTGTATTTGTTGTACAAACTGGACAAACTAGAAGTAAACTGTAAAATTTGTAAGACAAAATTGGCATAACATTGAGCACCATCGCTAGTCCTGAAACCTGAAGGAGTTTACAGAGGAGAATTAAGGTTCAAAATAGTCAGCTATGGGAATTTGCTCTTAAAATTTCACTGCCAAGGTTATATAGCTTTTTGGAATTGTGATAATTGTGCAGAATCAACTCCATCGACTCCATCGATTCCCTTTACATGAAACTGCAATCACAGTCAACACCAAAAATTTCTGTAGTCAAACAGCACTAGGTTTGTTGCGTCTTAAACGCATTTTCAGAAGATCCACGAGCATTTAGAGCTCAGAGTAGAAAAAGAAGGACCAATATCGCATGCATGACAGCTTCATCTTTGTACTGCCTGGTAAGCAGAAAGACTTTACTGAACTCATTCAGGATCTAATTCAGCACTCAGATGGTAAATTCTGCTGGGTTCGGACAGTAAGGTGGACCTCAGGATGTGTGAAATGCAGACATTGTAATGGACAAAGCATGAGAAAGAGTGATTTTTGTCATCCTCCCTTTCTCATTCTCCACTCCCTCTCTCTTCGGCTCGCCTCTCCCTTCTCCCTTTCCCTTTAGTGAAGCTCCAGGTGTCAGAGATGAAGGGAGTGCTGCTGCTGCCTGCCGGCGTCTGACACGTTTCACAACAGCGATAACAGCCCGTGAGATCGTCCTTCAGCTGTCTGGGCCCTGCTGATGTCACTGCTGGGTCATGGGCCTGCTCAGTTTCCATTTGATCAAGACCAGAACCCACCAGTAAATGCAGCACAATCAATATCACTTGATTTCTAACCAAGATTCCTCTAGATGAGGGTTGTCCAGCTCAGTTAAGCACAGTTTGATGATTTGCATGTTCAAACTCACATAATTAGACTTTGCATGTGGCAGAGTATCTTAGAATTTTGACAAAGTGGAAAAGTATAAACCAAATGACCGTTAAAGCTGATCTTGGATCATGTTAGCTACACTGTAACAATTAGGCTCATCCAAATTGTACACTGAGAAAAGTTATGCATTAATTCAAATGTGTGTTCAAGTACTCAACATCAACCCAAAGGTTGCTAAATGTAAGTATTCGGAAAGACAAAATTGTGATGATGCAATATTTTTGAAAATGTGAAAATGTTATATCTGAATTAAATAAATGTAATGGGCCAGTTTTTGCAGTGTATATATGATAAGTGGTTGCTATGGGACTGTGTGGAGGGCTGTTTACTGAAGACAGTGAAATCTTAAAAAGAAAGAGAAAATAGTCCTCCCTGGACATTTAAAAAACAAAGACTAATACTTGACAACAGCATGAAACAAATAATACCAAAAAGGAGGAGGAAGTGAAATGCCATCGAGCACTGCTAGGTTTTCTACTCCAGCTGCATTACCTCGCAGTCAGGGTATACCGTTACCATTAACTGGTGACATTAGTACATCTACAATGATATTCCTGGATGGCAGGTGTGTTTGAGCAGGGAAGTCACTAAAGTGTGCTGGACTCTGGTCCTCCAGGCTGATAACTGAACCCCCTTTGGACTATATATGTCTCCACTGCCAATGTAGCATTGCTCTTCATCTCCCTGAAGATCCATAAGCATTCAGAAACACTGATGGTGAACATCTGCAACGCTGGGGCATTACAGTCACCAGTAAGGTGTATCTTATATGTAAGACTATGTTAATGAGTCAAGTGAGCCAAGGGTGGAGTGGCTCTGTAGTTTGTATGTGTGGAAGAGACGTCATGGGACGTCCTGCCTTACTTCTCATAGTCGTGCTTGCAGTAGAGCAGGCGGTCTCGGCAGTAGCAGGTTCCGCTGAGGGTGCTCAGGCACACAGCACACTTCACACAGGTCTCATGCCAGGACTGTTCATTTACACGCAGGAGGAATCGGTCAGCGATGGGCGACTCGCAGCCTGCACACACCTCACCTCCGCCCACATGCTCTGAGGAAACACACACAACACAGTGTCAGAACATGTAATAATTTATACCATATTTATTACATAGACATGTCAGGTCCATAATTATTGACACCATTGGTGAATGAAATTTTAATGTATGTATATATATATATATATATATATATATTTATAGAGAGAGAGAGAGAGAGAGAGAGATAGATAGATACAAAAAAAATACAAAATACAAAAAATCTACTTTTAATAAAACTAATTTTTTTAACACAAAACCACAATTGTGTGTGTCACGATTACAAGCAGTTGTAAACTAGACTTTCTTAAAAAGTGACACTGAAGTATTTTTCTATTTAATTATATTCTCTATTAAGTATTTAATATTTTAATGTTTCAATGAGTGCTCAGGAACCCTTAGTTGGTCTTCCTGTTTCAAAGATGTCAAATGCCTTTACTCTTTCATAAGAATGGGGGATATTAGTTAATACACCAATAAACCCTCCATAAATCAGCGAATGGCTATAGAAACAGCTACATACCTTAAGACACACTTATTCACTAATAACTCTGAATTTATAACAACAAGAATTGCAGGAAACCTGCCTGCAGGAGACACAAACATTTCTCCAAGGATCGCAGTCAGAGATTTACAGAAGATAGCATTTCAGGGTGACCAAATCTCCAATTACAATTAAATGCCATCATCAAGGAGAAAGCCTTTTTTAACTAATCACAAACAAGAACACCTGTAGTGAGTTAGATGCTGTAGTGAATGCTGCAGAACATAGCCATCCCAGTTTTGACCTAAATCACACTGAAAAACTCTGGAATGAGCTGAACAGGAGAGTCCAAAAGGAGATTTCCTGGGACACTGAAGGATCTGAAAATATTCTGGTCTCAGATCGCTTGCTCTCATTATCTCAGCGGAGTAGACGCTGGGGTGCTAATGACTGTGACACATGCTGTTTGCAAAAAAAAAAAAAGATTTTATTAATTTTAATTAAAGTTTAGATGATTTTATTATGTTCAGTCTCAGACTGAGCTAACTGACCACAAAGGTGTTTTTTACTACCCTTTTTACCCACCCTTAACAAGGGTGTCAATAATAATGGGGAACCTAGGTATAATAATAATAATAATAATAATAATAATAATAATAATAATAATAAATGTATGGATCATATACATGTAGAATGTATATGTAAAGATATATTTAAATTTATACAATTCAAATATA
>JBBPCZ010000148.1:2684412-2702000 GCA_037974445.1 Brycinus macrolepidotus | reverse complement strand
AGAAACCCCCGGAGAGAGAGAGAGAGAGAGAGAGAGAGAGAGAGAGAGAGAGAGAGAGAGAGAGAGAGAGAGAGATGAAAATGCAAAAAATCTACTTTTCATAAAACTCATTTTTAACACAAACATCTCTCAGAGAGTGAGACAGAGAGAGCGAGAGAGAGGGGAGGGCAAAATGCCGAATTTACAAAACAGACATCTTTTCTTTGGTCTTTATACAAAAAATACAAATAGTTGTATATAAACTGTATATAATAATTATAAATAACTTTATACACAACTTTTTATGTTTTTTTGTATTATCAGACTGACCATTTCAGATGCTCCTCACTGACAAAATAAACAAATAATCTGATCTAACAAATGCATTTAGTTTTGGTCAGAATAATGCAGGCAAATCAAAGGTCCCCCAGGTCCTTACATACTGTAATATATAACAGTACATCCACTATTCAATATTTGGCTCATATTTGCACAGCCTTAGAGTGAGTACCTGAACGGTGAGCGCTCGGCTCTCAATCTCTTCAGTGCAACGGTGCACAATAAAGGGAACGTTGTGCGGCTGCTCCCTGGGCAGCAGGGAGACCTCCACTCCAAACAGATTCCCCCGTCTGTGCTCACACTCTGTCTGGCAAAGATCCAGGCACTTCCGGTGCACAGCAAGGCCACACTGCGGAGAGGAAAGACAGGGATGTCCGACACAATCAGGCTAGGATGTCCAAAAAAAACCCCTCTGTCAAATAAGCAAAAACGATGAAGTGTTTTCTTTTAATAATATATGAGGGCAAGAACTCCTTGCAAAAGGAGGTTCTTCACTTTGTAAAGATATTCAAATGCATAAAAAGAAGTGCTGTACCAATCATGCCATATCAAACAGCCAAATAACCAATGCTTTTTGGTCCAATTTTCATGAGCTATTTTACTATCTGAGATCTAAATGAATTCATGAAACACACTAAAACATCTGCAGTGCTTTTTATTAGCCAAAGAAAGAAGGAAAATAACGTTACGTGGTCTTAAACAAAAAATCAGTCCTATTCGATTAACTTGAATCAAATAGAGGTCCACACTGAAAGTAATAGACAATAGACTGGCTTTTTATCGCAATGTGTTAAACATAATTATGAGCTTTTGGTACATGTGTAACATACGCAATTCAAAAACAGCATGAGTTCATTTAGCAGGCTCATGTCCTTTACATCATAAAATTACAACACAAATGGGCCAAAATCAAACTAACAAACTGGCCCATTGCTGATTTCATGTTTGGGGCAAAAATCTGCAGATTCTGATCTTGGCCCATTCTGATCATGCATCACTAATAAAAAGGCTTTGTTAACAGAGGCTTTTAGAATATACAATCATCAAGTCATGCATGGTATTACGTGTCTGCATATTGTAAGCCAACAAGTGCCTAATGGGCTCTGTGTTGCCTCTTATCTTCTCTTACCTCCTCGCACTCAATGCCATTGACCAGAATGAAGTTTTCACATTGTTTGCACTTGGACATTTTGCTCTTCATTTTCCTGAGCCGGTGAGTGAGGGCTGCGCGGGATGTGGTGCGCACCTTGAGGCAGCTGCCGTTGCTGTCATTTAAAGGATCTGCACACTCTAGGTGGAGGAAAACAGGCATAGTCACCATCAAGATCATACGCTTTAGTCCTACAGTCATATCTGTGGGTGGTGGGCCGTCTTCTCTCACCTGCTTCAGTGTTGATGTCTCTCTCATCCAGGTCATCAGAAGACATTGTTCCAGTTGAAGGGGCTTTGGGCAGCTTACGATTCAAATGGGCTTTAGGAAAGAGTGTAAAAAAATTGTCCAAATCAAGCAGATTTCACTATATTATTACACAGAATGGGAGAGGTTGAAAATCACAGATATATTACCTGGACTGGAAAGAGATTCAAGGCTCCCTCCCATACTCTCACTGTCACTGTAGCCGATGCGCCCTGTTCATCAACAGTTAACAATATGTAAAGTTCTTTATATTTCATGGCTAAAAAACATTCAAGTCACAAATTAAAAAAGTCATTTTTAGACTGTTCAAAGCACAAAAACTGAAAACAGCAGAAAGCAGGACGTACTTCCATCACTAATGGTGCTGCCACGTCTCGTGTCGTCTGGTAGGGGAAACAAGTCTTGCGGAGACGTTAAGGGGTTGCTTGTTTTACGCCGCCCCATAGGAGGAGTCCTGCAGAAACCAAAGCAAGTAGCAGCTAGTTTCAGAAAAGTATCATGAAGATAAACATGAAGATAAGGTTGAAGAGGATAAACATGAAGAGGGTTCTACAAAAACAGTAAAATGTCCATGGTTCGATTTCTTCTTCCTATAACTTAAGCATAACTTTGCCAGCTTGCGTTGCTTTTCATGTTGTTAGTGAATAATAAGTCTTAGGATGTGGCTGTAATTAAGGTTGCTAATTTCAATTAGGAATTACAGTGGAATCAGTGGCATGACAGTGGCATCAGCAGATATTTGCTTAAAAAGCGAATTATCGGCATCCAACAGATGTTAAGATTGGACAAATATTCTGAATTAAAATTTGATGGTGTATTTATTGCACTACAGAAGTGCAGAAAGTGATGCTGTTTTAAATATCAGCATTTTCTTCACTTTACTGCATTTGTAACCTTACAGCAATAAATATTAAATAAATATAAATATAATTTCTCTGTAATACTCTTTTTGGTTCTAATGACCAAATTTCATAAATATGTACTGGCATCACTGTCAGCAGAAATGTACCAGAAATTAAACGCCAAATATTAGTACTGACCCACAATTCTCATATTGCTGCATCCCTACACGTAATAGGCCTGGGACAATAAAAGCTTAACGTAAAAAAAAATCGTTTAATTGAATTCCATTTTATTCCAAATTCATCTTTATTCCAAAGGAGTGTCTCCATGTCTCCATGAGGCAAGAAGGGAAACATTTTCAGAATGTGCTCTTTTTCCAGACACAGAATAAACACAAGCCTGGACCAAAGCTTTGCCTGAAAATACTAACCAAATTGGTTTCCTCACCTCTTGGATGGTGGAACGAACTCTTGGAAGGTGAAATTTTGGAGCGGCTGCTCATGTCGGCACTTTCTGAACACGTAGTGCATGTAGGGTTCTCCAGGCTCGCATGGCCTGCAGGTCAGCTCCAGGCTGTGGTAGCCCAGAGGAACCGCCTCCATCTGCTGTCTCTGATAGTAGAACATGTTGATGGTCACCTAGGTGTAGAAACATTGGCTTGTGTTAAAGTAATGTCTCAATACTCTTATTCCCTACACGATATAAATGGGATAAACAGAGTGCTAAGTACACAATACGTCCAAAGGTGTGTAGACACCTGCTCATCCACCTGCTCATATAGAGCTTTATACCACCCAGCTGACGCCTGGCACCGGGCATAGTGACCTTAGGCTCACGTGCAGCTGCTCCGGAGTGATTGGCAGTGCTTACCTATGGAGATTATCCAAGCTGTGAGTGTGTGCTAGGGAACACCTGGGTCAGCAATGGAAGCAAAGTGGCTAAATTCATGAATAATTTGAAGCGCTTCAGTACTGCTTTGTCTAGTCGTTCTATCTGGCTTGTACCATCTGCATTTATTGTATGTTGTATATTCTGGGCTTATTTCACACTGTTGTAGTCTTGTGTGATGTTGTTGCATGTTGCACCGTGGGCCTGAGGAACAACATTTCCAGTCTATACAAGTTATAGGAAGGAACAACAATGAGACCACTTGAATTTATTTGACTAATTAGAAGGGGCGTCTGAATATTTGGACATGTAATGTACCAGGAAAAACAGAAATGTATGAAGTACTTGGTTCTATGAGCTGGGAAGCTGCACGAGGTGTGGAGGACCAAAGTTTTGAGGCTTGGTTAGCCCAGTGGTAGAAGATCATGACGATGGCTGCGCTTTAAATCTAGCTGTTAACTTTAGCACGGCAACCTCAAGAGTCCGCATAATTAAACAATATATTACAGTTATATTCATGAATTGCATTTTATTTCCACACTTTATCACCATGATTTGACATGTTTTTAGTGATATACTGGCTGTTAACTGACTTCCTTCTCAATTTGCTGTGAACAGGGTTACTTTGTGGTATTTCACAAGAGGCCACACAACCCATACTCACAGCAAACAGAGGAGGCTGCCTGCAGAGATTACTACGTGTTTACCACTCTTTTAACAATACATTTCTCTGATAATGGAATAAAGGTTTAAAAGGCTCAAAAGTTTATAGATTTGCTCCCACCTCTTTCAGGACATTGTCTCCTTGGCAGATCAGCTTACGGGTATGCACGATGATCCTTTCCTTCACTTTTTCCAGCTCTTCCTGGTGAGCCTGGGCATCGCACACACACTGCCTGTACAATGTCTCAGCCTCGGTAACCTAAAAGACGGTGAAACCATTCATAATTTGTTGGTAACAAAGACTGTGCTTTAGCTCCTTCAGTGCAGATAACAGACTGGTATCTCTCAGTTGTAGGAGTCCCAACATATTTTATTTGTCCTTTATTTGGACTTTATTATTGTCCTTGTTGTCTAATTATGAAGCCCACAAGGGCTGAATCAGGTGCTTTAGGGTGCTGAAGACATAACACTGTGGGACATAGGACTGTGGTTGATTTTGTGTCAGTCAATTAAAAATCGCTTCTTTTCTGAGCTTACACTCATGGTGCAAGTTTCAATTTAATCTCTGTATAGTGCCTTATTTATTAATCTTTTTTTCAGAGGGAGGGGTGATGACTTTTTTCAGATTTTTTGGTCTCAGTTGAGGCACAGCTCTAGGCTGTGGACTACAATAGCCTGCTGTATTAGTTAATTGTCTGCATGTGTTACAGATTTATTAGAGTCATTACTGAGATTCTATATCCTTTAAGCACTGGAAGAGCAGCACAGATGCTTGCCTTAGTCTGAGCATCATCTCGAGACTTCCTCCTCTTGTCCAGGGTCTTTGAGCCGCCAGCCTCCTCCATTCCTTTAGCAGTAATGGCTTTGGCCTTCTCCAGCTCTTCACAGCGCTGGATGTACTGCTGCCGAGCTCGCTTCAGCGCCACAACTGCATCATTCTGTAACACACAATCACACACACTCACATTACCATGAGGACGATGTGACAAAACCTGAGTTGCGTTTAGTCATATACTGTATATAATACATTTCAACACACACATGCACACATGCACACACATATACACTCACAGCATACTGACCATTCTCCTCTGCTCCCTCGTCCATTGCTCCTTGAACTCCCGACGCCACTTATCAATCTCATTGCGCTTGGCTGACAAAGCCTTAGGGAAGGACAGCAGTGAATGGAAAATCAGTGCAAGGTAATTAACAAATAACTCATTTGATCACTCAATCCATTTAACCATTAAGTTTCATCCATCCATTAAGTTTCTTGGCACTTTAACCTAATTCTTATCACCCCAATGTGTCCACAAATGGGATTCTCATTACTGACAATCTTCTTATTTTTTGTTTTTTTTTAAATCAGCTACTTTTAACAATTGAATCTTTATTACTTTAATGATTTCTTCATAAGCTATAAAAAGAAACAAACATCAAAATGTCTTGTGGCACAAGTCAAGGGAAAAACCTCAATGACTTTTCATACGAAAAAATAACATAAAATAAGACACAATAAGAAACTAAGATAAGATGCGGTAAAATACTACATTTTGTTACATACGTCATAGTTGTTCTACAAAAGCTAAAAAAAAAAACATTTGAAGACATTTTTAAGTATTTCTGTTGGTATGTTCATCATGACAGTTTCACACCCTGTAAAAAGCAGCAGTGTTAAAAGGATAAACATTAATTATTCATTATTTCTTGTTTGTATATGCAAAAAAGACACATAACATTTTAGTCATTTAGTCACCGTTTTCGAAGCTGGGCCCCAGTATTTGTTATATTTGTGAGAATAACCCATAGATTTGTAACCAGTTTGATTTGGTGAGTTGTTGTCATCTAAATGCCTGTTGTAGCTGTACTCAGATCTGACTGTTGTCTCTGCACTACAACACTACGATCTGATGGAGTACCTGGTAACAGCGTTGCTGGAGCAGTTCAGTCGTCTGTTTGGCTGTGGCGCTTGTTTTAATGTCCTGCTCCAGGGCCATGGTGTAGATATACTGCAGCGGCATCAGGTCCTACACACAAACACATCAGACCCTCATTTGTTAAGTGTATAATAAGCTGTATGTGCTGCATATATATGCATGTTTTATGTACATAATTTATTGCACGCTTCTGCTCTTCAATTATGTATGCACCTGCACACAGAATTATACACACACCTGTTGAGCAACACAGGACTTCGTTGTGTCTGCTATTTTCGTAATGTTTTTGGCAAACTCTTGCTCTACAAAGAAACAAAGAAAAGATGAAAAGAGAATTGTGAGTATCTGTTATGTACACATCATTTGATATTCTGTCATGCTGAAAAATGAGGAAATATGTCAAGGCTAGTTAAATCTCTAAAATATCACATGATTTTCAAAGACTTTGTTCACTGGTGTATTTCTGTCTCATGCAAAACAAGGACATCTAGCACAAAATATGAGTGACTAAAAGTAGTGTTTTGCTGTTGTATGAATATTGACAAGCTCTAAGTGTTCCTCCCCAAATATCAATACTACATGACTAGGTTCCTCAGTTACATAAATAAATTGAACCAGAACCCATTATGGATAATAGACCATATTGCTGCACCGGAAAAAAACAATATTGAATCTCTAGCACAGCAAAGTGACTAGCTGGCGCCAGCTCCATGCTGTGACCCTGCATCCCTTTTTGCTCTAAAAATGATCTACTTCCTCAGTAAACATCAACCAGAATACACTGTGCAATAGTATTGAAACAAACGTTTGAATTAGTTAATTAAGTTAATTTAAGAGTGTCAACACAAGCATTCAGTTGCACAGCTTGTATAATCTCTGTAGTAAAGCACTGTCAATTCAACAGGGCGCTCTGGATCAGCCACACCATGACCAATGTTAGACATCAATCGAATTTTCATCCAGTACATTTGAGATGAACTGGAGTGGCATTTGTGATCCAGAACTAATCATCCAAGATCAGTATCTGACCTCACTAAAGCTCTAATAGTTAAATGCAAGCAAACCCTCACAGCAATGCTGCAACATCTATTGTAAGGTCTTCCCAGAAAAGTAGAGACTGTATTACGTGAAAGGGCATCTACACAATTTTGGACACACTGTGGATATGGTGCCAGGCTAATCTTGTGCCCTCTTTTTCCATCAGTCTCTCAGTCTTCCTGACACGGCCTTGTAATCTGGACTATAATCTCCACCCCACTGTGGAAGACACAAGGCTGACTGCGCTCACTGGCATACAGTATGACCAAATGGGGTCTGAGACTTTGAGTCACTTTCATATTTTCACATCAACATTAATCACTACTGGCTGCCCCAGTAATAATTATAGCAAAGTATAGTTATAAAAATAATTAAAGTAATAGTTCGGATATACTAATTTCTTTTCTTTTTTTGATGAAGTGGATAATTCATATCTAAATGTGGCTGATCAAGTACTGCTACTGCAAAGGATTTCTGCACTTGATCCACTTTAAGGGTGGGCAATATGGCAGAATTACAATATCATGGTACTTCAAGATATTTTCACGATACACAACATACCTCAATATTTATTTTTTATAACTTCTGATAAGTTGGAATGGACGAAAAAGAACCAGCCACAAAAAAGCCACATTAATATAAAAACACTATTAAAACTGAACCTTCAGTTGGTCAATACTGATGCTATCCATGTACTCAGAAAAGAATACTGTGTTGTAATTTATTATCATAAGGATAAATATGCTGTCCAGCGTTAGTCCACAGCAGATTCACATTTTTACCTATATGCAATATCATTACTGCCACTAGATGGTATTGTGAATGACTCCCACCAGTCTGAAGTAGATTCTTCAAAACTGAGTTACTGTCGGTAAGCAGAACTAACAAAAGAAATTACGTCAATGACATTTATACCCCAGCACTTTCAAGATAGGTCTTGTTCTTTTAATCTTGTTCCTCAAGACAAAAACCGATTGGATGCATATTTATAGTGTTGTTGCCTGCGTAATATAATTTAAAATAATCTTTATCCTCTGGAGTTGGCATTGACATTGCTTTAAAATCCCAGTGATTAAAATACAATATAATACGAAGTCATTATTAACGGGGAAATACTCAGAAAAAAAGCCAGAAAAAGAAATGACAGCAGTGTTCAGTGTTTCTCAGGACGTCCAGTAATAATTAGATTCTAGATTATCAAAATACTATGAATGCTATGAACTAGATTTGAACCACTTTATTAAATCCCTAATAAAGTAAAGGTAAAAACCAGGCAGTTTACACTCACCCAGACTGATTCTCTTGTCCATCCATGTGAGCAGGTCCTTGGCATAGCGGCACCACAGTTTGGCGTACTGCAGGGCCAGCTCCACGCCACCCTCACTCCGACACAGGGCCAGGTCAGCGTCTTGGGCTGAGAGTGAATACATGAGCATCACTGTTACACCCAACTCACCCTAGCCAACACAGGCGCAGGCATAACACACTTCAAACAGTCATACGGCCTATTGACCTGTACAAAGAGCTTATAATGACTGACCAGTCCTATAAACGGGGATAACTGGCACTAAACACTAAGCAAAAAAAAAAAAAAAATCCACTGCATGCTCCATCATGGAACAAGTCTTGCACAAGTCTTTTAGTTCATGCTGGCACAAACTTTTGATTTCAAGTGTCCTCAAAACTCTTGCCATCCAGATGGTACAGCTCCCGCAGAACTGAAGAGATAAAAGTAAATCATTCCCTGAGTCTCAAATCCACATCCACTGTATCAGAAAGTCCTAAGCCGTGAACAGTGGGGCTTTTGGATTCTGAGGCTGACCAGGAGATCCCACACAGTCTATGACCACACCTTCTGCCCCACCCTAACTCCTCCCACTCCATCCAGGCAAACCCACATGCTAATCACAGCTTATTGCACACAAGGACTGCACTACAGTTACACTCTCAGAGAACACTGTTCCTCTGGGGCGGTCCCTCATAACTGTACCACATTCTCATGCAGTGATTTTCAATTGCACCTGGTCTTGCCTCTGGGCCTTTTCTCTATACTTACAATAATAGGCTCAAACAACCCCATACCCTGGGAAAGAGATTGCAGTGTATCATTAAAATTCATTTAAGGTAGATAATAAGACCATTAAGGAATATTTCGGAAAATAAGTCAATTTCACTCAATTTTCCACCACCTCCCCAGATGTAGCTGATCAGTCAAGGCATGTTTGGAATCCAGACTTTATTTCTTTATTTTAGAACTGATGCTGCAGGGCTAATGTTGCTAAAAACACTACAATTCGACAAGCACCCATATCTTTTTGAAAAATACATCCCCAAAACTTCTGTGAGAAATCTGGTCGACTACGGACTTGGACTCCAAGCATGTCTGGGTTAACTGTATTTGGGGTGTGTGAAAAATTGTTGAAAACTGATTTTTGGCCAACTATTCCTTTAGGGAGACGAGAAAGGCACATTTATATTGTTTGTACCTTGGAAGAGTAAAATACACCCGAACAGTACTAAAAAGTACTGATGGGTATCAGATATCGGAGGGGAAAAAAGGAACAAATGTAGCCTGAAATATCACACACTCACATTATGAGCAGTCTGAGCATGATGATCTACTTTTAGGTCTTAAGTGCTTCAAATAAAAATGCAGTTAGCCATTTCAGTTATTTTTAAAGAAAAAAACACTGAATTGATATAAGTATCAGCCCGTACTGAAGGTTTCAATATCAATATCAGTGAAGAAAAAAGTTGTACATCTAGTCAGTTCCCTTTTCACTGACAGTGTATTTTGTACATCTCTTCATCTGCTCCTGCAAACCTCAGAATTATCAGATTTCTCTCTCACACTTCTCTCTCTATAAGTTCATTTCAGACGCTCTCTCTTGACCTGTTCCTCCCACTCGTCTTCTCCATTTCTATTCTCTGTAACCCACCCACACTGTTTCACCTACTACCTTAATTCCTCTTGCTCTTCCTTTCAACTCACAGGGGGACTAAAGTGTTTCACTTATCAGGCCGCTCATCATTCGTTCTCTTTTTGTTCCTCAGAACTTGCATTTCGATAAAAAAGACCCAGTGTGGTTTCAGTAATGAAAAAACAATGACTAATGAGCTATTGAATCGAGTGCATGGGCCTTGAGTTGAAACACATGGTACATGGTAGCTATGAAAAACCATAGCACATTTCTTGTCCTTCATCCATCTCCTGACCCACCTGTCTTGGGATTGAGGCAGAACTGTGTGTGTATGGGGGGAGGGCTAATCCACAAGGGTTCAGGCTGTGGTGTAACAAGCTTTTGATTTTGCTGAGGTTTACTTGCTAATTCAGCCATGTTTCCTCTTTCTAGGGCATTAACAGTGAGCAGGGCTTGGTAACTAATTTCTCTCTCAATCATTATCTGTCTCGCTCTCATTCACAGTCTCTCTTCATCTCATTATCTGTCTCTAAATCTTAATTACAACATAAGTTAATACAACGAGATTCTGATTTTTGGACCATTTCCAGTAGCTCCTGTTTTGACAGAACTTCTCAGGCTGTTTAGTTGCGCACAACCAGCTTGTTTAACCTCCAGAGAAAAGCACATCCAATCGAATGGGACGTTCTGGAGCAGCAAGCACAATACACCATGCCCAGTGGTAGCTAGAGTGGTAGCTAGAGAAAGAGAAGTAACACTGCGTTCTCTATAGTGTTCGGGTCCCATTCAATACCTTTGGAATGAGTTGGAGCGGTGCTTGTGATCCAGAATTCTGACCTCAATAATGCTCTCATGGTTGCAATCAAATCTTCAAAGCAACATTTCAACATGTTCTCTTCCAAAGATCTCTCATTTACTGATTCCCATGGAAATCATTGTCAATGATGAAAACTAGTCATCTGGGTGCATAATTTCAGAGTAAAGTGGGAAGGGACAAGGCAGGGCTTAGGCTATCGACACACCCACTGTTTTTTTTTCCTGTTGAGATCAGATTTCTGTGGCTTATTTGGTTAGAAGGCTTGCATGCCCAAACTAATTTAAGTCAAACCAATCCAGACAATTAGCATCAAGACAATTGTATCAAATCCTGACCTCTGAAAATATGCGTATAGCCACATCCCTATTATGAAGGTATTAATCTTAAGCCTTGTTCAGCAACAGCTAAAATATGACTCAATAACAAATATGAAACTAATAGCTGTGTTATGTAGTTGAAAGAACTGACCCACTGGTCCATATTTAGGCTCTAGCAGTTTAACCAGCAATAGAGGAAGGTACATTCTGAGGTAAATGAAGCCTAAGACTTGAGTTTAAGGGGTTAAATCCAGCAAGGGGCCATGGAGAAGCACGGTTTATCTGTTAAAAGCTCATACAGAGGTCTTCTTCATCCCCGCCATTTGGTTTATTACAGGTCAGACTGCACACAGTGGGGGTTGGAGGGCTGAGGGGATCTGGATGGTCCAGCAGATTAGAAAGCCACCATAAGACTAAGGTCTGCTCGCTGTCATTTCAGAGACTGAAGGTGATGTTTCCCGTGTGAGCAAGTCCAGGAACAGGTCAGAGGGCCGTGAAGACGGCCCGGTGTGTTACTTAAACACTGTGCGTGGCATGTGTCAGAGTAATCCCTAATCTCTGCTGGCACACCACACAACTTTCAGGGCAAGCGGCTCTACGTCAAGTTCACGCAGTGTAATCAACAGCATGACGTCGTATTCTCTTTCCTTTCATCCCTTTTGTCTGTCTCCATCAGTCTCTGCCAGCTGTAGCTCATTCACTCCTGGAACTGCGGTTTACTGTGTCATTGGTCCATTTTGTGTGTAATTCTGACATTTCTAGTATCATACCATCACTCCTCTGAGAGGAAGCTCGGAAAGAGAGCAGCTGCCTGCGGGTTTAATCTCCCCTCTCCACCCTCATCCCGCACTAATCCCGTCAGCTCGGGGCAATTAGCCCATGTGGCTAATTACACGTAAACAAAAAAGGTTGAAGAGGGTAACAGATTAAAGTGCTGCGGCAAGACGGACCTCTTCAAGATCGCTTACGTACTCCCTGCAGTCTTCACTCTCTACTGTCCCTGTCCAGGCGGGAACGAGATGGACGAAAGCAGTAAACTAGTGAAACTCCATATGAAAATGGCATTTAATGAATTA
This sequence comes from Brycinus macrolepidotus, assembly GCA_037974445.1. Classification (NCBI taxonomy): domain Eukaryota; kingdom Metazoa; phylum Chordata; class Actinopteri; order Characiformes; family Alestidae; genus Brycinus; species Brycinus macrolepidotus. The sequence goes on along the minus strand of JBBPCZ010000148.1, from coordinate 2,689,765 downwards.
AAAAGTGCTTGTTGACCAAGTTAGAAACAAGTTAGTGCTCTAATGTAGGCTAATGGTTAAAGTATATCATAGATTGGGTAATCCTGGGTAAACCTAGATTTGAACATGTTTTCTGTCGTGTTATGCAATATTCTATAGTTTGGAATTATGTCTCTTAGTCTCAGACGATTTTGATTAAGTTGATCAGATGATTTTATACTATTTTCATGTTTTTGTTCATCAGTGTTTTTTAACTACAATACCTAGCACACATCACACAAATACATCATGCAAGAACTGGGAACCCCTGTGGTTTCAAACAACCATGGCTAGCCTAGGCTAATAAATCTTGCCAGTAAAAATATCTCCAAATGGTAATTTTACAGAAAATGGCAAAAATATACTTTACTTAATGTAAGCTGATGTAAAGAGTTTTTATTCTAAGTCATTTTGGAGCCTTTGTCTTGCTGTATTCGTCACAAAACATTCACGCATTATAAAGAGCATCTTGTGTGTTGAAATAACACACGGTTTTCTTTGGACAGTGACAAAGTGGTGAACACAGTGTTCTGTCTTTGATCAGCAGAAAATGGGCGACAGACTTTCAGCCTAAATAAAAAACGCCAAAAGGTAAATTATGAAGATTCAAATAATAATGTTAGCTATTTGCCGTCCTTCTGCATTCACCAGCTAATGAAAAAACACAAAAAATCACCAAAAACAGTTAGCAATTTTACTTTTTCAGCACCAGAAGGGGAGTTTCTTACCACTGTAGGATGGAACTAGGCCCGTTTACAACAATGAATGTTTTACTTTGGCCAGAGTGTCCTTTTAAGTGATTGTAATTAACTATGATGCATATGTGTAAAGTAGCACAAGTAGCAACATGAGTGGTTCATTAAAGACATTAGGGGGCTCAATCAACACGGGCTCCCCTGATACAGCAAATCCCAGTGCTACTGCCCTGAACAGGACAGCCAGCTGCAGAAAGAGCAGCAGGATGAGTTAGAATGCTGATCTGGGTTCCTAATAAATGAAATGTGGGCATAAATGACATTGTGGACACGTCAGTGTCAATAATGAGTCACTACTAGTGCAAGTCACACCGACAACTGCAACCAGCAAATACATTTATAACACCCACTCTTTTCCTTTCTCTGTCTCATGCTCCTCTAGTTTGTCTCTCTCTCTCTCTCTCCCTCTCTCTCTCTCTCACACACACTCTCTCTCTCACACACACACACACACACACACGACAAATATTCGTGAACTGTATGATTCTACCTGACGTAGCACCCTCCTTTTCCTCTCCTGAAGGCTCTCCATCTTGGCATGCCACCGTATTATCCACATCTTCATTCTACAAAAGAGCCACACAGGTTTTCACAACTGAGAGAAGCACTGAGAGCCAGAGAGAGGCATGTAAAAAATATTTTTAAAAAATAAATAAATAAAAAGAATCACGTTTTAAAAATATTATATTTAAAATGAACCATAATTTGAGTATTTTCACTGTTGCAGTTCTAAATATTTTCAGTAGTACAGTATTGCAGTACAGTAGTACATCCAATAAATCCACTATATCAAATATAGTTCCCATAAGCCACTTTGAAGGGTGCAATATTAGAATTAATATATTTGTCACCATCAGAATTTTAGTCTAAGATGGCTGTAATCTGTGTTCTGTTATTCCTCCACTACAAAAACACCACCTAACAAACAGGTTTGAGGCTGGGAGCCGCCCAGTTTTATCACCCTCACCTGAGAAAAGCAGAGTAAGTGTTACTACGCTTACGTAAAGTCGAGATAATTGGTCAAATTTGTGCCTTCATACAGTTGCAGTTTTTGCCGCCTCGTACATTTTTACTCTGTAAGATTTTTTCTTGTGATATAGTAATTTAATAAAAGTATGATTTCAGGCATCTCTGCTCTTTTAGCTTCAATGACCCTGAAAAAGTATGTGTTCTGGAGTGATGTGGCCGCTTAAATTAAACCAGACATGCTTTTTTCATACAGTTACAATGACTGTCCTTTTCAAAGGCCTATACTAACGCCAGTGTGTTGTAGACTAAAAATGCTGTGGCTTGGGGAAAAAAAAGACAAATACTAAATATAGTATCAAATACCGACATAACAAATGAGTCTTCAAATTAATTGGGCCAGGCCTAGAAAACCATGAGCATGAATTTCAGAATTTTTTCTCACTGTCAAATCATCCAGTGTGGCATCAGCTGTTTCTGAGAGGGACTGTGTGTCGGGGTCTGGCAGCAGCTCATCTACAGACCTGAGGGAGCCATCCAGTCACACACACACACACACACACACACACACACACACACACACATTATGGTATTAAAAGATATTCTTCACTTAAAAAGGCAAACCATTGCTAATGATCAGAATCAGAATAAAAAAAACTGATCCTGGAGGAAACTACTTATGCTATGACTGCACAGGCACACAGAGACAAGAATAATATAAAATACAGTATAAGTAAAAAAAAAAAAAACTCTCCAGAAAATACTCTGAAAATGCTTTGTATTAAATACACTATGCTATGTACACAAAATGCTGTGGTCAGCAAGAGGGGTGGAAATAAATACTTTAGATAGATAGATAAATAAATAAATAAATAAATATAATAATAATGAATGAAAAGAAGAAAAGGAAGATTTATGTGAAGCTGGTCTTCAGTGAATGTGAATAATGTCTGAAATACATACACGCTCACTAAGGACAGGTCCAGGTTATCAAAATCCCGTAAAATTTCACTGTAGCGTTTGGTCCCCGAGTACCTATTCTGGACACCATCTTCTGAGGAGAGAGAGAGAGAGAGAGAGAGAGAGAGAGAGAGAGATAGTCTGAAACTTTTTTCAACAATAAAGGCACTTTACAATAACTTCAGTTGAAGTGTATTATGGACGGAAAAGGGAAGTAATAATGCACAACAACAAAAAAACATAAGTGGTCAACTGACAACCAGCAGGCATACAGTAACGTGAGCTTAGCAGAACATGGAACTAAAAGGACTTTGCCTAATCTAAATGGTTAGAAATGCAAACAAGGTGTTTAAAAATAGGAAGGAAAAAAGTTCCGTGAGTAAAATGAAAGGACGTTTTTTTTTGGTAAGCATGGCGGTAACGTTAACGCCACATGGATGCATGTGGGTTGCCTTGTATCCCCCCTCTCCCACAACGAACAACTGTGTTTTAGTGTTTTACTGTGCTTTGAACACGAATCGTCAAACTCAAAAAGAGGTTTTTGTCCTAGAATAGCAAACTCCTGGGTTGGAAGGACTGAACACCTGAAAAAAAAAACGGATGGTATTTCTTTCTCTCCTCCTTTCTCTCGCACAGCTTTGCTCCATTTTGGTCAACCACATCCGTCGCGCAGACTGAGACTTTGTATTGCAGTGAAGTGTTGTTTTCAGATTCAAAAGATGCATTTAAGAAAGTTCAGAATTGAGGGAGCTAATACCATTCATTTTCTTGTAGGTGTAATTCACCCCGTAGCTTGTTGACTTTAGCTCTGCTGTAGTCAGTGGGAGTTCCCTCAGGAAGTCCATGCCATTTCAAGTAAGACATAAAGGTCAGACTGGAAATGACTAGTGAGACCTTCCGCATATGCACACGTGCTCACACAGTTTTATGCGATCAGAAAGGCTCCACATGAATAGCCTAAGCTAGTCAGCTATACAGTTATTGACACACTTGTTAAAAGTAAGTAAAAAGGTCAAAACAATTCATTAATTCCAAGAAAACAAAAATTCTTTTGAAAAAAAAAAAGTGTTTCAGTTAGCAGCACATCTGCATTTAGTACATTATTCATCTACTTTTTGTCCACATAACAGCCCTGAGTCGTCTCCTGTAATGCTTGTTGAGCTTGGAGCATTCTGAGACCGCTCTTCAATACAAAACTTGAACCTCCCGAACCAGAATCTCTCCAGATCCTGCAAGGTTTTAGGTCCTCGCTTTTGGACTCTCCTTTTGAGTTCACCCCATAGCTTTACAACTGAGTTTAGGCCAGGGGACTGGGCTTGATTCTGTGGTCATTAAAGCATTTTTGTGTGGAGCTGATTGTATATTTTGGATCATTGTCCTGCTGGAAGATCCAAACATGATCCAGTTCAAGCTTTTCGACAGAGGCAGCCAGATTTAAAATCTCTTTGTTCATTGAGTCATGGCGTGCATCTAACTAGGGTCCCAGGGCCTTTGGCTCTTTTGAATCCTTCTTTTAATGGGAGTCCTGTCTTGAGGATTGTCCAAAAGCTTTATTTTTTGTCTCGTCTGACTACAGGACCCAGTTCCAGGCAGAGTTCCAGTGGCGTCCAGTGAACTCCAGATTCAAACAGACTGTTGGCTCAGAGGTGGCATCTACTTGTAGTTCTGACATGGTGTCCCTAAAATGCTACTTCTGTAATCTCTGATTGTGATTCCTGGAGAAACATTTCTCTTCTAGGCAAAATCACATCTACATCTCTGGTTTTTTGAAACTTCTTCATTCTTGCTCTAACTGTGAATATGGACATTTTCAGGCATGTTGCTATAGCCTTTGCCTGATTTATGATGGTCAGCAGACTTTTGTCTCATGTCATATTCTTCAGTTGAGAACAGTTGGTCCTCAGTAGCACCGTCCTATGAAGGCACCTGGTTTGTGTTACATTATGCAAAAGGTATTGGAATGGTCTTCCAATGAGCACGCCTTCAAAAATACCACTGATTTTGTTTTTAGTACTTTTCTTGACCTTTCTGCGGGTCAGGTGCAGAGGAAGGCCAACACAAAACAATGTGTGATTGGAACAGTCAAACACTGATGGCACAGTGGCCTAGAAATGCAGCTCATCTTGACCACAGCCTAGCTTTAGCAACATACCTTTTCAGGGGAATGTGGCCTCTGTGTCGACTCATATTTATACCCCGGTGAAACAGGAAATAATAGATGACCGCTTAAGGCTTCCTGAACACTAAAGTGGACTTAATCATCCATTATTACATTTTGTCAGGGTTTTTTTTAATCAACCAAGACTGTTTAACAGATGATACAATAAAATAAAATAAAATAAAATAAAGTAACAAAAAGAAATTTGCATTTTTGCTTTATCTGTTGTCTGAGTATGACATGCATGATATTTTTCCCACAGCGAGATACGGTCAATAGGTAGTATATTAGCCGTTAGTACATGTGGAAGCTATTCTTAGATGCAACTAGGATGCAAAGTCAAAGTGCAGAAGAAGACAGGAAGTTCCCTGATCATGCACTGACAGAAATGTGTTGCATTATGCATTATGCGCACACACACACACTCTCACACGCACATCCACTCAGAGTAAGAAAAGGAACAAAGACACAGAGTCAGGAAACACAGCGAGATATA
>JBBPCZ010000148.1:2673875-2684312 GCA_037974445.1 Brycinus macrolepidotus | reverse complement strand
ACTACTACCACTACTACTACTACTACTACTACTGCTACTACTACTACTACTACTACTACTACTGCTACTACCACTACGACTACTACTACTACTACTGCTACTACTGCTACTACTACTACTACTACTACTACTACTACTACCACTACTACTATTACTACTACTACTACTGCTACTACTACTACTACTACTACTACTACTACTGCTACTACTACTACTACTACTACTACCACTGCTACTACACTACTACTACTACCACAATAACTACACATACTACTACTACTGCTACTACAACTACTGCTACTACTACTACTACTACCACTGCTACTACACTACTACTGCTACTACAACTACTGCTACTACTACTACTACTACTACTACCATTGCTACTACACTACTACTGCTACTACTACTACTACTACCACTGCTACTACACTACTACTACTACCACTATAACTACACATACTACTACTACTACTGCTACTACAACTACTGCTACTACCACTACTACTACTACTGCTACTACTACTGCTACTACTACTACTACTACTAATAATAATAATAATAAAACAGTATTAAGTTAGCCTTCTGGAAATGTGCTTTCTGTCTGGTTAATGATTACAATACCACGTAAAGTTTGTTTTTGTGTACCTTTTAAGCAAAGAAAGCAGACCAAACCAGTCAACAAGCTGTGTTAGGTTTGTAAGACTTTGTTTTAACATAGAATAGCAGCAATCAGGACACGTGGGGTAATTAACTTTATTAATGCTAATTTAAATATCATCTGATACAGTGACATTTGTAAAAAAAAAAAAAAAAAAAAGTCATCAAGTGCTCAGCATTACCATATATGCAAACTTTAACCAGCATAGCCAAACCATACACTGAGCTGAGACTTTAGGAGGCACAGCTGCCCCGTTCAGGCAGTGCCAGCACCACACAGAATGTTATTTATAGCACAGTGGTTCTCAGCCCTGATTTGTGATCCCATGGACTGCGCGTTTTTTTGTGTTTAGTCTGTTTTATATACATATTAATCTTACCTATTCAGCTTCACTGGAATTTTTAGTAATACAACCCACCTTTCTGGCTGCTTATTTCATACACTGACTCTAATACAGCTATCCCTCGGACCCCCCAAAACTCCACTCTGACGTATTTATTGCTTTTCTTGCCCTGTAGGTCAATTACTAATAAAGGTACATGACGGTTGAAAGGCCATCTGTCTGTTCACAGTTCAAAGTCCCCCCCAGTTGTCAACAGTCTCTTCCGACTGCTATGGGTACACTCTAATGTTTACATGTGACTTGTACTTGCATTATCCCTTTCTGAACCTGTCCTGTGCTAATCTGTTTCAGTTTGTTAGGGGTGCACTCATCTATACAGCCATTAGTGATGAGCATCCAGAGAGCTAAATCAGAGGTTCCTACAGCTCCCATGTGTGTAATGTTTGATGAGGTAGACCCCTGAGAGGGAGGGTGGAGCACAGAAACCCTATAGGGTCCTCACTGTGCAGCTGAGGTTCAAAGCAGCAATGGCAACCAGGCACTGTGAAGATGATCTCTCTTGCCCAATTTGCGGAAAGATTTTTCAGCAGCCTGTAGTGCTTTTCTGCAGGCACAGGTTCTGCAAACCTTGCCTTGAAAGCAGGTGGAGTGATGCAGGAGCTTGCGAATGCCCACTGTGCTTTCAGCCTTCCTCCACTGGTGAGCTCATGATCAGCACTGCCCTTGAGAAGACCTGTGAGAGTTTTCTGATGGACCGCCGCAAGAACAACCCTTTTGCATGCAAGGAGCATGGTGAAGAACTGACCTTATTTTGTCTGGAAGATCTACAGCCCACTTGTGTTGCATGCAAGTCATCCGACAGCCACAAAGGCCACAGGTTATATTCTCTGGACGAGGCGTCGCAAGACTGTAAGGTGAGTTTAGATGACAGAATGTGAAAGCTATGAAGACTATTTATTTTACAAAGGTTTGTCATACATTCCTGCAACTCTGGAGCCTGGTATGAGCAAAGAGGAAGAAATGTGTCTGCCAAGGTCTTTCAACATATTTTGTGAGAGAAATTCAATGACTAAAAAATGATGCTACCTGAAAAAAAAAAAGATCTACAACCCTTGCAACTGCCCACTCCAGAAGCAGTGTTATTTGTAAGCCTTTAGCAGAGCTCATTGCCTACTATTAATATCTCCATATTTTCATTGGTCGTGGCAGAGGGCTGCCGTGAAAGGCCGAAACCAGACTCCCCAGTGCTTTCTCAAGTGTCCTTCACTCTCCGTTCCAGACGGCAACACCAGACTTAATGTTTTGTTTCAGGGCAATGCTGGGGCAAAGGGAACACCATCTTGTTTTCTTAAAATAGTTAACTCCACTGCTGTGTCTTCTTGCTTTATGTAAAAGAAAGACATTTCAAATGGGGATTGTGTAATTCTCCAAATGTCTCACTGTAAATCTTTGAATTTTTTTTTACTCAGCTTTCTCTCCAATTTAGTTGTAGCCAATTCTGCTGGCTTGCCAGGCCTCCAACTATCACATGATGCTACCAAACTGGGAGTGTGAACGTTAGCACATGCTTTCTCCAAGGCTGTGGCACTGTTGAACTTGTGATTTCCCAATAATGCAGTGAGCACTTAAGACTGCTGTACCACTTGGGAGCTCACTGATGACTTCACTGATGGAATATAGAAATTAGACATGCTGTAATGGCTAAAGAAATGTTCACATTCAAACTCTTGAAATCCCAAACCCCACTCCCCTGATTTACAGGGAGGATGTTTGAAATTCTGCCATTCTTTTCAGGCAGAACTGAAGATGGCCTTGAAGCCCCTGCAAGAAAAGCTCAAAGTCTTCAGGAAAGTTAAACTCACATATGATCAAACGACAGACCATATCAAGGTATTCTTACTGTATCCCTTGTTGGCTAACCTGAATCCATTGTACTAGTGTTCAAACCCCTTTTTTAAAATAGGGTCCCATTACTGCGGTTACAGATTCAGGCAGAGCACACTGAGAGGCAGATAAGAGAGGAGTTTGAAGCTCTGCACCAGTTCTTGCGAGATGAGGAGGCTGCCAGGCTCTCTAAACTGAAGGAAGAGCGGAATCACAAGAACCAGGCAATAATGGAAAAAATGAATGAAATGGAAAATGAAATCACATTCCTCACCAGCACCATTGCTGCTGTTGAAAAGGAGATGAGCTCTCAGGATATCCCCTTCCTCCAGGTAAAATAATTCAAGTTTTGCTTTTTCCTTTAGGTAAAGAGCTATAAGTTGACAGCTTTCATTGCTTATTTAGGACCGTAACAAATTACATTAAGATCTTCTGTTTTTGTTCTTCCCTAGAATTACAAGGACACAATAAAAAGGTATGAAATCTTCAGATCTTGTGATCTAAAACAAGCAGACTAACAATCTTCAAGCTTTAAGAGTCAGATTCGTTTTTCAACATGTCACCATTAAGCATCCAGTTAACTCAGCTGACTTTCACTATGTGCAGAACCTGGCGTGTACCCCAGGATCCAGAGATGATACCAGGCTCACTGGTTGATGTAGCCAAATACCTTGGCTCACTGAAGTTCAAAGTCTGGGAGAAGATGAAGAACATAATTACATACAGTAAGAATATAACAACTATGGGTAACTGAACTTGGTGAGAGCTGAAATTAAACCACTTGACTTGGTTTACCCAAACTAGGTCCCTAATTCACAGCAATTCATACACATTTGAAACTTCCTTGAATCTATTCTGGTCTGTGGCCCATAGTGATTCATTAGTGTTTCACAGCTACTCTGGGTCTTACAATTGCTCCGATAACATTGCAAATGATTCCATTGGTGCAGCTCCTGTGATACTGGACCCGAACACTGCGGCAAGCTGCTTCCGACTGTCGGAAGACCTGACAGTGCTACAGTACTGCTCCTACACCTTCAAGGTCCCAGACAACCCGGAGCGCTTTGATGTCAGTGCTGAAATGCTGGGGTATGAGGGCTTCAGCTCAGGGAAACACAGCTGGGACGTGGAGGTCAAAAACAACACCTACTGGGTCATCGGAGTAGCCAGTGAGTCTGTGAGGAGGAAGGGCAAGCACATCCTGACCCCAGCGGAGGGATTCTGGACAATTCGGCTCCGGAACGGTGAGTACAAAGCCTGCTCGGCCCCTTGGTCTCCACTGACCATGAACGAAGACCCCGACGTGGTGAGGATTGTACTGGATATGGACAGGTGTAAGGTCATGTTCTATGACCCAAGAGACAGAACGCCACTCTACACATTCATGGACATCATCACTCCTCGAGCAATGCCTTACTTCTGTAGTGCCTGCAGCGAACATCCACTCAGAGTGCTACCTGCGAGTGTGTCTGTGGCAGTGGAGCGCTAAGGATTCATGGACTCTTTTGCTGATTCATCCTCCAGTCCAGACCTCTAACACGGCCTAGTGATCTGGCTGGAAAATGAACACTAGTAATTTGAAGTTTTACTCCTTTAGGTAAAACTGAATTATTCTTAAGCATACTAAAATGGCAGTAATACTAATGCTAACACATATAATTCATTGTTTTTTGGTTCAAATGAGAAGGTTGACATGTAAAGTTAAAGATAAATACATATAAACACTGTTATAAAAGCAAGAAAGAAAACAGGTTTTAAAAAACATTTATTTTTGGTTTGATCATCACACATGTCATAAGGGGAGAACTCCATGTCAGTGCTCACTCAGATCTTTGTGATTACATGTAAATGGATTGGATTAAAATTGTGTTCACAGTAAAATGTTTAAACATGAGCTGGATCATGTGTCTTCAGGGTAAAGAATACCTGAATCTGTGCAAGATTTCAGGTGCTCAGGCCTGGCGTTGAAAACCACTCTAAACCATAACATTCTCCTATACAGGTATTGAATTGGATATACCAATCATCAAAATAGACTCTTTAAAGTGGGGAACTTGGATTTAAGGCACTTGGTATTACATGTGTATAGAAATATACACCTGTAGCCATTCGATAATGAACTTTTAAAGCATTCAGTGTGCAGAAGAAAACTGAAGTTAGTGTTTGGCAACACACACAGGGATAATTCTCATTTGCATTCTCAAGTCCTATAGAGATTTTTAGGTATTGCTCCAAAACAAACAGCCCACAAAAGTGGGAAAGACTGTCAGTAAATGGTAGGCATACACACTATGTTGAATTTTTCCTTCCCCCTGCCTTATCTGTTTGCGGTGTCTTGTTACTTATTGGAAAAAAAAATGGAATACTGGTAGGCAAAGAGAGAGTACAGGTATTCTTGAGAGATCTACACAAACAACCTAAATAATGTTCATGTTCGGCATGATGTACAGTCTGCAGAGTCATGCACATTTTTTATCAGACATCGTCTGTCCTTATGATTCTGCTAGGGAAAATAATATGCCCTTCTGAACAAAATGTTGCATATCAAACAGATCTCTTGCTTGTAACACAATTCCCATTCGAGGTACTCATTAAATCCAGTGAGCGTCTCATGCGCAAGGCACAGTATGCACTCGCTAAAATAGCATAATAAAAACTTTCAAATGTAGTGCTATTCAATTAAACAGTGCTAAACTTTGCCTGTCTACATAATAACAGTACAAATCACAGCAGAGTCCTTTGCATTTCTGTAACTTATCCCTGAAGTACCACAGCTTACCATACTTGCTCTTTATTCTCTCAGAGACTTACCCTACCTTCCTCTAAGGCATTATACATTTCCTCATTAATAACCTCATAACGCCCTGCTCTGGTGTTAAGGAAGTAGATCCGATCAGCCGTGATACGCGGGTCATATCCCTCCCTCTGGAACCTGGTCTTCTGGATTTTAAATGTGCCTGGGAGGGAAGCAGACAGATAATGCAGAGTTTAGATAAGAAATATAGTTCCTTTGTGTCTGGACTACTGATGATCTGAAGCCATGATTCACCTGTAGTGTCTACATGAGGGGAGATTCGGAGAAAGACTGGCCGGGCATAGGGAGGCAGGGCTTTCTGGATTTCCCTCAGAAACGATTCACAGCTAAAGCTCCCTGTTGGGTCAGCAATGGCTGCCATTCCAGCTTTTCCCTCCACACCTGTAATTCACACATTCAAAAAAAAAACATGCCACAGGAGACAGTAAACTGTGAGAACTCTATCAAAGGGAAGTCTGCTCAATTTCCTGTAAGATTTTACCCACCTGGCACTGCAACACCATACACAGCCACATCTGTCTGGCCCAAGAGGCCACTCAGCGTTCCTTCTACTTCAGTAGTGGAGACATTTTCCCCCTTCCAGCGGAAGGTGTCACCGCTGCGGTCCCGGAAGTACATGTAACCCAGCTCATCCATCACCAGAACATCACCTGAAGGAGAGCAAATAAATTCAGCATGTGAAAAAAAGGACACTTCCCCCCCCCATAAGGTTTCTCATCTTACTGACATCTGGATTACTGTATATGGTGTATGGAATGGGTATTACATCAAAATGAACAAAATCAATGGGAAAAATCGAGGCATATAAATTTTATATGTATTAACGTTATACCTGACAGATAGGCAGAGTCATTTTTCTTAAAAACATTGTGCGCAATCTTCTTCCTCGTGGCTTCCTGATTAGCGTAGCCATCAAAGCGACGCAGAGGGTCTTGCTGGTTAATTTTGCCCACCAGGAGCCCTGGCTCTCCTGAGATAAGGACAGATTTTACTTACAGTACGGCATGACTATCCACTTACATTTACACAAATCTCATTAACATGCTTCAGCAACTGGTGTCATTTGCAAATAATTCCAGGAATAATGCAGAATTCCTTTCAAGACGAGAACCTCACCAGGTTGACAAGGAACACAAAGTCCCTCCTCGTTTCGCACCAGCTCCATGCTCTCCTCGTCTACTTTCAACAGCCGGATAGGGTAGACGTTTGGCAGAATCCGGCTGTTAAATCCACAGGCTCCCACCTGGTGCGAGGTACAGAATCACAGTCAAACTCCCTGCATTAACTTGTGCTGGGATTCCCACCAAAACTCTAGTCAAAAAATAAGCCTATACCCAGAGCAACAGTTCCAAAGGAAGCAACTTGGATTTTATTCAACTGCCCTGGGGATCTGCCAGCGACACTATTTAATAGTGTATTAAACTTAATTTTACCAGAAAATCACCTCCAAAAAATAACATCACAGACTAGATCAGAGGCTCTCATGAACTGCTTGTGTCACCAACCTTGCCGTCCATATTGGCGATGCTGCAGTTACACTCGGTGGCTCCATAAAACTCGCCAATCTGTTTGATGCAGAAACGCTCAGTGAAGGCCTCCCATACACTGGGACGGAGCCCGTTCCCTACAGCCAGCCGCACGCGGTGACCTCGCTCTGATGGACGCACCGGCTGGGAGAGCAGGTAGCGGCAGATCTCACCTATGTACTGCACTACCTGGAGGGGTACATGGATCATTAGCTCCCATGGACATCAAACTCCAGGGTTTTAGAGTTGAACCACATCGACCACCTTAATGTGCCACCTTAATGAAGTGCTGAATTCATTGTGAAAAGGTTAAAAGAGGTTTTGTATTTATGGAAATGATCTGGATCTAGTAACTAATGACTTGCATTTGTTAGTAACATTAACTTTGTAGCTCCAGTTAAACTAAAGAAGCAAAATCTGGACTCATCCTTGCTGATCATCTACATCTGGGGTAAGAAAATAATCATAAATCTGTACAGAGACTATAGCTTAAATCACTGTAAAGAAAGCATGAAATAATCAGTCCCTTACAGTACAGTTGTATTTGATGCAGTCCTCCCAGAAGCGGCTGGCTGAAAACTTCTTTTTCACCACCACAGTCAGTCCATTGAGTAAACACTGACCAACACCCATTATGTTACCTGAGAACAGTGAGAAAAAAGGTGTTTGAGATCACCACTCAAAGAAATGTAACCATACCGTATGTGGTTCAGCTCAGACTACCCTACCACTGTATAAACCTAAATTAAAATACTGCAAAGCAAACCACTACAATCATACCTGCTGAATGGTAGAGTGGCAAGCAGTCATAGATAACATCATCTGGGCGCATACGGAAGGAATGGAACCCAAAAGCAGCAATTCGAAAATACCTAAAAGATTAAGTTCTACTGTGAGAGAACTCAGAAGTCATTTGTGAGTCAGATATGTATTTGATATATAACCTGCAGCATATCTTACCGACTGTGCACCACAATAGCAGCTTTGGGAAGTCCAGTTGTTCCTGACGTATAGATATAGAACAAACGGTCTGTAGGAACAAAAGAACATTAGACTTTCATACTATGGTCTTCAGCTTTCTATCTCTCTAACATTCACAAAAAAACAGTACTTCACCGCACAACTATTTTTTTTCTAATCATTTGCATAAACCCCATCGAGTTTTTGCTCATGTGGAACAAAAGGTCCTTGTTAGTGATTTCCCTCGAACAGACTGTGACTAAAATCTCTCACAATTCTCACAATTAAGCCAAATGAATCATAATTAATTGCAGTCAGCTTTTGTCTGAATGTGCTTTTCACTCATTTTGAATACATTTTAACCATCTCCCCCCTTTTTTAATATGAAAGAGTAAATACACAATGAGGGCTAAGCCGGCCTGACGTTATACTAGATAATACTGTGTGAAAGTTCTCATGGTTAATATGCATGAATAAACAGTTTCAATCAGCTTTTGTTTAAACGTGCTTATCACTAATCTGGACTCCTAATTTTGTTTCTGCCTCTTTATTGTAGGCTATGAGTCATCAGACACACAACACGTGCGTGAGAAATCAATATAATGCCACTTTCTGCTGGAAGTCACACATGCCCATGCCCCCAGGTTTCTCCTATGAGAGGCTTTAGATGTGTTTCCCTGGTCCTGGAGGCACACAGTCCATTACATTTGAGTGTTTTCTCTGCTGCTGACACACCTGATCCAACTAATCAGTCATTAACAACTCCTTTCTGAGGTGTGGTGGGTGTGTTGAAGCAGGGAAAGCACTGAAATGTGCAGGGCTTCGTGCCCTGATCATGGTAAATTTTTTTTTCCTACGCTTTACAGATTTTGTTTCTCTGGTCTAGGTTAAACTCTACAGGCTCTAAGATTTTCTGAAGCATTTTAAAAGTTAATTTGTAAATTACACTTGTCTTTATACAGCTTTATACTTCTTTTTATTGGGCTTCTTAATCCAATACAACATTTTTGCTATGTAACTATCTTAGTACTTCTGTAATGTACTATATGTTAGACAAGACTAAAGTTTGCAGAAAATAAAATTAGTCCCTTTTGAGCAAACACAAAACCAATAAGGCACACAATACGGATCTGTATTTGTGAAACCATGCAAACTGTAGCTTGTTATTCAGGAATTAACAGTCAACAGATTTGCCAAAATGTAGAAATACTACATGAAACGTAATTTATCAAGAAGTATTGTGAAAATTCACTGAAATATTAGATTTCAAAAATCTGACCTATATCCTTCAAAAGTTTGATCAGTTGAAAGCATTTATTAGTACAAAATTTGCTGATATTAAGTATCATCTATTTTTTAAACTATTAAATATTAACTATTCTTGTTAGTGTGGTATTTATACCCAGTTAATATTTCAGCTCAATTCAGTGTCATTCTGTAAAAATTTGGAACCTAACAGGGCAAACAATGAACACTGAAATCTGTGACAAGACCGAACATGACCTGGATGAGCTGGTGTGGAACGACCCAAAGGCTTTACCGTCCAGCCCAAGGCTTGAGTTAACTCATTTCCATGAAATTCACTCTGGCTGCCTCAGACTGAATTCATCTGGCCTTTCAGCCCCACACGGGGATCCTTCAAAGGCACTGGAACTTTGGTCCTCATTTTGAGAGGCCACAGCTGAAGGACAGTTATTCCTTTATGACTGGTTATGATCCAGCGGTAAAAGGACCTGAATTAAAGTGAACGTTGTGCACTTTAACCTCATGCTCATAGTTTGTTTCCAGATGCAGCGTGCTGGAGTGGAGAGCTACTACAACAAAAATGATGTCAGTGTCCATGTATTTACAATGACTGCACTGTAAATACAAATACGGAGGTTGGCACAGCACAGCTGTGTCTCCCACTACAGACAACCACTTTCAGACTAAACCATCCGGGCTCATAATGCACAAAGACTTTCAGTGTGGGGGGTATTGTTTCATACTAAGCTTGATACACTACCATGCCAAAAGACTATATTTATTTGCATGCAGTCACATTTAACAGTACTGTGCAAAAGCCTTAGACATCTGTGGAAACTGTTTAAAGCCACTTTTCCCAGCATGTAATATAAAGTCTTCGGCTAGCAAAATTAACATTAGAATAAATGCAGACAAACAAGAAAGCGGTAAAAAGTATCAAGATTTGTTCTGTGTGTAAAAGTAGTTGATATTGTGTGAGCTGGTGAGGAGAACACAGGTTCGG
>JBBPCZ010000148.1:2657869-2673775 GCA_037974445.1 Brycinus macrolepidotus | reverse complement strand
ACCCCATCCAACACCTTTGGGATGAACTGGAACGGAGATTGCGAGCCAGGCCTTCTCGTCCAACACCAGTGCCTGACTTCATTGCTCTACAGGCACAAATTCCCACAGAAACTCCAAAATCTTGTGGAAAGTCTTCCAAGAAGAGTGGAGGCTGTTATAGCTGCAAAGGGAGACCAACTCCATATTAAAGTCTGTATGTATTTGAATGCAATGTCATTAAAGTCCCTGTTGGTGTCATGGTCAGGCGTCCCAATACTTTTGTCCATATAGTGTATCTTCAGGTCAGATCAATTACAAAACAGGTCTATATATAGTGGAACATCTATAATTTCTATAACCTGGTCTGTAGGATGCGTGCGTTTTACAGGAACTTTTATTTTGAAAGGACGCGTCTCCGTGGCGACCAAGAGGGTTTCTGTAGCTCTCTGGTCAGTTAACACTGCAGATTGTGGTTTTTTTTTAAACAAAACGTTTTTTATTACTAATTCTTAACAAACCGAAGGCTTGATTATTGCAGTTATGTGTTTATTACTGGGTGCAACCGGCGTGGGAAAGACGCTGCTGCTGAAACGCCTGCAGAATATCCTTTATTAGCACAGTTAGCACTAGCGTTAGCTGCAGTTACCGTTACCTGAATAAACAATTTAACTTTCAGGGCTTTAACGGGGGAATACGTTCAATAAGAACATTTTAACATTTCAGCCAAACGTTATGTTATGTTTTCGCCATTTAAGCAACCTGTAAACCTATTTAAGTGGTCTTTCTTTATCTGAAAACACAGCTGTGCCAGAGGAGCGGGGCAGATCTGGGAGAGCCACCGGTTACACTGCCCACGGTGAGGGATCTCTCTAAAAGTGAAGTAGGACAACCAACAAACATCAGCAGTGCTCTGTGGAGCTGGGACGCATCTGATTAAGAGTGAGGCGGGCTGGTTCATTCTGGAATGGATTGTTGGCTGAAGGAGTACTCAAACCTAAAGAGAAAGAAAGACTGTAAACACTGCATTGGTGTGTTATTAGAACTAGCCAACTGAATCTCATCCTATAGCCCAGCCGAACGAGCAAAACTGTCCTTTTATTTAATGTGTGCTATACAGATAACAGATTGAGGAAGAATTAAACAATGTCACCATTGTCCACTGCAGTTCCACTTGTGCTGTATTTGACTAGCATAACTAGGAATTCAAACTCTGTCTTTACATCTAAAAGAATCCTGGACAGCTGCATCACTCTGTATCAACTGCATTGGTGTGTTTTTTAAAGCTGGACTGTTTCTCGTCCTATAACCCAGCAGAACGAGCATTCACTGCCCTTTTATTTAATGTGTGCGATGCAGACAACAGATTAGCCAGCACTGAAGAGGAATTAAACAAGTTCACCCTTGTCCACTGCAGGTCCAGTTGTGCTCTGTTTGACCAGGATGACTAGGAATTCAAACTCTGTCTTTATATCTAAAAGAATTTTGGACAGATGCATCTCTCAGAAGCTCCAAACTATAATGTTTAAACACACTTTGTCACATTTTACTTGGTCTCACCTCAGTGCGCCCATTAATGTTCTCCTGACCTCCATCCATGGCCTCATCACAAAGATCTCCATCTAACAATGTAGGCAAACCAGGCAGTAGTTAAAAAATAAGTGTAATTATGTTCAAACCATTTACTCTACAGAAAGTTTGTGAGTAGATCCCAGCCCTAACCAACCAGCTGTTTTTTGTTTTTTTTGTGCACAGGTGGGCACAAACCTCACAGATCTCACATTGAGGAAAAGGAAGGTGACTGTCAGAGAGTTAGGAGGCTGCATGGGCCCCATCTGGCCGAGCTACTTCATAGACTGTACATCTGTTATAGTAAGTGTGGAGGAAACTTTGTGTTGACACAAACATGACATTAACACACGGTGTAAACAAGTTCCATAGGCGACAAACAGGCGGCCAGTTTGCATGTTAAATTATGGAAGTGATCAAACAGGAATGGCTTAATATTTTTTTTTTTTACAGTCAGTGCATAGTAACTTTAGACAGTAAAAAAAACAAAAAACACTTGAGGTGCTGTGATTATCTTAAGTGTTCCATATGATGCGATTTTAAGGAGGGAAAAAAAGTGGAGAAGAATCCATTTTCATATATTCCAAATGTCTTTGATAGAAATTAAGCTATCCTGTGTTTATTTCTTCAGTTTATGGTGGACTCTGCCAACATCACACAGATTTCCTCATCCTGTGTCCAGCTGCTGTCTGTTCTCGCCGCAGAGCCACTTCAGACGGCCTCTGTGCTTGTGCTGTTCAATAAGAGGTCAGCCTCCTCACGCATGTCTATGAAGGGTTGTGCTTTGGACTTGAACCTGATTGTTCTGAATAACTGGAAATATGTCGCACCTTATTCATTTGTCATAACAGTACAGCACTGTAAAGGTGAATGTCAGTGTTAATTGAGAATTTAAATGGTTGTATTTTTTTTTTGGCTTTCTAGGGACCTCCCATGTACTATGTCTCTTGTTGAAATGAAATCACTTTTCAGGATGGATGACATCATTGCCTCTGCCCCTCAGTCAATCACAGTTGTGGAGCTCAGTGCTCGCTCTGGCGAGGGCCTTCAGGAAGTGCTTAACTGGCTGGACTCAACTCAACCTGACTGACATTAACAAGCATCTGAAACGATGGTAATACTATAAGGAAAACAACCACACAGGCCATGAAAGCATCTGAGCGAAGAATGATGGGACATGAAGTGCTGAAAGCATTTAACAGTCAAAATAAGCGTGATGTGTGTTTCTCATACCCGGCTGAAATTTAGTTTTCTCTTGACCAGCTTGCAGTGATCAGATTTGCTCCCTGTTCATGCAAGGTGATAAGGAGATAAAGAGAATGAGGTGATATTTAGGACTTGCCATGTTGATTATTATGATGTTCCAGACCAAAAAAGAAATCCTTCAGATGGATGCTGTTTCAAACAGCTTGTGCCAAAACAAGACTAGACTAAGACTAGTCTTGGATTATGTTATGTTATATTGTTAGTCTAGAATGATGCTTAATCAGAAAAGCAGATCTTTCTGACATTTCCAAATGTTTGAAATATGATTTACTGATTGGTATTTTGAGATTCAGGAAGAACCCGAGGAAGCCCATGACACATACCCATGAATTAAAAATAAATATACTGTGTCAGAACAAGCATCAGATCAAAGTTGCTATTTCATCCCTATATTTGGTGGAAAATGTCTCATAGCGTACCATACAGCCTCCCATTTGTACGTTATTTGGTGCTTTGATACAGTCTGAATTCCACAGTAAAATCATTCCCTTATATGGTTGTTTAGCAGGCAAGTTCAGTGCTTGTTAAAGGAGAAAAAAAAAAAATCAATGCAAAGATTTTGCTTCCAAGTAACTGGCTGCAGTAACAGTGGCGCTTTGCATCTGTAACACTGGTCGGAGACCCCTGACTAACTGTGTGTTTCATTATCTGCATTATCTGCATCCATACCGTTCAGCTCATGGACTTCGGTCATCAGCGAGTAGTAGAGCGAGGCAGGAAGGCCTCAGGCATTCTAGACTAATGCTGCAATACTAAGGCAGACCTAGAAAGCGTATAGCAGGTTTTGGAGCTAGGCTCGATAATGTAGTTTATGTTAATGGTCATTGCAGCCAGCCCCACACAGTGAACAATCAAAAAGAATATAGGATTAGATCATGAATTCAACTTCCTTGTGCCATTTTCTTTGAAACTATTATAAAAGCCAGGTCCTCTGGTAGTGCTGAATCATATGTCATGGATATTGGAAGATAAGCAGCAGTAGCAAAAAGCAAAACCAGAAGGCTATCAAAACAGTTAAGCCAATATAAAACAGTGTAATTAAACAAGGAGTTCCAGTTTTCAACCAATGCTGTGGTTAAATTGTCACTTAAACGCAGGCATTATTACTCTGGTCAACAAAGCTTGTACTGGGTCACACTGGCCCTCAGAGGAATGGGTTCTGACTCTGGTCTTGCTGTCCGTGCATGGATGTCGATGACAAGGGTAGCAGTGGTTGAGGCAGGTTTCCAGGCATGACCAAGGGTGCCTGTGTAGGTTGGTTGAGGGCGCTGGGTAAGGAAGAAGGCTGGCTGCTGGCAGGCAGGGGCAGAGAGGCACTGTATGGCAGCGACGCTGGAGCAGGGGATGTGGAGCTGGGACGCATTTGATTAAGAGTGAGGCGGGCTGGTTCATTTTGGAATGGATTGTTGGCTGAAGGCGTACTCAAACCTAAAGAGAAAGAAAGAAGGCTGTATGCACTACATTGGTGTGTTTTTTAGAATAGCCAACTGGATCTCGTCCTATAACCCAGCAGAACGAGCATAACTCTCCTTTTATTTAATGTGTGCTATACAGATAACAGATTAGCCAGCACTGAAGAGGAATGAAACAAGTTCATCCTTGTCCACTGCAGGTCCAGTTGTGCTCTGGTTTACTCCTGAACACGGATGACTAGGAATTCAAACTCTCAGTCTTTACATCTAAAAGAATACTGGACAGTGGTATCACTCGGAAGCCCCAAGATATAATGTTTAAACACATTGTCACATTGTTACTTGGTCTCACCTGTTAAAAACGGGTTTAAGTTCTTAGGAGCAGGATTCGAAGGGATTAAAGAATCGAGGTTGACAAGTGAGGCTGCTGTTGGGCCCAGGAAGGCTTCTGGGGTACAACAGGTTCGAGGGGTTGGTTCGGCTAGACTCTCTCCCAGACGGGACAAATCAAACAACTCGGGACTCTCCTCAGTGCGGCCATTAATGTTCACCTGACCTCCATCCATGGCCTCATCAAAAAGATCTCCATCTAACAACAAAGGCAAATAGCAGTATTGTGAAAACAAGGCAGTATTTAAAAAAAAAAAAGAGGCAAAATTAATTGTAAATTAATTTGTGGATAATCAACTTAAAGAACTAATTCTGATTAAGTAGTTATTTTTGCAGGGGCTAGAAGTAATTACCTGAGGGACTTCCAGGCCGTGGAGATGGGCTTTTGACAGGGGCAGCGGACCCTTTTTTGTCTGCTGTAGGAGGAGAGAAGGGATCTACTCCCGTGGTTGCTAAAACAAGCCATACAATGACAGGAATAAAATATAGCATTTATGGTGTACATTTCTTGTACAGATGGTTTAGTAATTGGCTAGTAAAACAGTTAGTTTTATACCAGCAGGAGCAGGTGAATGCCATGTTTGACTTTGGAGAACAGGACTGGAGGCATTCTGTGGAGTTTCCCATGGGTCAGGAGGGTGCTGCTGATGGTTCCAGGGCTGAGGATGAATACTGGATCCCACAGGGGCCATCCAAGGACTGCCAATACCGTGACTTGAGGAGCTAGGTTCTGGGAAAATATGGTACCTTTAACACACTGATAATGCAGATTTGTTATAGTTTTCAGTAGGGTATGAAAATGCACTGTAAGGTGGAGATAAAGGTTCTTACCCAAGGGATCCCATGGGTCAGACCTCAGTGGGCCTGCAGCCTGGGCCTGGGCACCAGCTCCAGTCATGTCCCACGAGTTGGCACCAGGGGGCGCTTCAGGGGCTGGAGCAAAAATATCCGCCAGATCCAGCATGGCTGACTGCCAGGGGAGGGGAGAAAGTAGTACTTCAAGACAAGAGATTTTTATGGGTCATCCCTCACCACTCTGTGTACACTTGTGAATAGTCATACAAACCCTGCATTGGGGTCATCGGGAAACTGAAGTGTGAAAAAACAGATAAAGAAGCCCTTAGACCATGTCTAAAGTCTTAATAAAAGACAGATAATTTGCAGTGTAGGTGTCTTAGGTCAGGAGTGGCACAAAAACAGTTATCAGTTTTAATCATAAACTGTTATACTTAGTAAGCAAATGTTAATTATTCAGTATACCTCTGCACTGCCACAGACTTGACAAGATTAAAAGTTAACTTCAATTCACTGAGAAATTAGATCTAAGACAGCAGAGACAAAGTCATTTGGATCTTTTCTGATGTCAAAACCCTACAAGTTCTCACCATTTAGCGTCTTCTTTTTTGGGTCTATACATTTGCATATAGACTATAAG
The DNA here is from genome assembly GCA_037974445.1 of Brycinus macrolepidotus. Taxonomy (NCBI): domain Eukaryota; kingdom Metazoa; phylum Chordata; class Actinopteri; order Characiformes; family Alestidae; genus Brycinus; species Brycinus macrolepidotus. The sequence goes on along the minus strand of JBBPCZ010000148.1, from coordinate 2,667,727 downwards.
CAACAGATTTGTAAAGCAGGTGTAAAAGGAATCGTTTGAACCAAGCAAGACAGTAGAGAGTTCTCTTAAAACAGTCAAGACAAGTCTTTAATGGCTGTTGTTTCATACCCCTCCTCCTTTGGCTTCCATTTCTCGTTTACTCTCCTCAAGAGCCTTCTGGAGCAGCGACTCATCTCCCTGGCGACTTCGTTGCTCCTGGAAACCCACAGATGAAACAGTGACACGTCAAGACCGAGGGCAGGCTCATTAACACAGCCTCTGTGACAGAATTCCTACACACTACATACATGCTCTTTTTACTACAAACCAATAAAAGTGCTGCCAGATGTAAAGGCATCTCTTAGAGGAACGCAATGATTCTGCGGGTCAGGGTTGTGAAGAAAGGTCATAACCCAGATGTTCATGTCAGCAATAAGCCACAGAACACAACCAATAACATGCCATATGCCACATTACCGTTACTGAAAGAGCTTCAGGTTCAGAAGACCATTCATAATAATTACTGTCAGACTGTTCCGGTTCTATACACTAAATTAAAACCATATCACATAAATTGCAGTTTGAACAGTATAGTTTAAAATAATTTATTTAGTGATTGTGTAATTTGGATGTAAAATAGAAGACCTACCTGCTGATGTTCCTCTTTGCTTAGGCTCAGAGCGATCTGCAGCTGCGTCTCTTCGTCCATGTCCAAGGCAACACCAGGAGGAGGACTCTTCTTCAGGAGACAAGCCAGGAACAAAAACATTAGGTTCAGACATGACTGTCAAATGTTTGTCATGTATGTTGGTGAGGTTCTTCTCTCCTCAGAGAGGACATCCAGGCAAAGAGGCGAGCGTTGCTTTGCCACACCCAAACAGAGGGTTCAGGCCCATTTTACCAGCACAGATCCGAGGGAATGAAAGAAGTAGGCTTCTCTTCTCACTGGGGTGAGAGAGAGATGCAGCGTAAGATTGTTAGTGAAACTAACAGCCTGGATGTGTTAGGAAAAAGAGGACGCATGCTCCTCTAATGGTCAGGCGATGGGGGGGTCAAAGCCGAAGAAAAGACGATACATGCAATATTGATGGAATGGTTCAGTGAAAAATCTACTAAATTTTACTTGAATTTGTCCTAGATGTAGTCAGTCAGCCAATACATGTTTGTTGTCAAAATGTAACTTTTAAAATGTAGAATTGGAGATATGAGGATCCCCAAAACGTTTCTCAACCCACTTTAACATCCAACTTTTCATCCAAAGTGGTAAAGACTTGTGGCAGCTCAACCTCATGTGGAGCAAGTGGTAAATTGTGTAAACTAGATTTTTCACCAAATCATTCCTTTAACCACAAACATAACACGGGCACAGAAACGGTGAGGCACTGAGCCGATGGAAGGCGGTTGGAGGTTAGGATGGAGGGTGCGGCAGTTGTTCCTGGCGTTGCAGTACCTTCTGAGTCTCCTCCTTGCTGAGGCTCATAGCAATCTGGAGCTGGGTTTGTTCATCAATATCCACAGCTGGAGGTTTCTAGAGAATATTGGGCATCAAGTTAGGAGTGGGGTGTCCAGCTACAGTCCTAACATTAGTAAGGGAACAACTGTACATCTGATTTTTTGCCAGACTGTGCTTTTGAATTTGTTAAGGCTGAATCCTGTTTTGCACAGCAGGTCAAAATACAAGCCTGTACAGGCCTCTGGTGGTCAGAAGGACTGAGGTTGGGCACCTCAGATTTTGCATCACATACATAGGAAAGCCTATTTAATACATATTTAAAGAAGTGGAATACCATAAAGTACCCTCAGTTCTCCTCATAAACAAACTTGAAGATACTATTAGCTTTTCATTGAATCTGTTCTGATTTTGTGTGTTTAAAAGTGAAAGCAGACATGCACTGTATGATGTGCCCAGCCTGTGAGCACTTACACAGACACACATACATAGATCATTTTCCCCAGGCATCAATATGGGTCTGTGAGCGCTGAATCAATGCTTCAGTTCACTACCATGTTCACTTCCTACAGTGAGATCTGACAGCCTAATTAACAAGCTCCTCATTTGCTGGGTCATGTAGGGAAACACATATGTACAGATGGGGCCAAAGAAAACTGGAAATGGGAATACCTCAGTTAATGGGATAGGGATGCATGACTGGAATTGGTGCACACGCAATGTGTGGGATTGAGAAGTAATGTGTTTCATGTGTTCATTTGGTCCACACATTGTGAGCTTTGAGCGTCGAGAAAAAAGGCTGATAAAAATTGACCAATGGCCAGTTTGGCTGAGAAGAAATCAGACGTTATGCACAATAAATGCATCACTATACCTATACTAAATCTTATAAACTCACTAAACATAAAGTCATTTTAAACAATTAGCTTATATGTCAATATTGTACCAATACTGCAATATGTCCAAGCCAGAATATTCTGGTCATATTTAGTATATTGGTAAGAATTGCTGAGGGATTAAGGGCCTTTATAACACTTTAAATATAACTCAACAAAGAAGAAGAAAAATATGTAACGTGCAGAAACTCAAAGCAGCTGACAAGACCACACCCTAAATAATGCATGACATTTGCAAATTAGCTGATTCACATGGATGACACAGCAGACTAAGAATGTGGCTTGTGATCTGTCCTCTGTAACATCACAGAAAGAGAGCTGATGACCCTTGGACTATGTCACCCAAGGAGGGGGGCAGGCTGCACTAAATGTTGTCTTGTCCTGTTTTGTTGCTCTCTCTCTCTCTCTCTCGCTCTCTTTGCACTCTGTGTATTTTGTCCTGTCTACACTTTTTGTTCTTGTTTTACACCACGGTCCTGGAGGAATGTTGTTTCAGTGTGTACTGTGAATATGGCTGAAATGATATTAACCTGCTTGACTTGACTCAACTCTCATTCAAACACTGACATCTAATTTGACACATGGGGGAGGCGGGGCCCTTGCATAATTTGCAGAGCCCAGCACAACTTATAGGGCCAACAACTCTGCAGAGAAATCAGGAAAAAGTTATAATAATCCTATTAAACTCTTAAAATTAGTTTAAGCAAACTACTATGCTAACTGTTCCAGTAAAGTAACTGCAACTAGAGCTTCCACGGGCAGATGCGATAGTGTCTTAGTTGAGAAGTCTTCACAATACTGATACTGCAGAAAGCTGCAATGCAGATGAATGTCTGTGTGGATGCTTTAAATCAAGTCATTAACGTGGATTCACTTCAAGTGTTTTGCTTGTCCACCAAAGTAAATTATTTAGGCCAAAATAATGCAAGCAAATCATCAACCACAGTATTGATTGAGGACTGAGGTTTTAATACGATGCATTACAAAATGCAGCAACACAGTACTGGTATTTTGTCCGTAGCGTGCAGTCCTAGTACAGGCTAGTTACATGAATAACTGTTACGAGTGCATCTTATTCTTCAAAGGCAGACGCTGTATTAGCACTGAAATGTAAGCTCCTCACCTTCTCGCTCTCCTCTCGGCTCATGGCCAGCGCCAGCTGCAGCTGCAGCTCCTCCTCCCCGCTGGTCTGCGGCCGGGCCTGCTCCAGATCGGGGGCCAGATGAGGGGAGGAAGAAGAGGCTGGGAGGAAGAAGAAGAGAGAAAGCAATTCAACCTTATATTTATTCATTAAAGGAGAAAAAAGAGAGGCAGCGGAGGCCGATATGCCAGTGTGAGTCTGGCACTGCCTTTGCATATTAAGTTTGTAGTAAGCAGCCGAATCACTGCGGTTCCATGCCCGGACTGGGAGTGCTTCCCTGCGCCTCTTTGACTCTGTGGGAAGAACAATGGGGAGCCTGTGTGGGCCGGTTTGGATTGGGAGGGCGGGAGGGCGGGGGGGGTGGGGGGGGGGTTGGTTGTTCTTCCTTGAGTAAGCTCCACTAGACACACAGGTCCACGTTTTGGCTGGACCTTTCTGGACTCCAGGCCAGGGGAGAGTAGAGGGCTGGATGCCAGGCCTAGGCAAGGGTAGACCACCACTGCAATGCTTCCTAACTCCCTGTGCCCAGCATAGACTTTACTACTGAAAAAAATTGGGTAAGGCTTTTCACTTGCAGATTACCATCTGCCCATAAAGTCTCAGCAACTTCAAGCAAGAAAGCCCTAAAACCAAAAGCATAATCAGCAAAGACATGGCTGGTGTCTGAAGTTTGCTTCTTTAGTTTTTCACTGAAACTGCAAAGCTAATGTAGCTAAGTAACAGACGTCTCTATGATACACTGATATTTATTGAAAAATGAACAGTTATGGGGAAACCTATTACTTGGATTTTAGAGTTTATTGATCTTTCACGGGATATTTGTCATTTTGCTGCCTAACTATGCCAACACAGTCTGGGAGAAGCAGTGCTGCCAGCAGAGCAGTGCCTCCTGGTGCTCTTGGGAGATTAAGTGCCTTTCCCCAGTAGGAATACAGAGTCAGTCCTGGGATCTCAACCTGCAACCCTCTGGGTGTGGGCTTGGCTCGCCTCTACTACTGCTACTACTAGACTACTGACTGCTTCAAGATGCCACTGTTTTAGCAATGCAACATAATTTTGCCCATTTTTATAGACAACAGTGTCAGAAACCACGTTTACATTTACATTACCAGTAATAAGTTTTTGTGCCCTACAGGTTTTTACCGCTTATGAATTTATTCCATAAACTGCAGATTTTTAGTCTTGTTAAGCATTGGAAAGTTGAGTGAACAACTATAAATGAAATGTGAAATAAAACCAGTTTCCTTTCTAAGAGTAAAGAATCTGTAACAGTGCAGGTCTGACTCCTGTTAACTGGTTGTGTGGTGATGCAGAGTCAAACTCTAGACTGTCCTTTAACTTTAAATCCACTCGTTAACTGTTTCATCCTATTGACTGTCACTTAGTAGCTTGTTAAATATCAAACATTTCTCTGGTGATCCACATTATAATTATATTAGGTGCCTTTTTGTAGGTCAGTAGAGATGAATTAAAAATATGACCTTTTCGGGCTAATAAATGCACTCAAAGGGTGAACAGACTGTAAATGTATTTGTTAGTAAAGAATATTGAGTGTATGTTAAGTAAATATTAAGTGAGTAATGCGCAAGTGTAGAAAAACTTTTGACTGGTCGTGTACCTACTGAATTTGCACAGTGTAAGTCATGTTTGATAATCTTTTCAAGATAATCTGCAGACACAAGCATGAATGGGATCCTTTTAACAAAACTATCACTTTTCAGTGAAAGTTGTTTATTAGAGCACATCCTAAAGCGCAGGAAAGCGCGTGGATGCTCTGTGTAGAAAAAGAAACACAAGCAACTGTCCTAATGACGTCAGGCATTCAGAGCTGGAAAGCACTGTACTTTCCCACAGCTACATGGAAGCAGGCCAGCACAAACCTGTAAATACTCTCAGTGCCATTTGGGTATTGGGCACTGGGTATCGGTATGGGGCTGATTTCGGCAGAAAATGTTCAGAGAGGGAAAAAAAAAAGAAGAGATCAGATCAAATACTGTAACAAACCCAGTCTGGAATACCACATTTACAGTGCGCAATGTTTTTGTTAGCTGTGTTTCTTCCTGTGGTGTGTTTGAGTAGTTTGGGCCTACTTTTAGACGCCCATTTTAAGCAACCGGCTTCAGTTCACGACTGCTCATTTTAAAAGCTTAGGAGAAACGTCAGATCTTTATCAAGGACTGCAATATTAAAAATTAAAAAAAGTTATAAGCTGCCATCTCGAATGGCAATATTGAAGTTAAAGCCCTCGTTCAGAGACATGCATGCTGACCGTGCAACCTCCCCAGAATGCTGTGATATTTCTGGATAAAGATCAGAACAAATTGCGACCAATTCAAAGTCAAATCACATTGCTCCATGTCAAAGTTTAACCACTTATTCCAGTGCCTGAGGCGTGGAAAAAGTACTCTGTGGAGTCTTTGTGTTCTATTCCACCTTCCAAATAAATATCTTTAACATATTACCAACGCTACAGACGGCACACACGTTTAGGATGCATTACAAAACCAGCCTGAACAGTCTGAACAGTCCGGTGCGGCTCCAAATCTAATGAGATGGTCTTGGTACTTGTGGCAGCCTGGTTTGCAGGCCTGCTCCATAAAGTATGTGAGGAATGAAATCAAGCAGAAAAACCCAATGGAGCAGAACGGCTACTCTGATGTGCTAACAGTAGTCACACACACACACACACACACACACACACACACACACACACTGCACTAACCTCACAGCTAAACTATGAAACATTATGGAGTTTGGCTCTTACAGCTACCAAAAAACCCACAAAAAACAACAAAACTGGATAAGCTTATGACTGGACACCAATGCAGCCCTACACCGTCCAGTTCCACCAGAGCAAAATATTCCAGGGTAAAAGATCCCGCATGAGCTACATGGAAAGAAAATGACTGCTGTGAAGAAGGACTTCCACAATTACTCAATCAATAATAAGCAATTAATTATTATTAATTATTTAATAATTATACATTTGTAATTCATATTAATTTCTTGATGAAACGCTTTAGTGTTTACATAGTATTTATGCCAAATATGGTACCCAGAGGTCATGTGAATCTTCTCCAATGAGGAAGATACTGGCGATCCACTCAATTAAATCAAGTCAGTCAGACTGAAGCTTTTGTGAGCATCACTGAAACAGAGGAAACCCACACCACAAATGCATGTGTCTGTAGCTAGAGTTTGTCTGTATGTGAAGTTAGAAACTGCATGTTTGGGATTAATCAATGAATCATTAAAATAATCACTAGATGACCTGATTCATGGCCTACTAGATTAGTCCCTGAAAAAAATGTAATTCATCAATTAAAACATACATTCTCAAATCTGCATGATGACACGTTGTTTAAAGGCTACTATAACTAGCAAGTGATGAAAGTTTGTGTCACTCAAAATGTGCCTTGTGGTTCCAGCGTAAAACACTGATGGGTTACTTTATAAACATTTGACTGTCTTGACTGATTGACGGGGGCAAAAATTTGGGGTAGATTTTTCAGAAAAGTCCCTTTTTATCATGTGACCATTTCTAAAAATCTGATCCTTAATTATTCGTCTTACAATCAGCATATTACTACATACTATAGTGACAGCCATAAGAAAGGCTGCTTTTCTCTGAGTGTGAAGAGGAAATATGGGAAGAATGCAGGTGTTCAATATCAGGTGTTGCCGAAACAACAGCCGAAACGCAGCATGTGAACGGAGACAGAAAATGAAAGGATCCACTTATCAAAGTTCAACCAGGGTCACCTGGCTGCTTTCATTTAAATGTATTTAATCATTTATAAGCAAGCATTTTTTCCCAGGCCTATAATGCCCTTAGACCACATTTGCAATTTTCCATAATACTTTGCCTAGAAGTGGAAAGTGTAATTCCACCCCAGAGGTCCAACAACACACCTGATTCAGCACGAGAGCTTAAACTGTGTCAGCTATGCAAACATTGCCGACAATGAATAAACCACTACTGTTTATGCAAATAAAATTTGACCAACTCTTGCCTGCCAGAATCACTGTTAGTTTAGATCAGCCGAGCGTATTAAAGAAACAGTTCAGTTATCCTCATTTTGCTAATGGTTTCTGACACTGTACAACATGCTGTCTATAAAAAGTGCAACAATTAGGCTATTACAGTCTGTCACAGTGTCAGAAACCCCATAATCAGTCTCTTTCAGATTACTTAACGACTTAGGTGTGGATTGAGGCAATTGTTAAGTGATGATTTAAATGACTAGTTTGGCAAAACATCAAATTTGCATATTTTTCCCCCACTTATGCCAGATGTACTCAATCAGCCAAAACATCTGGAGTCCAGATTTTGCTCCTTTACTTTAGAACTGGGGCTGAGAGGCTAATGCTGCTAACAAACACTACAAGTCAATAGTCACCGAAAACGTTTTCATAAATACATCCCCAAAACTTCTGTCAAAACACTCAAACCGCACCCAGCTCTGCATTAAGGTGGTACGGACTTGTGGATGCGGTTTAGGCCGCACTACGACTTACTGCAAGCTATAAAATAGACTTGAACCCAAACGCTGTGGGCAACCTTTGTAGACAATAGTGTCTGTATTCAAAAAACACTTCACGAGAAGGAGAAGACCACCAGAAATATGGTGGAATCTGGTCCAACATCAGTCCTCTCTCGTGAGGTTTTGTTACTTTTTAAGTCTCACTGTGTCCTAAACCAACACCACAAGTCTGCACTACATTAACAAAGAACTTCTACTGTTTGTTAGAAATGTTTGCCTCTCGGGTAAGTGGAAAATTGCATACATTTATTTTTCGGCAAAGTTTTTTTTTAAGCACACAGTTTGTAAGATGCTAATTAATGGCTCTAATCTTCCATTTCTGGCCTCCAGACTCCAGTAAAAAGATAAAACACACCAGGCTGAGGGTCTACATTTGCAGTTAGGGGAAATCTAAATGAACCCAAACTATGCGGTGCTCTACTCTTAAAAATACAGGTGTCAGAAAGGTTTTTTTTTGTCATACACCTTTTTGTTGCACACCCTTCAAAAAAGGACTTCTCCAAGAGTTCTTTAATAAAGTCAATGATTATATAGATCTGTGGGCATTCAAAAAAAACATCTGAATATGTAAATGGTTCTTTGTTAGGTTAACTTGTTCTTCCCTCCAATGGAAACTCTATGATTATTTAAAAAGCCTTTTTAAAAGGTATTATACAGCATCAAAAAGGGTTCCTCTAGTGATAGTCAAAGAACTACACGGAACCTCTTAGCGTGTAGAAAAACAGCTTTTAGTTCCCTAGCTTCAAAGAAAGTTTTTCTATGCCGACGCTCAAGAGTGTGGGACAATCCCTCTTTACAAAAAATCAACAAGAACAGGCCTTCACTTCCTGCAGGCAAAGAAAACAGACCAAGTGGCATTCAAATCTGATTACTCATGAGGCCCAGGTCTGTTCACAGAAACACTGGACTATTAGCAGCGTTGTCACACCCATGAAAGGATTTCTTGTAAATAACTGCAATTAATGATTAAATTATCTTTTGTTATTCATTTTAGGCTTGTAAAAGTACAAGCCTAAACTGCCCGAATTACAGCTCCCTCTCACCAGGCACTGGCTAATGCTCTCATGGGTATTAACACACAAAAAGCTACAGGTGCAGATGAACAGGACCTACATCTTTCGATCCCGGTTGTTTGAGAATATATTATGTGTGATTTTAATCTTTCTATTTCATCATGCAGAACTCCCAGTATCTGGTAAACAGCTCTTCTCACTCCACGGCATTAAGGAGGCGAGGTGATTGGTCTGTGGTTATTCTCAAAACTCTTATGATTAGCTAAAAGTTTAGAATCTCTATTGAACTCTAGTGAACACTGTCCTGTCTAAATATCAGTCAGACTTTAGAGGAAAAACTCAGCAGCATCTCTAAAATCTCCACAGTGCCACAGGCAGGAAGAAGAATTATGCTGCCTTTTTTATTGATTTATCAAGAGCTTTCGGGACTGTAGATCATACACATTGCTTTTAAGAAGCTTAAAGATCATTGGCTTTGATAACAACGCACCCCAGATTACCTTCTGGACAGACACCAGTGCATGGCATTGGCAACAACAAGTCAGACTTAATACCTGACTTAATACACACACACACACACGCACACATATGTATGTAGATAGGCAGATATGTATAAATACACACATACATAGATATATACATACATAGATATATACATACATAGATATATACATACATAGATATATATATATATATATATACACATACTAGGGGTGGGAATTTAACGCGTTAATTGCGATTAATTAATTTGAAAAAAAATAACGCGTAAAAAAAAATAACGCATTTAATCACACTGCATTCCAAGCAAAGGGGAACTTTTGTCAATGCACGATTT
>JBBPCZ010000148.1:2632708-2657769 GCA_037974445.1 Brycinus macrolepidotus | reverse complement strand
ACGGCTGGAGGAACCGAGGAGGAATCTGGAACCGAACCTGTGTTCTCCTCACCAGCTCACAGAATATCAACTACTTTTACACACAGAACAAATCTTGATACTTTTTAATTGCTTTCTTGTTTGTTTGTATTTATTCTAATGTTAACTTTGCTGGCAGAAAGACACTTTATCACACGCCGAGAAAAATGGTTTTAGACAGTTTGCATAGGTGCCTAAGACTTTTGCACAGTACGGTATATTGTCAGAAACCGCATAAGAAAGCCTGTTTGACATTGCTGAACAGCTCAGTGTGGTTTTAGGCAAGTGTGTGATAATTTAGACCTGCAGTTTGCACAATGTGTGTAAGCCTCCATTACTGGTTTGCTATGCTTGTCTTGTTGCATCAGTTCAAAATAGCGAAGGAGCTTGTAAAGAAGCATTTTTCACATTAAAGAAGGAAACTTCACACTAGAGATGAAGGGAGTCTGATTTTTGGCTGAATTTACACTTTAAGAGGTCAGTGAAAGTGACCATGGTGGAATAACTTACACCTCATTGCGCCTAATTAAGCCATCTGACAGCAGATGGCACCAAAGCTCCGACCCAGTGAGTCCTGCACACTTTGCCACCTTTTAGAGTGGACTTTCTGTCCAGCAAATATAAATATAACACACTGTTTCAGGGACCTCTCCCTTTTCTGCTCCTTCATTATTTTTTCTCTTACACTTAGTTGACTTCAGTATTCTTGTTCTTTACTTTTAGAGTTTCAGCCAATTACCCAAAGAGATGAGGGACTGGTCTAAGGTCAGTTTAGAGACAGACCCCTGTGTGGGCTTCATTAGGAAAGCTGTGATGGACTTCATGAATGCTGTCAGGGAGGAGGCCAACAGGATCTCTAAAGAAGGTTTGTATATGGACTGGAAGGCAACTTAATCTTAATCTTAAACTTGCAGGGAGTTTAATCTTATCTGCCTAGTCATGTGTCATACCGAACCCGTTCCCAATCTCTTTACACATGTTTTCTGTGTTCGAAAAATGATCTGAATGTGTTTGTTTTATTTTGCAGAGGTGAAGAGGATACAGAAATATTCAGGTGGGTTTATGTCTTGAACACGACACATGTAGAGTTACAGCACATATTTGATATAACACATGGCCGTTTAAAAAGATTTTTAACCCTTAGAGTGTATTAGTAAAATCTGATCTCAACAAATTAAAACAGTGTAAAACAGTCTAAAACCAGTGTTTGCTCCACTACACACCGCCTATCGGCCGCTCTCCGGACCCCCTCCCTCGGTGGGTTTTCCTGAGAGTTCTCTTGGGTCCAAAGATCTTGTTTTTTTCCCATTTCTAAGACCTAAAATCAAAGAAATTTGGGCATTTTCGTTCTTTGACTTTCGTTCATTTACATGTAGTACCATTTTAAAACCCTAGTAGCAGTTATTATTATTACACGTTTTTTTTTTTTATTAGAATAATTTTGGTTCTGCGTGACACAGGAACACTAAACAAAGCTCAGCATGACATCTGACACCTCCAGCATCAACACAAACTGGGGTCACTTCCATATAAGGAGTTGTTTTGCTGTATGATGACAATTTATCTTTTGTTGCGCTTCCAGCACAGATCCGTGTCGCTTGCGGTCTAAGAGATGATTCCTCAAATACAGCAAATATTGATTCACTCATTTAAAAAAACAGACAAAGTAATTGTTTTTGGCTGTGTTTACAGTCAGTGCATGTTACTATTGTGTACTGTGGCCTTCACTGCATAGTGTTCATTTTTGCTGCAGCTGAGGTCACGCTGAATCCCCGCACCGCTCACGCCCACCTCGCCGTCTCTGAGGACAGGAAGGAGGTCCGACACACCAACAAGCAGCAGGAGGTCCCAGAGAACCCCAAACGGTTCGACCGCGTCATCAACGTCCTGGCCAAGGAGGCCTTCAGCTCCGGCAGGCAGTACTGGGAGGTGGAAGTGGGAGACAAGACAGACTGGGACTTGGGCGTGGCCAAGCAGTCTGTCAACAGGAAGGGGAAGTTCACCGTCAGTCCGGCCAATGGCTTCTGGACGCTCAGTCTGAGGAATGGAAATCAATACACGGCCAACACGTCCCAGCCCACCTGCCTGGCGCTCACGTTCAAGCCCAGAAAGGTGGGCGTTTACCTGGACTACGAGGAGGGCCATGTGTCCTTCTTCTGCTTAGAGTCTGGGGCCCACATCCACACTTTTACAGACTCATTCACTGAGAAGCTCCATCCAATATTCAGCCCCGGCCGGCCACACGGAGCCAAGAACAGTGCCCCACTTATCATCGTCACCAGCTGCTGCAGCATCTAAACAAATATGGCACTTTAAAAAGCCTTTATGTTTTTTTCTCCTCGTGCATATGCCCTCACAAAATGACAGTCTAGTCCCTGTGAAGCACTTTCACATTGAGATCCACTTATCTGAACCAAACTTCAGAATGTGATCCATTAGAGTTTATTTCTTATTTATTTGATTAAATAAGTTTTGTTGTATCTGCTATTCTTGTTGATAGATTGTTGTGATTTGTTTCTGCCATGTTATGAATAAGGCTGACCAAAGGGATGTTCAATACTGTGTATTATGGGTGTAGTCAGTTATAAGGTTTGTGTATAAGGTTTTGTCACCCCCAGTTAAATGATGTATTGTTAACACATCCTCAATAGGGAACAAACTTAAATATTTCCTTCAAATCCTTCTGAACAATTTCTGTTTATTTGCTGGATTTAACACATTGAGAAAAAAATAAATATAAAATGTGCCTTTTGCACAGGCCACATTTGATGTGATTTTTTCAAATATGTTTAATTAAGCAAGAAAATTGCGCATTCAAGTGTGTAGAAGTGTGTCTCTGTAGAAGATGTGTAATTATATTCACTTACAAAACCGACAAAACATTCTATTTGACCGGTGGTGTATGTGTTATATGCAATATTACATGTTGTTTTATTTGTTAATGCAAATGGAATTTCCATAGGAAGATAAATATACAGGTTTTAAGTCATTATAGAGCTGTGTTCATCTTGTTTATTCAATATGCAAATGAATCCATGCTAATGTATGGTCATCATTAATGGTAAACAAACCCAAGCTGAAGTTTGTTTGAGCTTGAGCATTCACAGAAAGCTAAATCATCTCGCAGGCTGAAAACTTTCTATGAATTCATACTGAAACTGTAAACAAAGTAAAGAAAAGGGGGGGAGATGAAACAAAACTGGTTCGTGTAGAGGAGTAAGAAGGCAGGAGATGAAAAGAAGACAGTGGAGATTGATGGGTGGGGTGGGGTAGGGGGGGTTAGAGTCCAGGAGCGCGAGGGCGACCAAACAGCGGGTCATTGTGTTGGCCCGCCAGGCACTGGGAGACACACACTTGGACACATTAATGCATTCACTCACCACTGCAAAACGCGCACACACAAGCGCGTGCTTCTGCCCACTGCCACACAGACCAGTGCTGGCATCGTAGAAGAGAGCCCCTCTCTCCGCTCCTCCACTAAACCTTATTGCTACTTGGCCCTATTGAGCCCATTATAGATCCTGAGCTTCTGTCTGGATCCCACCATACGTGCACTACCAGCAGCTTCAGAGCATCCAGCACCAACTCAGGGCCTTACCCTGCAGCGTTCAAGCTGAAGCAAGCTTGTAGAAGGACCTGCCTTACAGAACAGGTAACGCCTTCCTTCTGTTTTTGTACACATGCAAAAGTCGATAGTATATATATAAATATAAATAAATAAATGAAGGTAAATGAAGAAGGGTTTAAGTATAAATTCTCATAAATGATGAGAGTTTTTTCAGAGCAGTGTCATAAAAGAACCACTTTTGGTTCTCTAAAGAACTTTTCAATTGCATTTCTGTAAGAACAATCCATTTAAAGGTTCTCTGAGGAACGTTTCACAGGAAAACACTTTCACAGGACCTTTATTTTTAAGAGTGTATTACATTAATATAAACTTATATTTCCTTTATGTGTATCAAAGCTGAAGTTGTATGTGTACTTTGTGCTAACTGAACCCTTGGCCTTATCGTTGCGCAACCAATACTCTTCCTGGTGAGACGGGTTCCTCAGAAGTTCTATCCTACATTTTTTGCTGTATCGTTCCTTTAAAATCACAGTACTCTTACAGTGTATTGTGAATTTAGATGAGCACGTTAATGACACAAGAAGTGGCTTTTGTGAAACACTCCAACATCACAGGCTGGACACTGAGAAAAGGCGCAAACAGACGACAGTCAGCTTGGCCCACTCTGCGTAGCACCCATGAAAGCTCCTTGTGTTCATGGGCTCCTCATGTTTTTCTGAGATAATCCACTCGCCCCACCAGGCGTAGCTCAACTCCCACAACAGTGTGAAAAGGACTCATTCTCTCGTATGCCTACTGGAATCCAGCATTGCTTATGATTCACACCAGACTAAATATTTAGGATAGGTCAAATTAGTAAAGTGTGCCAGAACGTAGGGGGTATTTAGATACGTGGATTTTTATAGATAATGTATGGATTTTTCAGAACAGAAATAAGGTAACATTTCTGTTAAGGTGATCTGCATCCCTATTTATAATATTATGAATTGGAATAAGATGCTTTTTTTGGTTTTGTTTTGTAGGTCTAGCTGCGCCGCATTTGGTCCTTTGGTCAGGACTAAGTGTACACAAGGACTCTTGCTAATGTTGCAGGACCTGTTCGGTTTGTCAGCACTTGGTTACTCATCAAACAGTCTCTTGGACTTCGCAAAGCAGCCACCACTTGGCCAATAACAGATCAACAAGCAAATAACATCACAAAAGTCCAGCTCAATCGCCATGGCAACGACGGGCATGCAGCTCCTGGGCTTGGTCCTGTCCATCATTGGCTGGGTGGCCGGGTTCCTGGTGTGTGCCCTGCCCATGTGGCGCGTCACCGCCTTCATCGGCAACAACATTGTGACGGCGCAGATCACGTGGGAGGGGCTGTGGATGAACTGCATCGTCCAGAGCACCGGAGAAATCCAGTGTAAGGTGTATGACAGCCTGCTGGCCCTGCCCAGTGATATGCAGGCCGCCCGGGGCCTCACTGTACTCTCCATCCTCCTCTGCAGTCTGGCGCTCACTCTGGGGGTCCTGGGGGTCAAGTGCACCAAGTGTGTGGGCCACCAGAGCCCTAAGGCACGGCTGGCCCGCGTGTCTGGCATCATCTTCGCCGTTGCGGGCTTCCTCTACCTCATCCCCGTCTGCTGGACGGCCCACTCTATCATCAGGGATTTCTACGACCCCTACGTAGCCGCCCCGCACAAACGCGAGCTGGGCCCCGCCCTCTACCTGGGCTGGGGGAGCTCGGCCCTGCTGTTGATCGGTGGATGTCTGCTCTACGCCGGCTCGAGTCCCCCAGGGATCCCCTCTTCTCCCACTTTCAGCAGCGGGGAGAGCAGCCCCCGCAGGGCTGGAGGCCCCACGCCAGTCAAGGGTTATGTTTAACAGCCAGCCGTCACAGACATCAAGCCAACAGGAACATCTGCTAGTTTTCCCCATTGTTATAGATTCAAAATAATGTTAACAGGTTTTTTACTATTCAGTGTTATCACCTGATTTGGGGCTGATTGAAGAGAAATGTGAAATGACCTGTTTTGCCTTCCCTCACATCCTCCTGTAACTCTGTCTCTGTGTTCTTCCTCCATGTATGAAACAATAAAGCTGTCAGCTCTCCTACAAAGCCTGTCCTAAATGCTGTGTAAGGAATCTAAGTTCATAATCTTACAAATCATCTTTTTAAATAACAACAACAACAACAACAACAGCAGCAGCAAAAATAATACTAATAATGGAATAATTATAATGTGTTATTGTTGTTGTTATTATTATTACTAACAACAGCAGTAATAACAATATAATAATTAGTATTATAATAAAATCACAAGCTAATATTTACACTGAACTCCGCACAGAGAGGACCCTCGGCCACATGGGCAGGAATTGGGACCCTCTTACTGTGAGGCACCCCATTATTATAATAATAATAGTAATAATAATAATAATTACTATTATTTTTTGTTGTTGTTGTTGTTGTTCTTCTTCTTCTTATTATTATTATTACTAAAATACATTCAGATTAAATTCAAACATGTTCCTTCCAGATTTCTCACAACAATTAAATATTTTACACAGATAACTTCATTTTTGCATGTATTCAACCGCAAAGGCAGTAAAATCTATTGGCTTCATTTAGATCTTAGATCTGTGACTGGAGAAGGAAATGAGACTTGGTGTGGTGTACAGTGCTAAAAATGCTTACATGAAATCTAATATGAACAGTTTTCAGCCTACTTGATTCTACTGCATATGGTCAGTACAGCAATGAATTTCTCTGCACTCACTAAAAGAAACGTAGTTAGAACAGAAGACAAATGGTAAATGATGAAGCAACGGCCCATTGGCTGCTGTTGTAACAGTGTTTTGAGCCACAGGTTTTCTGCACAGGGAGGCTCACGAAAATTGTTGTCTGAAGTAATCGACCATATGCCATAGCTCTGCCACATGTTAAAATGGCTCCTAATTTGACACACCTGATCCAGATAATGTCGGCCTATAGTTGCATTTAAATATTAGAGCCTGGTCAGTCAAGTCAAGTAGGTTTATTGTCATTTCAGCCACATTCACACAGTTTATGTTTCAGTTCTGTTGTGTCGGATGTTAACTGTCCAGGGTGGTAGATCTCCAGGACCGTGACTGGGGGCTCCTGTTCTAAGCTGTTTAAAGAGAATGACCACGTAGCACAGACACCCTCTGTGTGATCTTTACGATGACCTGATATCAAATATAGTGTCCACCCATCTCACACATGGAGCAGGGATTACAATAGAGCACAATATGGAGAGCCATACTGTAAAGCACAACAGCTCAGCTTTGCATATTCAGAACATTCTGTATGGAATACTGAACACAGCTTCTCATTGTGTGTGTGTGTGTGTGTGTGTGTATGCATGTTTATGTGCACCAGAAAGAGCTGCAGCTAGTTTTAAATGAGCAAGTCCTGTGTGTAGCGTGTCACCATCTTCCACCTCACGCAGTTTTACGAGTGTATCTTCCTGCTGCCTGCGGGGCCTGTGAGGAGCCGTGTGTGGAACCTGTAGCTGATGAGAACACGGCTGGCCGGGGCCGTTTCTCTACGTGACTGTATCTGTAACTGTAGTAATGGGGGCTGCTACTATACGACCACAACACAATACCATTGTATGAAGCACAGCAGCAACAATAGCCCACAGTGTTCCGTGTGCCTGCCAGTGAGTCATGTGTGACCTAATGGTACTGGTGGGGGATTTAAAAGCACTGGAGACATAAAGAAACCCCTGCAGCTCAGGGTGACACCAGGCCAAGACTGCCCTGTCTGACGGATCGCCACAGTACAGAGTGTTAAAGAGTCTTCTGTAGGAGTTACAGCAGGACTGAATTGTTTTATGTAAATATTTTAAAACCCAGACTCTTTTTTTTTTTCCAATTATTGAGATAAATATATATTTTATGCTGTGGCTGAAGTTGTGTCTCAGCACGTGAAATGATTAGATATGTATAATAGGATCATGTATATGTTGTCAGCATATGTTTATTATTATTATTATTATTATTATTATTATTATTATTATTATTATTATTATTATTATTATTATGTCTGAATTGGGCATCATGTAAAACTAATAATAATAATAATAATAATAATAATAATAATAATAATAATATCATCGACTAATATAGAACTACAATAAGCAAAATTGTTTAACTTTTTTCTTATTTGTTTTTCCTGTATTTATGTTCATGAGGTGTGAATTGTTTCATGTATATCTTCTCAATGTTCCTTTAAAACAGCAAACTACAGGGATTAGTACTACTACTACTACTACTACTACTACTACTACTAATAATAATAATAATAATCTATTAATAAGATAGAACTACAGTTTTGCAACTTTGTTCAATTATTTAGGTTTTACATTATTTATTTTTACCTGTATTTAAGTTCACGAGCTTGATTAAGTTGAACAGGTTCATGTATTATTATTATTTTTAGTAGAAGTAGTACTAGTTGCAGTATTATTATTATTATTATTATTATTATTATTATTATTATTATTATTAGTGGTGGTAGTAGTAGAAGTAGTAGTAGTAGTAGTAGTAGTATTGAGATATTTCATTTCAAATTATTGAGATATATATATTTCATGCTGTGGCTGTAGTCGTGTCTCAGCACATGAAATGATGACATATGAATTATAGGTAGTTCCAAAATCGCGCTTTCATTATTATAAATATTATTACTGTCATTATTTTTTTAAATTATTTTTCCTGTATTTAAGTTCATGAGGTTGATTAACTTAACACGTTCATGTGTATGTTGGAACTATAAGAATAGCAAACTATAAAGAATTGATCATTTAAAACAGCAACAATTATTATCATTATCATTATCATCATAATCATAATTATTATTATTATTATTATTATTATTATTATTATTATTATTATTATTATTATTATTATTATTATTATTATTATACAGAACTATACTAAGCTACACTTTACTGTGGACTTTTTATTTACCGGTCTTCACCCGGAATCTCCCCAGAGCTCCGAGGAACAGTCTGAAGACCCAGAGCCGCTCGGATCAGTCTTCAGTTCGGTCCTCAGTTCAGTCTCTCTGGGAAAACACGGTCCATCATGGGCAAAGGCGGAGGCACGTTTGAAAGACTGCTCGGTATGTTTATTAAACATGAAGGGTGTCGGTTAAAGAGGACAGTGAGGTGTTTTTTCTGATTTCGATAAAGATATTCCATAGTCTTCTACTCCTCCAGTCCCGTTAGCATAGTAAGCTAGGCTAGGCTAGGCTAGCTGGCCCGCAGCTGTAGGGACCGAGTTATTGTCATTAACGTTCATATTTCTGTCCTTTATTTGTTTTAATAACGTCTTTAAACGGTCTCGGTGTTTAAACTTAGACTGTCGACTCTTGAAAAATCAAGTAAAAGGCTTAAAAGTGAGATTGAATTCCTTAAATGTCAGGTTTGTTTTGAGTCTGCCGCGGCCCAACATCTTCTTTGTTTACGTTTTGCTTAATGTAACTAAATCTGCTTTCCTCTAAAGTGGATGCCCTGTTCGTTTAGCTATTAGAGAGAGATTTTTGAGAGAGCTGAACTGTGTTCCGGTCTTCATCCAGAGAGATAAGGAGCAGATATTTTGCTAAAGATTCATTACTGAGGACTGAAATCAGTCACAAATGGAAATGGGTGACATTTAATAACCTGACTTGTTATTAAAGTGAAGGAAATGTGTTAAGTGATGGCCTCGTTAGGTCCAGTTGTCTGTCAGTTTTTTGTTTTGTTTTAGTCGTGACTAACAAACGGCGTAGGTTCCCAATTTCCTTGTATATCCCTTTAATATTTTGCCCTAAATAAGCTGCTATCTCGCCTCACAGACCAAGGCCAGCTGAACACACATGTCTAACTTTTGCTTGCACTATCCTTCGACCTGAACTGCAGGAAAAAAGCATGGATTTTACAAGATTATTCAGCAAGCTATTGCAGATTGTACGATCTCGCAACCTTTGAGATGCTCAATAGGACTGAAGCCCAAGAACTAGCTTCTGAACGATCAGAAATGTAGAAAATTGAGCAATTTGGCACTCGTTTAGCATGAGTCCATGGGGCTGTCATGTCTGATAGCAATATAAGCCCAGGGAGTGGCAGTGGAGGTGGAATGTTTTAGAGACACACATTTGGGCTTCTGATGCCGGCTAAAGAGCAGGAGAGGGGCCTCTGAGCTTCTGCAGTCATGAGTTAATTCCTTCACGTTTAAAACAGACTGTTTCAGCTCTTTGGAGCATCTTTGAAATGAGGTGGAAAGGGCTTTTTACAGCAAGCAGTCCAGTTTCCAGAGGTATCATCAGAATATGTGTTCTGAAGGGCAAAGGAGGTGTGGAATGCCACTAGATATACATATCTAGTAACTGTCAACTCAGTCTATAGCACACTGTCCCATATTACATGATCTGTAGCCCCTAAATCCACTGTATGATGTATGTAACTAAAGCTTTGTGGAGAAAGTTTGAGGTTAAGGTTAGATAAAAGGGATCCTAAATGTTTGCCGAATATGGCTCCCATTTAGCTGGTTGTTTTTTAGTCGCTAATACTTGTCTAGACAGCATTGCCTTCACTTCTTGACGCTTAAGGTTGTCAGAATGACTATAGGGCCTAACTAGGTCACTCAATTTTAATGTAAAGTTAAAACTGCCTGTGTAAGACTGTACTTCAAATAGTTACTGTATTTGAAGATGTTTTTTTATCGTTTTGGTTTACATTATACCATTATTGGCCCTTAGTTCCTGTTTGCTCCTGTTTAAATATAGGCAAAGGTCTGTTTTCTGATTTGCATTGCGATATTAATCACACAGCTTCCTGGAGCACACAGATCTTTTAACGTCTGGAATCAAGGGTCACTGTTGTCTAGCCATTTGCTGTAATAAGCTTAAGCCTAGACCTTTTGCTATCTGAGTTTTCTGATCCATACGCAGTGTCCTACTTATTGCTATTGTAAGGTTCATACAGAGTTCATGTAGATCTGGCAAGCATTGATTAATGCTGTCTCTGTTCCTGGAGACAAGGACATGTAGGGCATAGCGTGGTGCAATATAGCAAATTTTTATTTTATGCCAAATAATTTCATGACAGATATTTTTGAATACAAGAAGCCTTCTCATCTCTGCTACAAATAAAAAAATAAATGTTCCCAGCACCTATATTTAATGAGCAGTACTGCTGAAACTAGCATGAGTCTGTATACATCAACAGTCTGTGTACGTCAACAGGAAACTAGCACACTGCACTTTACAGTGCACACAGTTCTGCTGCACTTGCACACTTGTATACATCTTTTTCACACTTGAAATGTTTATTTGGATATAATTTTTGTGTATATTTTTATTACTTAGTTTTAGCATTTCGTTTTCTCTTTAATTTAGTTTATTGTAACTATATTGCACAGTCTCATGGATGTTTCTGAGGCAAATTTCACTACACATTGAACTTTTATAACTGTGTATGTGTCGAATCTTGAGAGATGTTCGTCTTACCCCATAGTTGGGTTAACTGTAACAGACGGAGGGGCTTGTTATAACATTCTTAGAAGTCTGATATATATTGAGATATATATTTAGCAAACATATATTTCAGACCACAAAGTACAGCAAAGATCAGCACAAAATTATATTTATTTAAAATTGCAGTACGCTCCCCTGCTTGAACCAAAGGTAACACGTCAGCAGCATTCACCTCTCTTGCTTAAACATGCTTCTTGTTTATATGAAAAGTGAAAGCAGTTATTGAAGGATTATCATTGATTGCTTCATGCTGTGATGATATAGGAGGAAAGAGGGCTGCCCAGTTTAGCTCACTGAGCTGGATAATGAATCATGACATTCTCAGTAATTGGTATCGTTACCACCCTTGGTAATATTTTTTCCCCAGGCCGCACCCTTAACGTCCAGTGGTTCTCTGTGTTCTTTTTTTTGGCACCGTGGCAGTAACATATAACAAAAAATATTGCATAATATCAGCACTAATTCAAATGATTGCAGCATATCACTAACAAGTGTTCGGCTTGGTCATTTTGGGCACCATTTCTTAATCCTGCTTCTGGCATGCCTGGCATAGCACTGCATGAATTAAACACCTGATTATGGAGCCCTTTATGAGCTGGATGAAGTGGGTGGGGACGAGGAATAGGAAAACTGAGCCGTTCTGTGGAGAGCAGGAATTTTTTCTTCCCAATTTGTCTCTCTTCCTGTATTTATGGACACAGAGACATGTGACCACAGATGGCTGTAACACCACCGGAGATCAGACTTGCGATCTCCAGATAATGGGGACAGTGCTTAGACAGCTGCAGTACTTGGGGAGCCAGTTCTATTGTATTTTCTAATGGAGTCTTAGTGTAGCATTTTTCCAGTAAAGCATGTTTGAATACTTGAGGCTAAGCCAGCCTTTTATTCAGTTAATTTTTATTATTTGACCTAAATACAATCATTTGATTGTAACATTAACTGATGTATTACTCAGTCATTAATATAATTTAAAGTGACCACCCTAGAATGCTTAAGTTCTAAGCGAGGTCAGCAGGATCCTTCCTGCAGACCTCGCTTAAGTTCTAAGCGAGGTCTGCAGGGATATTCCGTGATCTTATGTAGGTCAGTGGCCTTCCAGTAGCCCACACTATTTCAGAGTGTTGAAACTGATAACACAAATGATTTTTACCCCCTTCTACTTCACAGACAAAGCCACTAGTCAGTTGCTTCTGGAGACAGACTGGGAATCCATTTTGCAGATTTGTGACCTCATTCGGCAAGGCGACACACAGTAAGAACCAGTGATGTTTCCTATAGCTAGATTGTCCAACCCAGGATAGAGGAAATGTTTGCAGAAAGATAGAGGTTCGCTTTGGAAAAATCAGATTTTTTTTTGGTTAATTACTTTTTATTGATTCAATTTAAGCAAATTCAAACAAACAAAACAACTACAATGCTTTAGGGATGGGAAAATATGAAACAAAATGGGGAAACGGGGAAGATAAATAGAGTAATTACAGAATAAAATGATGGGGGCAAATGCAGTATGTAGTAAGTTAAATGTTTTCCACAATACACATGGCTAATCTTGACATGCAGTGATACAGTTCATTAAGTCCTTAAAAAAGGCTATAGTGGCTAAACAGTTATCAATAGTTCTAGGTGTTTTTTGAGATCCGGCTGTAGCACGTTCCAAAATTAAAATATTTAAAAGGTAGGAGTGCCAGACAGATTGCACGAATATGGTTCAAACCAGCCTTTGAAAATATATTCTTTGGTGGTGCTTAATGCTGCCATCAGTATCATTTTCTGTTGCAAAGTAAGCTGTATATCAGGGTCACCTGCTAAGGAAAGTAAACCTCGGCATAAAGGGAAATTAGCCAGTAAAAATTTGGACAGAACCTTTTCCACGTAGTTCCATTCCCAAGACATTTACAGTCCTCAGTCGAGTCTGTGAGTCTGTTATTACAATTTTTGTCCTTAAATAGTTTAATCAGAAAAGCTCTACATGGTGTTATGTAGATTCTATGCGCAGACTTCTTTTAACTGATGAGCCAGATGTTTTCATGAAATAAAAATTCCAGACAGTTTCCCAGTTAAGTTCTACACCATGTGCACCAAGCTGAAACAGAACCTATGGTGGGAGCTTTAAATGCAATAAATAATTTATACACATTAAAAAAAACAAACCCTCTGTTGATGTGCACTTCTAAAGATGATCAAGCAAGGGATGGTTCTCTAAGCGGGTTCCCCAGGGAACACTATATGCCTTAAGTGCAGTGTGTAGCCTAAGCTAGAAAAAATAGGATGTACAGGGTGGGGGGAAAGTTGCGAAGGTCCTGGAAAAGAGTGTAAACCATAGAATTAAAGAGATATCATTCAGGGTATAAATATTTTTGTCTGACCATTGGGCAAAAATCTGAATTTTTGTACTTGCTCCCAATTCCAGGGCTAAGTATGCAATTGGTGCCATCAAGAAGAAACTCAATGACAAAAACCCCCATGTGGCCCTATATGCTCTTGAGGTAAGGGCTGTTATATTGTGTGTTCAGAGTAACAGTGTATGATATGAAACAAAGTTTTGGACTTTGATACTTGAAATGTTATTGACATGGATTATGGTGTGTCCTGCTTTATCTGTGTGACCATTCAGCTTCTGGTTTGAGAATACAATTTAATCCTAGTGTGAGTCTTGGTTCTAAGTTAGGCTTTTACTCCTCAACAGGTACTTGAGTCCGTGGTGAAGAACTGTGGCCAGACGGTTCACGATGAGGTGGCTTGCAAACAGACCATGGAGGAACTGAAGGACCTCCTTAAGGTGGCATTTAATAAAAACGAAGCCTAAATGGTTTACCTTCTTATTGTCCGTGGGTTCCTAAGTTATCTGTTCAGGAAAGAGTTGCCACTGGCTCAGCTGGCTTTGTGATTCCATTCTTCTTTCCAAGTGGGTCATATTCTGATGAGTCATACTGCACTTTACTTCCTGATTGTGTCATCACGTCACATGTCCTTGCTGTTCTGGGGAGTTCCAGCAAGTCTCGAAATGAAAGACAGCAGGTTCCTTAGTGTTTAGCTATGTGGATTGTAAGAAATTGAACAGTTGGAAGAAACAATATGTTAAAATAAGGTAATTTTAAAAATACTGGCTTCTTGCTTTGATTTAAAATGTTGGACTGGAAGTTTGAATTTGAAATGATTTGATACGATTTTTAATGTCAAACTTCAGTCAAATTGATCTTTGCTGTGTTTACATTGGTCTGCTCCTGAATCTTTGTAGAAGTTTTCAAGTGCTCACTCTGCTTTGATGTGAATTTGGCATGAGTGCTGTTCATTTTCCTTCAGAAGCAAACGGAACCAAATGTCAGGAACAAGATTCTATACTTGATCCAGGCGTGGGCCCATGCTTTCCGCAACGAGCCCAAGTACAAAGTGGTCCAAGACACCTACCAGATCATGAAGGTGGAAGGTAAGCTACAGTTTGGTTTCTAGTCGCTGGAACAAAAAACCCCCACTGTAATCAAACTAATGTTTGGGTTTGTAATGTGTGTTTCTTATTGATGTCTCTTATCTGTTCATAAGGTCACGTTTTCCCTGAATTTAAGGAGAGTGATGCCATGTTTGCTGCAGAGAGGGTCAGTAATACCCTTTTAGGGGTTTGATAGTTCTATACATTCTGTGGTGTGTATTAGAAGGTGGATTGTGCTGGGTGTATATTTTCTATAGGCACCTGATTGGGTGGATGCAGAGGAATGCCACAGATGCAGAGTTCAGTTTGGAGTGATGACCCGAAAGGTTGGCATCACAAGCCTTTAATATGTTTCCTAAACAAAACCTAGTTGAGCCAAAATGATGCCCCTGCTTTGTTTGTTTCAGAAACGCTGGAAAATAGAAAGTTATCATATGGACTTCTACTGTTAATCTTGATTACTTGAAGATTACTTGAATTAGCTTGATGTCCTGCACTGTTTTGTTGTCTGTTGACCTGTGTTTTCTTT
Source organism: Brycinus macrolepidotus (assembly GCA_037974445.1). Taxonomy (NCBI): domain Eukaryota; kingdom Metazoa; phylum Chordata; class Actinopteri; order Characiformes; family Alestidae; genus Brycinus; species Brycinus macrolepidotus. The sequence goes on along the minus strand of JBBPCZ010000148.1, from coordinate 2,642,693 downwards.
CCCTGCCCTAGCATCACTGCAGGGCTTGTGGACAGATCTTTTGTGGCAAGTGCTCATCCAAGTACTCCACTATTCCCAAGTTCGGCATCGAGAAGGAAGTGCGAGTGTGTGAACCTTGCTTTGAGCTCCTTAACAAGTAAGTTGAGGAGAAAGGTGAAACCTCAGACACAGCTATGCTTTTGTTTTCCACGTTTTAGTTTTTGACCGAAGGATGCAGCGGTCAGACTCCTTAAAAGCTTATTGATGAAATAGCCTCTTCAGTGAATGCTGAGGGTGTAAATCTCCCAGCTACCAATGTGCACAAATGTAACTGTAAGAGCTATTTATACTGATGGATACACAAAAACAATACACTGTTCTTTTGTTTGGGATTAGGTTACGTTTGAAAATAGGCCTAGAATTAGATCGTATTGCATCCTTATTAAAATTGATTAGAACTAAATTTAACATTCCGAAAGCATTCCATGATCATGTCATCATGATGCAAGATATGATTGCTTTCTTTCCTTTTATATGTTTCTTTTTAAACTGTTCTGTTTTGCTGAAGCTTTCATCCATTTCAGAGTTGTTCAAATCCAGTTTTCCTGCAGGGTTTAGTGATGTCCTTGGTCTGAACTATTACAGCTCACTTCCAAATTATAAACCCTATTGTTAGCTGAGTCTGTAAATGTTAAAGTGCAGCAGGACTGGATTTGTCTTCTGATCATTCTCTATGCACTGTGTTTCATGTCTTTTTTTAAGTTGTGACTGTGCACATATTCAAAACTTTTGCTGTTCTATAGAGATTTACCTCCTTGTGTGTGTCTCCTGATCCCTCCTCCTCACCAGCCACCCCTCCCTCTCTCCCCCTCCTAGGAAAGCTGAAGGGAAGAGCAGTGGCGGCGGGCAGGCTGAGTTGCCCCCAGAGTACCTAACGAGCCCTCTGGCCCAGCAGTCTCAGGTATTGCCTACGGTTAGAAAGTTTTTTTTTTTGTTTTTTGTTTTTTTTTGGCTTGGCCACATTTATGGTCAAACATTGATGCCACTGCTCCTGCCAGTCATGTTGATTGACTGGTGTTGATTTACTACCATAGCAAATACTAATACACTGTTTTCCCACTCTGCATGTCCTGTGAACTAGACTGGTGATGTCTAGGAGCATTACATTACGTTACATACATTGGGCAGCTTTTCTCCAAAGCGACTTACAATTTGAGGAAACACTCAAGTTTTAGGACATTGTGAGAACCAGAGGAGAGTTCTAAATGCTAAAATAGAGCAAAAACTATTAAAAATATTTCAAATTCAGTCATGCTGTGCTTTTTACTCACTTACTGATTAGGTGTGTTTGAGCAGGGAAATCAGACTGTGCTGTAGTGGCATTAATAACCCCTGGTTTATTGTGGAAGAATGTGTGTCTTGCTCTCCCTCCTTCTCTGTGTACGGTTGTGTCTTGCCTCTGCTGAGCACCTCTGGATCTTCTGCTTCCCCAGATGCCCCCCAAGAGGGACGAAGCAGCCTTGCAGGAGGAAGAGGAACTGCAGCTGGCCATTGCTCTATCTCAGAGTGAGGCTGAAGAAAAAGAAAGGATGGTTAGAGAAATACAGTCATTTCTTTCTCTTTTACACCATGCAGCATGACTGTGGTATGATTTTATAGAGCAGATTCAGCAGCTAAAGGTGGTTACTCTCCTGTATGTACACAGAGGCAGAAAAATTCTTACTCCGTGTACCCCAAAACTGATCCCACCCCAGTGACCTCCTCTGCCCCACCTGTCAGCACCCTCTACTCCTCTCCTGTGGTAAGGCTCTGTTCTGAAATGTAAACACTTCATAAACTTCATAGCAAAATGTAAAACTGCAATTTACTGCACAAGAAGGCACTGTAGCTATTATTAAAGAAAGAGAAAGGTATATAGTGTGTATGTAATGTGTGGAATGGGTGGTATTTGGTAAAAAGGCACTATGAATAAGCAGTCCAGACATAACTTTTGACTTTGCAAGGATATACAGCACTCAGTGTGAACTAATCTATCCTTTATGCTCTCTAGAACTCATCTGCTCCCTCTGCTGAAGATGTTGATCCTGAGGTAAAGCATTTTTTCTCATTCAGTATCTGTTCATCAATGGCAATATGCAGGCAACTTTTTTCTAACTGTGCCTTTTTTTTTCCAGCTGGCTCGCTACCTGAACAGGACTTACTGGGAGAAAAAGCAGGAAGAAGTGCGCAAGAGCCCCACCCCCTCTGCTCCAGCTCCAGTGCCATTGGCTGAGCCTCTGCCAATTAGCCAGCCAGTGGAAAGCCATACACCAGTCCAGCCCATAAACATAGTGGAGGTACCACATTTAAAAAATAAATAAAGAAATAAAAATTCAGAAAGACTGTTACAAGATTCCTCTGATACCATATCCCCTTTTTCATGTTAACCTCTCTCATCTATAATTCTTTTAAAATTAACCAATTAAACAGAAGATTGGCAGGCTGCATCACAAATTAACCAGTGTCCTGAGTGCATGGCTTAAATGACTCTGGCATGTTTCTCCAGCAGCAGTACCAGAATGGAGAATCGGAGGAGAACCATGAGCAGTTCCTCAAAGCACTGCAGAATGCTGTCACGACCTTCCTGAACCGCATGAAGAGCAACCACATGCGTGGGCGTAGCATCACCAACGACAGTGCAGTGCTTTCTCTCTTCCAGTCCATCAACAACATGCACCCACAGCTGCTAGAGATCCTCAACCAGCTTGATGAAAAGAGACGTAAGTCAGAGCTGTCGGAGCTCCTAGAACTTTTCTTTTGAGTGGTCATGCATTTGTTGAGAGACAATGAGAGGATGTGTTATGAAATTAATTTACAGCAAGTTGTTGTGTTCCTATTGTGTCCTTCCTGACTAAACGTCATGTGAATAGTCTGGTATTCTTGGATTCAGAGAAATGCTTCGGCAAGTCATGGTGAGTTTGATGATCTCTCTTGTGTAGTGTATTATGAGGGGCTGCAGGATAAACTGGCGCAGGTGCGGGATGCTCGGGCCGCTCTGAATGCTCTCAGGGATGAGCACCGGGAGAAACTCCGACGGGCTGCTGAGGAGGCTGAGAGACAGCGGCAGATCCAGCTGGCTCAGAAACTCGAGATCATGAGGCAGAAGAAACAGGTAAAGTCTGCATATTTCAGTTTGTTGCTGTGCATGATTGAATTATTGTTGGAACGTTTGTCATTTTTGACTGGATGGAAGCTGCTCCGGGATTTATCTGTAATTGCTGGTATGTTGTAGGAGTACTTGGAGATGCAGAGGCAACTGGCTATTCAGCGTCTGCAGGAGCAGGAGAAAGAGCGGCAGTTGCGTCTGGAGCAACAGAAACACACCATTCAGATGCGTGCCCAAATGCCTGCTTTTTCCCTGCCTTATGCTCAGGTCAGCTATGTGAAGTGAATGCATATATACATCATTTAATTATATCATATTTAAATAAGGTCATTTTTTTCTGTTACCGTAACGCCCACATTTCTTCTTGCGGATCAGCAACGTACATGTGTCCAGATAACTGTCTATCTAATACACAAGATCTACTTTTCTTTTTGAAGAAACTGTCTATATAAAAACCTGGAACCTCTTAACAGGCCTCTCACAGTTTTGTACTGTACAAGTCATGGTGGAATTATCAGACTCGTAATTAGTTCAGTCATATACTTTGAAGAAAGGAAGCAGATCTTTACAGGAATATGGCCCAAAAAAAGAAAAAACAGTTTTTAAATGTAGGGTCCTTATCAAAAGGTGAATTTATGCACATTCAAATGTCAGAAATGCATGCGTTTGATCTGGTCTGTAATTTTTTGTAATGTTTGATGATGTTCATGGTTTGGTTGGATGATGCAGATGCAGTCGCTGCCACCTAATGTCACAGGAGGGGTGGTGTATCCACCCGCTGGTCCCCCCAGTTACCCAGGCACTTTCAGCCCTGCAGGCTCAGTAGAGGGTTCTCCTATGCATGGTGTATACATGAACCAGCCTGGGCAGACTGGAGCAGGCCCCTACCAGGCCATGCCTGTTTCTGCTACAGGTAGGATTTCATCTCTGGAAATAAAAACTTATTTATCTTGTGCATCATGATAAGTAAGGGATTGGCTGTCTGTTCAATTCATAGGGGGACTGATCCGTGTTTACGTTTTGAATGATTGTAAATCGAGACTTTGTGCTCTTTTATACAGATCCAAACATGGTGAACGCCTACATGTACCAAACCGCAGGTACCGGTGGACAACCCGCTGCCCCTGGTCAGGCCCCCCCAACCACCAATCCTGCCTATACTAACTACCAGCCCACCCCAACACAGGGCTACCAGGTAAGCAAGATGCAGTAGGCAGCATTCATGCCATTCTGTTGTAGACAAGACAGATTTCAGTCTTAGACAAGATTAGTATGTTTAATTTTAATTTTTTAAAAATAATATTCCACTTAAATTTCTTGCCATAGCCTGGTTTTGATATCCTAAAACTATATCATATTTTTTAGCAGTCATCCAGCAGTCAGCTTGCTTACTTCGTGGATTTCAGTATGCAAATGCTAATGTAGACCGTAATTGGGTGAGTTTTCTGTGTTTATTTTTAGAACGTGGTGTCTCAAGCCCAGAGTATGCCCCCGATGTCCCAGGCTGCCCCCACCAATGGCATGGCCTACATGGGATACCAACCATACAGCATGCAGGTCAGTGTTCTCACACAAGGCCACATTTAAGAGGAAAATAGTATCTGTATACATTTTGGTATCTATCTACCTCTTGCCACTGAGTTTATTATGAACAATTTCATGATGGGCATTTTAATAGACTGTACACTACCAGTCAGAAGTTTTTGCACACCACAGGTTTTTTCCACTTATATACATTTATTTCATAAACTGCATACTTTTATTCCTGTTGAGGAATAAAACAACTATAAATGAAAATGTCAAAACAAGTTTCCTGATGACAGCAGAATCAAATTGTGGACTGTTCTTTAACTTCAAATGCACTAGTTAACTGTTTTATCCCATTGGCTGTCACTTAATAGCTTGTTAAATTATCTGATGATTGTTATAATGATAGTAGGTGGATTTTCACAGGTCAGTAGCGATCCATTAAAAGACATTTCTGGCTACTCAAACGGTGAACATACTGTAAAGTTATTTAGCAAAGAATATTGAGTGTATTTTCGGTAAATATTTAGTGAGTAAATGTGGAAAATCTCGGTGTGTGCAAAAACTTTTGACTGGTAGTGTGCGTGTTCGCCGACACATAGCTTTAGTCAGTCACACTTTTGACTGTTGAAGCTTTAATCTATATAAATAATTTGTGTTTAGAAAAGGTTTCATTTTTACCATGTAGGTTAAAATAAACTTTAATTTTGGGTTTAGGTTGTAACTTTTTGTGCAATGTCCTCTCACACTCCTTTCCTAGAACATGATGACGGCACTTCCAGGACAGGACCCCAGCATGCCTCCTCAACAGCAGTACATGCCTGGTCAGCAGCCCATGTACCAGCAGGTTAGTCCACACTCAGTATGATGTTCTGTGTGCTATGTTTTAATGATTCAATTTTCAGGATGCCTTCTTTCTCGTTAACTCTTTTTTGGTCTGTACAGATGGCTCCCCCTGGTGGTCCCCAGCAGCAAGCGCAGCAGCAGCAGCCCCAACAGGCCCCTCCTGGCAGTGCAGAAGCTCAGCTCATTTCTTTTGACTGATGATCCACCTTATTAAACACTTTTAGTGGGAACCCCCCCCCCCACCCCCAGGTCCAGCACACTACAGACAGCCCCTGCACTTTCTCCCTTCAGTTCCTGGGTTTTTAACCCCACACAGTCTGCCTACTTGCAACATTTCTGGAACAATCTGCATGTAAATGTTACGGTTGTCAGAAATATTGTGAGGTTCTTTTGCTGCCATGCACACCTCCCTGTCCCCACTGCTTTATATGAAGGAGAGAGGGCCAGAAATGGTTCTCAGTTCTCAGCTCTGCCAACTTTTAGTCTCTCTTTCTTTTGGTCTTTTAAAAATGTGTGTAGTTTCCTTATAAAACGAAATTGAGGCTCAGCTAGTCGTTCATATCATAGAATTTAAATGAGTAAACAAATCTAGTAAGAATCAAAAAAGTCGAATAAGACATTGCCATCTTTGGTCTCATATTTTTCTAAAGTTGGTTTGCATGTGTTTAGTTATTGTTTTAAGAGGTGTTAAGGGCATATGTGTGGCAACTCTCTCTCCAACAAAGCATTGTGTGCTGACTGAGTGAAAAATGGTCTTATTCGTTCAAGAGGCTGAGACAGCAGAGGCGCTAGGACAAATATTCCTAACACATTTTAGAGCAAGAAACTGATCCAGGATCAGTCCTGATCTCGCCCAAATTACATTCATATTATAGTATCAAATAGGAGGTAAAAAAGCTGTGACTGATTCTAGATCAGCTCTATAAAACTTAATATGGACCCGGTCTCTTTCAGCGCTGAAATTCAATCACTTGCCATCCTCTCAGGAGAGACATTTTTCACAAATCCGATGACATTCCAGAGCGAGGTTCCCTATGGCAAAGCTGTTGTATGCAACCTATTTTAACAAGATTTCTGCAGTACCCTGCATTTGGGATCGTCGGTATGAAATCCTACTTAATAATTGTTGCAGGCGTCCTCGCGGATCTTGGCTTTTGTAGATAAAGTTAGATGGGACAGCGGCAGTATAGCCAATTTCCATTTAGTGCTGATTTTGTACAGTAGAAACTGGCTTATGATTCCAAGTACTGCATATAGGTAGATTTCCTTGGACTTGCTGGGCATCTCAACTGTCGGTCTTTACTTGTGGGGTATCAGTTAACCAGTTAACGTTTGACTGCAGAATACGATGGATTTCCAAGAAGTGTCTAAATTCCAAATGCAAAATTGTAATGCCAGATCAGTACCAGCTGGGAAGAGCCTGTGTTTTATCCATGTGTGGCTGTTCAAGCTGGTGTACTCTTAAGGTGTTCATGCTTTAGTGGTTTTGTATAGAGAAGGATTTGAACAAGAAATGGGATGTTTCCAGTGCTGGCTGAAGGCTGGCATTGTTGCTTTAAGATCGGACTGGTACTGCATGTTTGTAACCTCCACCAACCAGTGACTTCTGTAACCCTTTAATGCCATCTGTGGACAACTTTCCATCATACTGATCTGCCTGACATCAGAGGAGAAGAATTTTAAGAATATATTTAATAAATCTCTCATTCTTTTATTGTGCACACTTTGGTGACAGTGATTCTTTTACTGTGTCTGAAAGAACAATGTGCAAAAATAAATCATGAAGTACACTGGAAGAGACACATACATTTATTTCACAGTAAGATTTGGGGTAAAAATGTCATTTCTAAGCTGAGTATAAACACACTGGTTTATTAGAGGTCAGTGTGTTTTTTTTTTTTTTTTCCCATCTGAAAGGATTCTTGGTGTGTCACACCTTTCTGAAGACCAGGCATTTGTTACTTTCTTCCATCTCAATCTTTTGGAAAGATACAAAAGAAGTATGTTATTATTATTATTATTATTATTGCCATATATAAATAATTCTAAATAATCGTTTATACACAGATCAGCCACAACATTAAAACCACTGACAGGTGAAGTGAATAACAATTATCTTACAAGCAGTGTGATGCTCTGGGCAATGTTCTGCTGGGAAACCTTGGGTCCTGTCATTCATGTGGATGTTACTTTGACACGGACCACCTACTTAAACATCGGTGGAGACCAAGTACACCCCTTCATGGGACCAGGAGACAGTCCTTAAATGCAGTGACCTCTTTCAGCAGGTCCTGATCCGTTCAAGCATCTGTGGGATACTCTGGACCAGGGGTCACCAACATGGTGCCCACGGGCACCAGGGTGCCCCCAAGGACCACATGAGTAGCCCGCAGGGCCTGTTCTAAAAATAGCACAACTCACCAGTGAGCAGCGTCTAGCATTTAATTTGATCCTGTTGCTATTCTTCTTTAATCAGATTTACATCTATATAGATTTGAAAATGACAATATCTAAAAAAAAAAAAAGCATTTAAAACATGTTTATTATACATGAAGTTTAGATAAGTTTAGGTAAACTGTTCTAGTGTATCAAACTGGTAGCCCTTCGTATGGCTCAGTACCCGTGAAGTAGCTCTCAGTTCCAGAAAGGTTGGTGACCCCTGCTCTGGACAAACCAGTGGCGGCCCAACTTCACAGCGTACAGGACTCAGAGTACCCGCCCTAACGTCTTGGTGCAGAAACCACAGCACCTTCAGGGGTCTTGTGGGGTCTATGCCTTAATGAATCAGAGCTTTTACTGTTATGGCTGATCAGTCTGTGTTTTATATGTGATAAACTACTAGGCACCATTCTCTCCAGGCGTAACTCATTTCCAAATGCAAGCTGTCTCAGCACATCGATGTCTGGAAGGCCCCATTCTGGATTCCTGTCAAAGAATTCGTTTAAAACAGCTGTGATAACATATTTTAATGAAATAACTTTAAATAATACATTAGTCTCTAGGAGAATGAAGGGTTAAAGAGAAGACTCACATCTCTCGTAATTTCTGGTCTAATTCTTCATTGCAGGCTGGTGTGATCGTTCCATTGATAGCATATGGCTAAAAAAGATTTCACACATTGTGTTGAGGACAGTGGTACAATAGTGAGACAGCAGGAGCATAGATGAGATGAAAGATTGGTATAAATGAATGCTTAGTAGAGATTTTATGTCCACATATGATTTTGTGCTTTTTATAAATACATAAAACATTGTCTGGATCGTTTAGTTTCCAATAACTTCTAACGGCATGTCTACTGAACACACTTTCAGTAAAATCTATATTCCGCAGCTCACCCCATAAGTTATTAAGATGCCGTTCCGTTTCAGGATGTGTCCAGATCCTTTAAAGACACCCTATGGGCACAGAAAGTCATTTTAAGACAGCAGCACCTAACCCTGTAACCAAGGCCATCTTATATAGTCGTATGCGCCTCTTGTCAAATGACATATTTCGTAAGGGGGGGAAAAAACATGTCCTGTACAGAAAACACTCCTGCTTATTCACTGTTTATTTGTTAAATTTAACATATTGGTGGGGAAAAAAATAAAACACGACAGATGGTCTGTGCAAAAGTTATGGAACATTACACATAATTATATTAATAATAAATATAAAAATAAAGATGTTTTTTCCATTATGTTCAGAAAATTCAGAAAATAAATTGAAAATGAAAATGTCATTTTTCTGTAGGGGATGTATTAACCTCTTTCCACGTGAGATCAGTTAAACTGGGGCTGTTCAAACTTGGGCATTTGTCTGTAGAAGCCTGTTATTTTTTGCACTGTTGATAATGTTAGTTATACCTCTGCGGTGCTGAAGCTGCTGTACTGAAGTAGGTTGATTGCTATAATGACGTCACAGGAGCTCTGTGGGACGCCTGCCCATTTCTCCCAGGGCTCCCTGGCATCCAGGAACACGGGCTTCAGCACTGTCTGCACCTTGGTGGCGTCAATGTAAGCCTGGATGCTGCAGCACAGACAGTAACCACAGACAGTGCATCAGCCTAACAGACTTCCAGTTAAAGAGATGGTTTGGCCCAAAAAAGGACTTCATAAGGTGTATGTATGTCCAGTTCCTACTCACTGATCAGCGTACCTGTTTCGGGATTCCTCCGTGATGTCTGATGGCTGCCAGGTGATGAAGGGCAGCTCCTGAGCGAAGTGAGTGACGTGCTGTCCCGTGCCCGAGCCCAGCTCCAGGCCAAACAGCTTCCTGTGGGACTGGTCCTCCAGAACATCCTGCAGCACGGAGAGCAGAGAGGCCTGGCTGCGCTCAGCCGCTGGAGACACCAGCATGATCTGCACACGTCAATGTCATATTTCATATCATATCGGATTTATTATTACATCACATGCTGCTACACTACTGCTTACATTACTCTGGTCACTGTTTACATTACTCTGGTCACTCTGTTTACATTACACTGTTTACATTACTCTGGTCACT
>JBBPCZ010000148.1:2614824-2628046 GCA_037974445.1 Brycinus macrolepidotus | reverse complement strand
TATAAAATATATACTGTGTGTATGTATGTATGTATGTATATATGTGTGTATATGTATCGAAGTATGTATATATGTTTTGTTTTGTTTTTTTTCTTTTTTTGTCACTTATTCTTATGTCAGCATCCTTCTTTTTTCATTGTCTTCTTTCTTTTACCTAAAGGCCAAGAAGTTTGTTGAATCCCTGCCCCAGGAGATCCGGGCCAACGTTTCCAAAGAAGAGGCAGAAAAGCTGAAGACTGTGCTGGAAGCAGCAGGAGGCACTGTTGTTCTGGAGTAGATCCTGCTCTCAGTCACTATATTTAGAATCTTTTCTTTTTTTCTCTTTTTTTTTTTTTTTTACAACAAAGATGAACAGAGTTTTTGAAAAACATGTAATGCCTTTAAACGTTATTCCATGATCTGCTGGTGACTGTCTGGGTGTGAGATTTCACAGACTGGACTCTCTCTCTCCACCCGGCCATCAGCTTTGTCTGCCTGATTCCTGTAGGCACAGAGTTACAGATGTGCCAGCCTGGGCAGTTCAGATGGAGTACTGTTTGTATGTCTGTGTCTGTTTCATAGGACATGGGGACGTATGCGGTTGCCATTACCTGTGGTTAAATAAATGTCATGTAATACGGTGTAAAATGGTGTCTTCGTATGAACCGGGCGTAACACATGACCAGCATCTGTGCACCTGTAGGGTGGGTTCGTACTTAAGATCACTCACTTAGAGAACATTAACCAGGAGTCACCCAATCTGTGTTTTTATACATGCAATGAGCATTAAAGGGAGCTATTTGTTCATGTCTCTAAGGTATGCACCATTGTCTGGTGATTTATTTAGATTTTAAAAAATTACCAGTGCTGAATTTGCTATATACCATTTTACATTAAGTACTGTTTTACATTAGATTAGCATCATCTGAAAAATTAACAAAGCTGCCATCTCTAGCACTGAACAGACAAAATTTTTTTTTTTACAGATGTAATGTATATAAAGTAAATCCAAGCATTTGCTGTTATAAACTGCATGCAGAGGATTGCTTGATTAATAAATTCGAATAAATTAATAGTAATTTCATTCAAGCCAATCAAACAGCGTTGCCAGATGTATATTATAACTCCCACAATACTTTTAAACATCATTATTTCAACCATAATACTAGCACGTAGCATTATGGTTGGAATGCCGATGTTACTGATGATGTATTTTGCACTAAAAGGCCTCTCTCTCTCTCCCTCCCTCCCTCTCTCCCTCTCTCCCTCCCTCCACACTAGGGCCAAACAAAACGTACCGCCCAACACGTGCACTTAAAAAGTAGCATGCCTTAATTTAGAAACCAAACTTGACCTTTCTCACCATCGTCTGGCATCTCTGTGCAGGTTCAGAGAGAACTGTACCAGAGAGAGGTTGCTTCACCTGAGAGACTGTTGTTTATGTGGGTGTTGGGTTTCTCTGGTTCATCATGACTCATTAAACTTGACTTGTTGCCCAGAGCTGTTCTCCCAGTTCTGCCACCCTTCATCATTTAATCCCTTGACCTATGACCTACCTATGTGTAGGCCAAGTTTTGTGTGTGTGTGTGTGTGTGATAGTTGTGTGTTAGACCATGGTGGACTGCCGTAAATCATGAAGATTTGAGACGATAACTGGGCCTACTTTGTAAGAGACACACACACCATCATATTTTGTCACAGCTGGTCCATTCACAACTCCTGCTGAGGTCATGAATAGCTTGCTACTATTTATGTTCTGTCACGTAGACCTAGGCTGCGTTTCCACCCGGAAACCGGCTGCGTCCAGCCCTTGGCAGAGAGAGAACACTGCCCTCCGCTAAAGACAACCGTCTGACATGGCAGTTAAATTTGCTCTGGAAGCACTGGAGTGGTTCGGGTTACGCATAGGTCACCAGGGACAATTCAAGGTCAGGTAGAGGTCCAACAACCTTTAAACCAACGTAATATATCCTAATAGCATATTTATTACATCCTAACATAAGGCCAGTGTCTATAGATCCAAGCTCTCTCCACCCAAGCAAGTTGCCTACTTCGAAACACTCTCCAACTCAAAGAACTCAGGCAATATAGCCCATCCACAAGAAAGTGAGTGTGCTTTCTTTAAAGAACCTGACTATTTACGGTGCCCTTTCAATTCAGTAAGCACTCCCCACTTGGCAAAGCGTCCCAAACTCCTTCAAGACCACTTGAAGAACTCTGGCCCTCCACCCCCTCACCCCACACCCCCAGGCAACAATGTCTGTGGGTATTTGATCCTCTTGGCACATGTGTGCTCCACTTTAAGTCTGAGCAGCTGTAGCAGTGCCACCACTCCTCATAGCACAGTGTGGACGTGAAGATCAGAGAGGTGTCCTTTACCAGCTCATTTCTGACTTTTCGTAGAAATGCACTGAAGTACCAGGAGTGAAGGAGGAGAAGGGGGGTGAAGTGAGGGTCCTGAGGTGCAGAGCTGCATGGCAGAGCAGAGGAGCTTCAGCTGTGGCCTAAAGACAGCCAGCTCTCTCCTCACTCTCCGAAGAGAAATGGGCTTTGAAGTCATGGAAGAGAAGCGGATTTCTCGCTGGTACTTCGGTGGGATTGCCTCATGTGCCGCCGCATGCTGTACACACCCTCTGGACCTGATAAAGGTAGAGTCGATGAAAGGGACTGAGTGGTTAACTGCATGACAACAGGCAGCTCTGCAGGGTGAGTGTGAATGAGAACTTGCCCCAGAGTGAAATTTTATTTTGCTTTTAGACTGTGCATTGCCTAAAGTTTCTCTCTCTTATTTCTCATGAACTAAACCAGTAATAATGATCATCGACACGCTGTTATCACTCTGAACTGAGAGAAAACTGTTATCAATTATCAATCAATTTACTACTTATAGCTGGTGTCCCAGTCTTTAAGGGGCCGTCTAAAAAGTGCACAAAGTGAACCAGGGTTTAGCTACAAGAAGCCAAGATTCTGGGAAAGTTGTCATGGATTTTGAAGGGTCCAGAGATTTCAGTCTGTATGTCCAATGCCAAACTGCAATACTTACAATAGCTGTTAAAGTACAAATTCATATTTAGGAAGGGGACACTCTCTGTATTAATTATGATTTTATGAAGGATGTGTAATCAACAAAGTGATTAGGTCTCAATAACTGCTATGTGTCTGTAACAGTTCTGGACACAGAGGTTTGAAATGAATTACTTTTGAAATAAAATGCAAAAAAATATATTTCTATAATAAAATCATAACATAGCTTTGACACTCCTTATACTGTATATATACTGTATATATGTATGTGTGTGTAATCTATAATTAATTTTAAACTTCTATGTATACCAATCAGCCATAACTTTAAAACCACCTTCCTAGTATTGTGTAGGTGCCACCAAAACAGCTCTGACCCATCGAGGCATGGACTGAACATGAATGACCTCTGAAGGTGTGCTGTGGTATCTGGCACCAAGATGTAGCAGCAAATCGGTTACGACCTGTAAATTGTAAGGTGGGGCTCTGTGCATTGGACTAGATTGTCCAGCATATGCTAATGCAGAACCCTGATGCCTGGAACTAAAACTTTTTACATATTTTTTGGGGCATTTTAGGAACCTGAAAGTTTTGCTGGACCTGATTGTGGTCTAGTGAATGAAGTGATAATGAGGGGACATTTTACAAAAATGAAAATTTTTGGCTTGGAGGATGATACTCCCTTTACATGAAGTTTACTTTAAGTAAGTGAGTTATTTCCTTAGCTTGATTGTATGTTTGATTCACCGGAGCCTCTCTGTGCAGGTTCACTTGCAGACGCAGCAGGAGGTGAAGATGACGATGACTGGCATGGCTCTGCGGGTGCTGCGAGACGACGGTGTGCTGGCGCTCTACAGTGGCCTCAGCGCCTCCATGTGTCGCCAGGTTAGCTCAACACTGAGGGAGAGGGAAACTCAGTCTGGCAGGTGTAAATCTGCATCCTGCAAGTCACTATACAGTATACAGTACACAGCATTGTGTGGCATTAGGTTTTGTGTGGCATGTGGTATTTCAAATACAGCCTAAAAGACACACTAACCACATGACATGCGCTCCACAGCACAACACTTGCACTACATCATCAATGACAGTCTCACTATATGAAAGCCGGTAGAAGAAAACGGCCACTACAAGACATAAACACCACCTCTCTACAAGACACACAGTACAGTCCCATAACAAGACCCCTCCATTGCACTCCCTCTACAAACACATAGTTCAAGACACTCCCATGAAAAGACAGGCCTACTCCAGAGACATTACCACAACATAATTTGCATAATTTAGTTTTCCTTCCATGGTGAAACAATGATTTAATCACGGAAAATTCATTACCACTGCTAGCATAATGTTTATTTGCGTTAGCACTCTTATGGGATTCCCAATATTACGATCGCAGGCTAGCAGCGGAACAGTCTGTGTTTAAGTGTAGCTTAAACACAGACTTTTGAAACTTGTAACTGCCATCCAGGTAACATTCATAGATGTGTGACTCAGTAAAGACCAAAAGTAAAGTCTGCCACTGAATATTATTGGAGAACTTTGCTGGCAAAAACTGTGCTGATCAGGGGATTTACCCAGAATACATAGGTGCTAACAATTACTTTTGATAAGTTATTGTTATCATGTAATATAACTTTTGTATGTATCTCCTTGTTTGTGGTTTGTTTGATCATTTTCACATACGGATTATAAAAAAAGTTTCACACCCCGAAAATACCCTGTGTTATTCATACTCATTTCACGGAACTGGGGGTTTGTAGGCCAAAAACTGGTCTGCACTGTAGGACTCTTGTCTGTCTCTGTCTCTGGGGAAGCTGCTCTGTTCCCACCCACAAATGGAGAGTTATCATCAGTGTCTGCATTCCAGAGGCCTCCCAGTCAACTTCCTTCAGCTGTTTTACATATTAGTAGTAGTGTTTAATGTTCAGTCATGACTCTGAGAGGGAGACTTGTCCTGGTGGCTAGAACCAAGCTACAAAACCATTAAAGATAACTTTAAAGGTTCATGCCTGTAAATCCATCTTAATATCTTTACATACTTTGTCTCAACCAAGGTATATCAATGCTAATGAAGTCGTGAATGGCTAAGTACTAGCCACCCTGAATGCTACAGAGAGGTCAGTGACAGTTTTTAAGCATATGAATCATTTACACACAGTAGCATGTAGGTGTCCTGAGGCCTGTTTTGTGTACGTGGAGGACGTGGCATGTTTTATCCTCTTGTGGAGCTGCAGATTGAAACTGCACATGTGTCTCAAAGATAAGGGTGCTGCCAAGGTGTTGTTCATTCTCATTTTATTGAACTGGGATTTTGTAGGAAAAAACTGGTCTGGACCAAAAGGTTCTTGTCCTGTCTCTGGGGAAATTGCTCAGTCCACACCCACAAATGGGCAGACAGTTATCATGAACCATTTACATACCATAGCGTGTATGTGTACTGAGGCCTGTTTTAATGTATGTGGTTGGTGTGGCCTGTTTTACCATCTTGTGGGACTGCAGATGTGTCTCAAAGCCAAGGATGCAGCCGAGGTGTGTCAGTAAGTCGTTATGTGTTGGTACTGCCAACTAGGCCACCTTGACTGTTTGTAATGGAGCCTTCATCCACCGTTGTCTCTCCTACCTCAGCTGCAGCCTTGACCCCCAGACACGACTGCTGTTGAACAAAATCAGTCTGGGTACTTGAAGTACTTGAGGGGAGGGAATCCCCAGGACTTGATTGTCCCCAAATTTGCTGTGGCACTACCCTGACTTGCTGCTCCCCTGTGCAGTTTCTCACAGGCCCCCATCCTACTCTGCAGATGCCATTAAAGTGAAAGATGCTGTTTTAAAATTGAATCTCTTGGTCAGTGTGGGTCTCGGTTGAGGTCTTTTATTGAGTAGTGTTGCAGAGTGCCATGTGTTTTTTCTTGGTTCTCCAGCTGACATACTCAATGACCCGTTTTGCCATTTATGAGACTGTGCGGGACATGGCGGCTGACAGGAAGCAAGGGCCCATGCCCTTTTACCAAAAGGTCTTACTGGCTGCGTTTGGAGGTATGGACACTTACATGCAGAGCCCAGCGCTCATATTTGGTGCATATTGTACACCTTGGAAGTTGATAAGAATGCTATCATACTTAACAGCTTTCTGTCCCTCTTATTGTCCCTATTAAATTCACAATACATTCTACAGAATTTACAGGTCATAGCCAAAGAGCCAGCCCACAGTTAGCCTCACGTCCATTTCTGTCACTGTATAGTACAAACAAAATGACTCGGCCAGTTTATTGGCGTTAAAGCGATAGAAGATGTGAATGGCAAAAGGCCAACAAAATCCTCGCAGGTCTTTTTCCATGCTATGAATTCTCAGTTACTTAATTACAGTTTTCTTGTATCAAAAATTGGCTCTAAAAGAAAACAAAGAATCGAGTAGGCTTGTACAATAAAACATGCTGATTAAGAAAAACAGTACTGGATATATACTACATGCTCAAAAGTATCCAGACACCCCATTAGTGAGCTCTGGAGCCTCATTTGAATTATGCAATATGCCAAGTGCGGACTAGGGTGTACAACAACTGACTGTTTGCTGAACATCTAATATACTTTGACTTGCTTAGTAATAACAAGACAATCAGAGTTATTCCTGTTAGTGGTCACAACAGTAATTTTGGACCATCGTTGTAAAATATATAAAAACCTAAGTTGTTCCTTAATGAAATGTAAAAATGTGCAGTTGAATATTATACACATACATCTTTTGTATTACTCCAGCTGAAATAATGCTCAAATATTGTTTCTAGTGTTTTTACACTTTGGGGGATTTACCCAGTGCCAGTAATCACTCCAGTATGCTTGTGTATCTGTAGGGCTAACAGGAGGCTTCATCGGGACTCCTGCAGACATGGTCAACGTTAGGTGAGTGTTTTTTGTTCCTGTTTTGACTGATGATTGCCAAATCCTTTTGCTCTGTAAACATTAGTTTTTTTTCCCTGTTTGAACAGAATGCAGAATGATGTAAAGTTGCCACCAGAACACAGGAGAAAGTGAGTATGTAAAGAGGTCTTTTTCAGAGTGAAGATGAATTAAACCGTGAATTTTAATCCTGGCCAGCCAGTGATGATCTTAGTTTGTTTTCTCTACTATCGGGTTTAACTGCCCTCTAAGCCTTCTGATTTAGATAGAGGGAAAATAGAGGAACACTATGGCTGTCTGTGAGCGTCTCGTCTGTTTTGCAGCTATGCGCACGCTCTCGATGGGGTCATCCGTGTCTGGAGAGAAGGTCAGTGTTATTTAAAAACATCAAGGTAAAGATTTGTTGTATGTCACCTGTGACCCACCAAGATCAATACCCTTCAAGTTCATTTTCAATTAAGAAAGGAAAACGTGGCTTTTGCAGCATGTAATTCATTTTTTCCTTGTGAACGGCTTTATGAGCTGATTCTTCTAATTAATAAATGGAACTGGGTCCATTCTTGACATGCAGGTGTCTTTTCTTGCAGAGGGAATTAGGAAATTGTTCTCTGGAGCTTCAATGGCATCCAGCAGAGGTGCTCTGGTCAGTGTAGGACAGGTATGAGCGTTTGAACATTTGGGTCCAATTTTAAAATGTTTACATCATCCATTTCAGAGTCATTTCAGATCTATGGTGTCTCGTCTAGCTCTCCTGTTATGACCAAGCCAAGCAGCTGGTGCTGGGGACTGGCGTCTTCACTGACAACATGGCCACTCACTTCATCGCCAGCTTTATTGCCGTGAGTCCATCCTGCTGTACATGTTTTCATTTGGAATGGTTTTACCTGCTGAAGTACTGTAATTACAGCTGAAGTACTGTAAATTTTACAGTGCTGTAAATCACTGCAAGGAGAGCCATGTCTGACCGCTGTGAAAATGTTGTTGCCGGTACTGATTTTGAATGAATTTGAGCTATAAAATTCATGGATAATGTTAGTTGACTGTGGTCAAAAGATGATCAAAAGACTCCCATAGTCTTGATTTGACAGTGCTTCTCTGACTGATAGGGTTGTTGTAATTTGCCTCATATGGTTGCTTGTGGTTGTCTGATTTAACATTTAAAGAGGCATTACTGATGTCTTACTGTTAATGATTCTATGGAATTAATCCATTTTCCCTGGTTTTATTGGGCAAATATTACTTCGGTTGAACTTTGCGGCACATGATTGAACCTTGCGGTGCATAATTTTATGGCATACTGTGTTAGTGTTCATGCTGGCAGTTATACTGTGTTATATCTGAGTGACTTTTGGCTTCATATCTTTTACTAAGATTTCACACGTTTTAATAAAAGTGTGAATCTCTTGACTCTTTGTGCTCAAAAGATGTTTTATGTTGCAACTAATTACATTGTGTGAACACTTTGGGAGGCATGGACTGATTTCTTGCTTCATTAACTTTTTGTTTCCTCTCCTGGAAAGTTCTGTTACGACAGTGTTGCGTGATGTTTTGAAGGTTTTGTGCATTTTCATTACTTTAGTCTCGAAAATACTCTAGCTCTGATCTGGAAAAGCAGTAGAGGCTGAAACTGGTGAATAATAATTCATCATTTGTAGTGCCCTGTGTCATACTGTTGACATGAACATCCAGGATACAACTTTTCAATTCAGGCTATTTGTGAAAATTTGAGGAAAACTCTTTGTCTTGAATCAATCAGCCAGTCAAACCTCACGGACTGTGTTACAAAACCTTCGCTGGAAAATCAAATCCGAGTGCAATAATGATTAAATGCAGTGTTTTAAACTGCTTGCGTTAAATACAAAACATTTACCAACATCTGAACTGCTTGTTTGAACAGGGAGGCTGTGCCACTATCCTGTGCCAACCAATGGACGTAGTGAAGACCAGGCTGATGAACTCCAAGGGAGAGTACGGGGTGAGACTGCTCGTGATTTGCTCGGATTCTGGAGCGTTTTCTCTGCTCTTAAAGACCCGCTTCTACCCGGGAAAGACTTATGCTTAATTAGCTGTTTAGTTGGATTAGCATGGTTCTACTAAACACCAGCTTGTCATGTGAGTAAACACTAGTGGTGAATTTGTTTTCTGACAAAGGTCAACATCTTTCCCTGATGACCCAGGGTTAGATACCCCGGGGATGATTCATCCTTGTGTGTGAGGCACTGTTGTGAGACAGAGAATGAGTTAGCCTAGCAGAAGGGCACTGGCAGCAGTGTAAAGTGGCCATTTTGTCAAACATAAACAAACTATAGCACAGCACACGGTGTGAAATTCTT
The DNA here is from genome assembly GCA_037974445.1 of Brycinus macrolepidotus. NCBI lineage: Eukaryota > Metazoa > Chordata > Actinopteri > Characiformes > Alestidae > Brycinus > Brycinus macrolepidotus. The sequence continues at coordinate 2,618,816 of JBBPCZ010000148.1, read as the reverse complement.
ACTCTGTATTTAACCCATTCACCTGAGAGAAGCAGTGTGCAGCCAGCGACGCAGCGCCCAGGCAGCAGTGTGTGGGGGCGGCATCTTGCTCAAGGGTGCCTCAGTGGTGCCACTGGCAGTCCTGGGATTCAAACCCATGACCTTCTAATCACGATGGCAGCTCCCTAACAACCAGGCCACCAGCAATGGCTGTATGGCCACTTTTGCTCTGGTCCTCTCTACTGTTCTGAGTGTTTTAGAATTACTGTTCACATATGACACTTCTGTCTGTCTGCTAGGGGGTGATTCATTGCCTGAGGGACACTGGCAAACTTGGGCCCAAAGGTTTCTACAAGGTGAAAAACCATTTCCTCATGTTTCAAAGTAACCTGTCACACCTTCTCTAAGTGTTTGTTAGCTCTTTGCCAACATTCTCTCTCTGACTTTCAATCTTCCTTTTTCTTTTGATGTACTGAGTCTGTCCATCTATTATATTTCAAGTCATGCCTGCACCACTTTGTTAAGACATAACAGGCTTGTGTTGAAAGTTTGCTGCTCACCGTGCTTTCTTTCTCCTCTTTCTCTCTCCGCCTCCTTCACGACTGTAGGGCCTCGTTCCAGCTGGGATTCGTCTGATCCCACACACTGTGCTAACTTTCATCTTTCTGGAGCAGCTGCGCTTGTACTTTGGCATCAGAGTCATCACTTCAACGTGAGCGCTGGAACAATCAGTCTCTGCTTCTGTTTGCCTCTGTGCAGGGCTGAAGGAACTGCAGCACTAGAGCAAGTCCCTCACTGAGACCAAATTGTGGATTAAGTAAAGAATTATGTAAAGAAAAAAACTATTGATTTAGAGTAAGCAACAGACCCTAGTATTGTCAGTGATTAATGTTATACTGGACTATTACTGTGCTGCGTTGTTGAACTGCCTTTTGGTATTAACATTTGCTTACATGTTCAAATGATTGTTAGTTTTAAGGAAAGCCCAAGTGGTTTCCAGCCTTTTCTCTGTCTTAGGCATCTGTAACATGTGGTCAGTTAGTGTGGTCATTAACTTGCCTGTACTTAGAAAAGAACAGAAAAAAACTGATTCCGAACACATTTATAGTAAAAGCCAGTGAGCAGGTGTTTCAGCTGGTCTTTTTGAGTCAGTGGGTTTTCTGTTCCTTTCCAGTGGCAGATCAAAAATTGCTGGACTTTACCTTCAATCCTGTTGTGCGCCTTTTTTCTTTTTTTGTTCTGCTGAGCCTCATATAACAGCCATAACACTATAAAAAGCCATATGATGGACTAATAAGCTCAGTCTTCAGATCTGGTCTTCAAAAGATGGCTTTGCAAAGATCTAAGAAAGTCAAGTCAAGCCAAGTTTATTTATATAGCCCATTATCACACACAAAGGTCATTCAATGTGCTTTACAGAAATACAATACAAATATTAGGCATAAAAAGCAGGAAGTAAAAAAATAAAATAAGTTTTAAAAAGCTGCAGGAGAAAGGTGAATAGTTGCAAATGTAATACACCAATATGAGCAGAATTGAGTGAGTCTATGTCTGTTTTCTTTTCTTTTTTTTTGTTGGTGGTATTATGTCTTCAAGGTTGTCCAGTTTACAAAAATGACCACCTTCTGGCCAACGCCACACTAACCAGATTTACCAGCAGGGGGTAGTGCTGCACTGTGCAGTGGTGGGAGTGACTGGAAATGACTCTTTTGTTCAATGTTTGGCCACAGTCTGTAATCTTATCTGGACAAAGGGCTTCCATGGGTCCAAGCTTGTCTTCCAGTCTATGAGCTGCATGCCACATTCATGTGCTTTATGGCCTGGCTGATTACAGTCATTGCTTGATCAGCTGCGTCAGGCGTGTGGCTCTTGGTTGAAGCAAAGCCCACGCTGGTGTTCGGTGCATGATTTTACTGATTCTACTGTATTACTGTGTTAGTGTTCATGCTGGCAGTTGTACTGTGTTAAATCTGAGTGACTTTAGACTTCATATCTTATACTAAGATTTCACAAGTTTTTAATAAAAGTATGAATCTCCTGACTACTTGTGCTCAGAAGGTGCATTTCGTTGCAGCCCGTTGCACTGTGTGAACATTTTGGGAGGCATGGACTGATAGAGTTGGAAATGAGAATGGAATGAGATCTTGTTAGATTAACTTTTTGTTCCTTCTCCTGGGAAGTTCTGTTACAACAGTGTTCCATAATGTATCGAAGGTTAAATGCTTTTTTAATACTTACTTAAAATGGTAAACAATTATGCTTGAAAATACTCTAGCTCTAGAAAACTGGAAAAGCATGAAACACTCATTATTGGTGAATAATGATCTCCTGATCTCCTGTAGGTAGATTGGGATATAAATAAATATGCTCGTTTTTGTAACATCACAAAAACAGTGAATTCAAAATGGGCTGTGTTTGTGGCTTAGTTTCCATATATGGACTGCGGAGTCAATAGCGCTTATAAAATTTCTACATGTTTCATTAAAAAATAAAAAAAGAAGTGAGCAATTTTTGTCTTTTAAGAATATGGGCCTTTCAGCCAATTAGAGTGGGAGGTGCTCAGCTCTAACTCAGGAGGACCAGACTCCAGCTTAGTTTGGTGAATTTCCCTGTTCATACATACTTCTGAATCCTGATGAGCTGAATCAGGTGTGTTGGAGCCCAGAAATGGCTGGAGTTCAGTCCTCCAGGACCACACTGGGCACCCCGATGTTAAAACATATTTCTTAGGCTTGGAACTCTCTCTCTCTTGCTGTGGCTTGAGAACAGGAGATTTCTCAGTTTCACACAAAGTCTTGGGGGTGAAAGTGAATCTGGGGTGTCATACTGTGTGTAACTAATTGTGTTTGGGAGCGGTTTGGTATTGCCTGTGTCTGGGGGAGCTGTGTTTTGAAGCTTTGAACCCTGATAATTCAGTTCTTTGTTGAAGCCACGTCACGTTGTGCTTCTGCGTCCTTAGTGAAGTGACCACACTGGTCTCCTCTGTTGGTTGCCTCTTGTTCTCCGCTCACCTGTAGAACAGGTTGCACACCTGTTTTTTTCAGTCTTACAGAGATAATGTCAGGGTGCAATGTCTTAAAATGAATTACCCTTTTTATCTTCCCAAACACATTTGGTGAAAAAGAATGGGGATATCAATTATAGAATTGTCATTTCAACCGTATTCACAGTACACAGTGAAATGAAACCCGTTCCTCTAGGATCATGGTGCAACACAAAGAACAAAGACACAACGCCATAAGTGCAGGACAGGACTAAAGAGAGAGTGCAAAAAAACCACAAGAGCAACAGTACAGTAATTTACAGGACAACATACAGTGCAGTAACAGGAGCAGTAACTGTATTCTATTATACTGTATTCTAGCAGCAGAGTCGTTAAGTGTGGAAAAGATGCAAAGTAATGCAAAGACTGAGGTAGAGACCAATAAGTAATAGTGCAAAATAGCAATTAGCCACAACAGGATTAGGAAAAAAGGTACAGTATATAAACAGATTCAGGGTATTTACAGTGGCACTTAGGGAGTAAGTTTTCTTTGTTTATGGTGGAACAGTTTAGTGTGTGTGTGTGTGTGTGTGTGTGTGTGTGTGCAGTGTGACTGGGAGACAGGAAGCAGGTCAATTATAAAACAAATGGTCTGTACACAGTAAGTGTGTGTGTTATGGTGATACCATAATGGAATTAAATTGAATGCTTTTCTGAGGGTATTGTGAGTATCTTCAACTATCAGCAACAGCCTCTATGATTAAAAGATGGATATTTAGACCATTAAAGAGAGCCTGTAATCCATAACAACCAGTGTAGTAACTGCATTAACTGTGTAGTATTTAGCCCATTATGCCCTTATCTTAGTAATTATAAATTTTTTACTTCTGTTTATTCTTATGTAGTAAAGTAATTTTGCTAAAACTGAACTAAAATTGTTATTATATTACTATTTATTATGGGCGTGTGCCATTCATTTGAATGGCACCGCACATATTACTATTGCTCCAAGATTTTGGTTTTTGGGGCG
>JBBPCZ010000148.1:2584617-2602247 GCA_037974445.1 Brycinus macrolepidotus | reverse complement strand
GAACTATATTCATATGGGTGCTGGAGCGTGTGTAGGGGGGGCGTGGCGACTCGCTGGGGGGGCAATGCCTTCGAATGTCCCCCCTTGACGTGCGGCACTGGACCCTGCTGTCCTTGACCTGTGTTTGTTCTGTTTATGAATGAACAGTCCTGCTCATAGATGAACCACTGTGCACAAACCACTGATCGCAGTCTGGGGTTAAAGACTGACCTCCTTCTGTCTGCTTAGGGAAGCTGTGCAGTGCCTCACCCAGACCGGTTACTCATTCTGCCTACTGGCAAGCTTGATTTAGGGTAGTGTGCCAGGCAGGTGTGTGTGTGGGTGGGTGTGTGTGTATGTGTGTTTGTGAAACATTAAACTGTTAAATAACCCAAGTAACCTGAGTTAACAGAATAGTGTTCAGTGGTACTTCAGTGTTCTGCCACAGTGGGCTATGGAGATGATTAATCAGTTAAACTCAATTACTTGATTAAATTTACACATCCATCCATCATCTGAACCGCTTATACTCAGCCAGGGTTGGAGGGGGTGCTGGAGCCTATTCCAGTGGTCACAGGGTGAAAGGCAGAGAAAAACCCTGGACAGGTCACCAGGCCATCACAGGACAGACACGCACACTCACACACACCTAGGGCAATTTAGCATCTCCAGTTCACCTGATGTGCTTTGTTTGGACTGTGGGAGGAAACCAGAATACCTAGTGGAAACCCAAATGAACACAGAGAGAACATGCAAACTCCACACAGAAGGGGCCAGGAATCAAACCCAGGACCGTCTTGCTATGAGACCTTGGTGCCCCTGAGCCAATCTGCTTAAACTGAATTGATCAAAATCAGTTTAACGTAATTCTAGTTTATCCTTTCCAAAAAGACTTTTGGAATATTTTGATATTTTGATGATTTGTAATTGTTCAGTTAAGTACATTTTGGCCTTTTACAAATATAAAACTCTGATTACTCAATTAATCTTCAAAATAACCTGGATTGTAAACATAGATATACATGGATTGTAAATATAGATAAACTTCATCTGTTGCTGATTTTTACAGGGTCAAACTGTACTGAGAAAACTGTTGTACTCGTCCAACTGGAGAATGTTTCTGCAAACGTTTCTTTGGAACAGTCAGGCTTTACCTCTGCCTAGCAAAGCAAAGCGCTCGGTGTATTGTAGAATGTGTGTGTGTTTTACACAGGAGTAGTAAAACTCAGTGCATTGCTGGCATATTCTGTATGCTAAAAGTAAAGTAAAGTGCCCCTTATAGTCACGTGTGAACAATGTGAAATTCTTTCTCTTGCTCAAGGGTACCTCAGTGGTGTCACTAGCAGTCCAGGGATTCAAATCCATGACCTTTTGATCTCAGGGTGAACTCCCTAACCATTAGGCCACCAGAACGCTCGTATCAACATTAATCTTCCCGGCACACATACCAAACTGAGGCGAGGCCTTGACCAGGTGGACTGCTGAGGTTCCTTTTTTAGTTGTGGCTATTAATAGTGAAAGTTGGTTTGTGATAAGGTGTGTGGTGTGCGCCAGTGAATGCTGGGTGGAGAAACTTATCTTTAAAGTGATTAACCCTCCATGACCAACCTGAGGCACTTCCTGCCTTAATTTTTCTGCAGTGTTTACATGTTGGTGTTGAAAAACGCAGACAGCAGCATACAGCCATGTAAATCTAACCGAAATTTAGTATTGCTAAGGCGATATATACATAATTAATACTTTTATTTTTTAAATTTAGAAAGTTGGTATTGTGTGTGTCATTAGATTGTAATTTTCCAAATGATAAGGTTAACCTTATTCAGATTTGGAGATTAGAGGTTGTTAGTTATAACTTGCAGTCAACATCAGTAATTGCACCATATTAACATTAACATCCAACCGGTCATCTTCACATTCAGAGTTTGAATTTTGCATAATTTTGCATTTGATTCATTTTCTTACACTGAACTCCGCTCATAATCTGCTCAATGATTCATTGTTTCACTGAGGTATTAAAATAAGGTGACACATCCTTGAGTCATCCATTACCATGGGAAAGACTCCAGAGCATTCCATTGCAATAAGACAATGGTGTTTGACTTAAAATGCCCATATTAACCGTTAGGACAGTCATTTAGTTTGAGAAATTCGAAACTATCATGAACCGCCTGGGAGAGAACACAAGACTATTTTGTCATTAGCCGCAGTGAGCAGGCTGGTCAGAGAAGACCACAGTTTCAGAATTACAGTTTGGTAGCATCTTAAGGTCACCATGTCTCCAAAGCCACCATAAGATATCAGCTCCATGCCAACAAGCTGTTTGAAAACTAAGCCAGAAGGAAGCCTTTCCTATCTTTTCACCAAAATCAAAAGCAGTTTGCCAGACACCACTTTAGCTTTAACTGGGACAGGGTGCTGTGGTCAGACAAAACAAAAATTGAGGTATTTGACTCCAAACACTCATTATCATGCATTATGAAAAGTATTGTGAAATTACATTTTTGTCTTATCACCTTGAGCATCAACACAAACCAAGGGAACTTTCATATAAGGAGTTGTTTGGCCGTATGACGACAATTTACCATTTGTTACACTTCCGGCACGGATCCGTGCATCTCGCGTTCTAAAGGTTAAGCACACGTATCATTAAGATACTTCTGCTCAGATACACACAGCCCTGGCCTTCTGCTTAATGATCATCCATAGCTGGAGTGCTCCACTCCAACTCTTACACAGACAGTGAGTGAAACTGGAGAAGGGTGGGGGTTTGGGGAAGCAAAAGCCAAAAGTGTGGCCAACATGAGTGGAGGTGAAGGACATGAGAAAGCCAAACTCTCTCACCACCCCTACAACTGCCCTTGGAAAGTTCAACAGGTACAAAAAAGCTGAGGAGGTATTGAGAAACACGGCTCTACGGGACACGAAAAAACATTCCGTGGTCATCACTAAAAGGGCAGTTTTGTTCAAGACACGTACCTTTAAAATGCTGATTATGATCTAGCTTGCCTCAGCGAAGCACAGCGCTGTTAACGTCAATGCACTCCACCGAACTGAGACTTTAATGAGTATGATCACCACACATACCACAGATAAGCCCTCATCAGCCCTCGAGTTTAACTTCATTTACGACTTCCTTAACAGCTCAGCCTTATTTTATGTCTTCAGTTACAAAAAAAAAAAAATCACTGTACACTGTAATTCAGCTGCTGCAGCTGCCCCGTCCTGCCCAGAGACTGGAACAGAATGGAATTTGAAACGTTTTAGCCAAAAATGTTTCCATGGTAAAGGTGTTTTTTGCAGAAACGTTTCAGATTTCGTTTCGTTCTCCGACTTCGAAGGGAAACGGGAAGCAGGGGTTGTGGATCAATGTGCAGGTGAGTGACTATCATCTACAGGGCAACAGAAAACACACACACGCACACACATTTTTATTTATTTTCAGGACGTGTATTATATATGTAAATACTTACAGTTGCATGCAGTTTGGACGCCCTTGGTCAGATTGCATGTTTTGTTGATTCTCAGAGTGTAAATAAACATCTGCAGAGAACACACTACTGTACACTTTTTTGCACAATTACTGTTAACTTGCTGAATTTAACAGATCATAGAAAAGAATAAATTGGCCTGTGCAAAAGTTGTGGCACACTTTATATCTTACGTTTCTTCCGATATGTTAAATTCAGCAAATAAACAGAAACTGTGTCCTAGAAATGTTAGAATCAGGAGGTTTTAAATGTTTGCATACAACTATATATGTAATAATTAAGTCCCATAAATTATATATGTACTATTTTTTTGTGTTATTTATATATGTTTTAGAAAATGTATTATTGCTGTTTTGAATAATTATTACTATGATTATTACTACTTGTATGAATAATAATACAAACAATACAAATCATGAATATAAAAAGGGAGGATGTGAAATATTTGAAGCAAACTTGATTTAGATATTTAATGTGAACTGGGATTCTTATTACAGTACAGGTGGTCTTCCACCCTGAGCAAAGTGTAGTTATGCTGCATTTACAACAAATAGGAGCTCAAAATTTTTCATTTTGGGAATTCTCCAGATTCCCACCTAAAAATGGGCGCTCCTAGTAAGCTAACATTTGTTTGGGCTCTAGGTTCGTACAAAAAGCTCTTAAAAGTGTTTACATTTGAATGAAAGAGTTGTTTATTTTGTGCTTCCTTTATTTTAAATGAGTGTGCAGCCTTAGGCAAGTCACTGCTAATGTAATGCCAAAAATGACATGAAGGCATGCAAAAAAATGAACGACTTAACCTTATAATTACTCATGAATTTCCTGTGTTTATGTGTGTCATAAACAAACAGACAGCTAGTACATGAGACAGACAGAACCTCAAAACCTTAAAACACTATTCCTGCTTGTTCTGGGGGCACAGTCGTGATGAAATGAGAAACTCCAACTTTCCAGCTGAGAAGTACGAGTTTGAGGGATGTTCAAACTCGTACTTTCCCCCACTTGGAGATCAGAAAAATCCCCAGTTCATGCTTGGTCATGAACGCAGCAACAGCTGTGCAATTTACGTCCTGTGTTGGCAAAGTTAGTGGATAAATCTGTGTTATCTGTGGAACTGATCAATGATTTGATTTGTTTAATGATTCTGACTTGCTGTATTTACTCCTGTGTCATGAATAAATCCTTGAAGTCAGGTTTAGTTAGCTCTTTAGCTAAGTCTTATTCAACTTTAAGACTTTTAGTAGAATAATAACTGCAAAAACTGGGATGTTTTGTACACATACACAAAAAATGTATACAGCGACTCACGTAATCAGGTAAAGTCAAGCAAATTTACATTTTTTTCTTGGGAGTGAGGTGGTTAGTCAGTCTGTGAGTCAGTCAGTCAATCAGACAGACATTCAGTAAGTCTGACAGTCACTCTGTCAGTCAGTCAGACAGTCTTTCAGTCAGTCACTCAGTCATTAAGTGTGTCAGTCAGTCAGGTTGCCAGTCAGTCAATCCGTCAGTCAGTTAGTCAGTCAGTCAGTCTTTCAGTCAGTCAGACAGTGAGCCTGTCAGGCAGTCAGTCAGTCGGTCAGTCAGTCGGTCAGTCAGGCAGTCAATCAGTCGGTCGATCAGGCAGGCAGTCAGTCAGTCGGTCAGTCAGTTAGGCAGCCAATCAGTCAGTTAGTGAGTTGGCCAGTCAGTCGGTGAGTCAATCAGTCAGTCGAGGACTTGGTTAGAGAAAAGTAATGGCCAATTTGTTAGACCTGTCATTCAATTATGACACAAAACCCATTTGGGCAACTTTATGTATCGAGTTCACACTAATCAAGTCATCACTTGTCTTTGTGAACATGCTGTTTTAGTGGTGGTATAAAGAGGATTTTCTCACTGGTACCCTAGTGTCATGTGTCTTTCTCTTTCTCCCTCTGGATTCTTCTCCACTAACTGGCCTGGAGTCAGTGTTCTTTGGGGCAAAGTGTGTGCTGTCATTATCACTAGACTCCGATAAACAAACAGGCATAGTCAGCAAACTGTGACCTGTAAACACTTCATTTAGGCCCCTGCACCGACAGGGCAGAATGCTTGAATAAGCGGTAATGAACTGGCTGTTCCATGCGGATTTTATTCAGACAGGGATGCAGAGGTGCATTTGATATGTGGTGTGTCTTGGAAATGACATTCTAATTACAGCCTGTGTGCCAGTGTGCTTTCGCCTACAGTGTGTGTTGTGTTTTCACCATTTTGGATGTCCTATACCATTTGGTCTCGTGGTGAAATAAACAAATTACGTGGTAATGCTAGTTTTGTAATGCCCATATTGAAATAGCATAATATAATAATAGCTCAATAATAATAACAGAAATTGTATTATTTTATTAAGTGTTTTATTTTTTCATTAACTAAACAGATTAATGCGTGCAAGAATAGCCAGTGATTGTGTGTGTGTGTGTGTGTGTGTGTGTGTGTGTGTGTCCAGTGCAGGCAGCGTGGTGGCCCCAGGTAAAGGTGTCCTATGAGGTGAGCTTCACCTCAGCCCCCTCAGCCCCCCTGTCCCAGCGCCAGCAGCAGCTGCACAACTGAGGGATGTCCCAGCTGTTCATCCTGATCAGCTTATTCATACTCTCGTCCTGCATCCAGGTCAGTCTTTTTCTCTCTCTCTCTCTCTCTCTCTCTCTCTCTCCCTCTCTCTCTCTCTCTCTCTCTCTCTCTCTCTCTCCACACTGTAAAGGCAAATACATGTGAACGTACAAATCAACGAAAAGTTTTTTCTTTAAGCATTAAGTTTTACTGGTGTTAAATTTACTGAATTCCTAACTGTTTTACGTCACTTAATATTTTTGCGTTAAAATTAAATTGAAATTTAAACTACTAAAATTAAACAACTACTTTGATAGTTTCAAAAGAAGAGAAACCACAATTTAACCCCTGCTAACAAAGCTTTCACCTTATTGCTAGTTACTGTGCCCTTGTCCCATAAGCCTGAGCCTTTAAATGAGGATGCTCCCGAAGGGACGCCTTGCTGAAGACTCTTTAGTATTAACACTTTCACGCTCAATTCAGTGGAAATCATTGTAGTAGGGAAAGCATTACAGGGGCCAAATCTCATGCTGTACAGGTGGTTTGGCCTGCTGTAGAAGACAAAACGGGGAACAGTGAAAAAACAGCAAAGTGTTTCTGACACTTTGTAATTAAAATCCAGCTATTATACTGTCCTGGCTGTTTTCAGACTGTCCTATGCAGTTTCATTCACATGGCTCTTCTCGATATGCATTAGTATTGGGGGGTAGTCACCCTTTTACCCGTTTTTTTGACCTAGGGACCCCTGTAGCTATTATGTGCGGTCTATAAAACAACATTAACGTTAAATGGGGAAGATGAAAATATAAAGCTGGATCACATAATACCATTAAACGGCAATGAATTATAACTTTGTATGAGAAAAGTAGAATATTTGCCCCTGACTGTGTCACTCTTAGCCATCTCTAGTTTATCTTCCTTCATCTCTTTATTTTTCTGTCTGTCCATTTTTGTCAGTGCTTTTGTCTTTCTCTTTTTGTAGCCGCCCCCCCAACCACCACCACCTGTCTCTGTGTGGTCGCCATGGCGGTGTAAGTCATGTAGAAGCACACTAGCAGTAGCTTTAGTGTTTAGCAGGTGTGTAATCAGTGAGGCCCCTGTAGACCGACCGAAGCAAAGCAGAAGTCTAAACAAAGCCTCTTCTCCACACTTAGCGCTTAGGTAACATGATGAAAAGTCGGCGAGTGGCGGAGTGTTAGGGCAGCGGTCGTGATCCACAACCAAAACAACACATTAATCCTAACCCTCAAACTACTGTGGAGAATGTCCCTCAACCAAGAGTTAAGCAAAATAAAAGTGCATTATAGCAGGACAGAAGCCACAGCAGGCTGGAACAAAGTGGCGTTTGATGTGGAGACACACGTACACAAAGTCTCTGACGCTGTGAACCAGTGCGCAGTCAAGCAGCTAACTTTTTTCAACAGCTTACCTTTTTTTTAATCAAAATTACATGTCTGTGCTAAAACACTCTCATCCTGCATTCAGGTCAGTCAAACTCACTTTCCCTGTCTCTCCTTCTCTCTCTCTCTCTCTCTGTATCTCTCTCTTCTCCCTCTCTATCCTTCTATCTCTCTCTCTCTCTCTCTCTCTCTCTCTCTCTGTCTCTTTCTCTCTCTCTCTGTCTCTCTCTCCTTCTGTCTGTCTGTTTCTCTCTATCTCTCTCCCTCTATAGCTCTTTCTCTTTATCTCATTTTAAACCATTTAAAATAACTCTTGTTACTTTCTTGATTTATTTATACTTGATTTATTTATACTTGACTTTCTTCTTAATCATCATCATATTCATAATTATGCGTAAGCTATATGCAGATCAGAATTTCAGTGACATAACAGGAAGAAATAATGTTGTTATTATTTAAGGTAGGTCATAATTGAAAATCTATCGAATATGTATCAGAATAGACGTTATTCGCTTTATGTTACATTGTACTACCTTATATATTTTATTATTATTATTTATGTTACTATGTTGTTTTAATTATTAGCATAAATAAATTGGTATTTGACATCATGACAACAGAACTCCAATTGTAGGCATACTTTATTCAGCATGGTCATTGATGTATGTTGACTATATACTAATATTTCAGAAATAAAATTGTAAGGTCAGATATTAACCCCAGTGTTAACTGAACGGTAGCAAATTTGTAATGGAGTCCATGTGATATGCAAATTTTATCTTCATCATTCTGTTTTCTTCACTGCTTTCCTTACAGGCATCCTCTGCTTTGCCCATGAAAACTTTAATGGCAAGATGGGTGAAGTACAAAGATGAGTGCCTCCAGAACAACAGCAGAGAACCCCTGGTAACGGGTGAGCTGTTTTTAGTCATCAGAGAGTGTCCAGCTAGTGTCCCCACATAGGTACAGTGTGTGTGCCACTCAGATCAAAGTCTCTCTGCTCTCTTTGTGGACTGGTCAGCAACTGCACGCGAGTACATACCACCCCTTAGCCTTTATGACCATGATGAAAGCACCTGCTGATTAGAGCTAAGACAAAAGACCTGAACACATTTTTTACTACACAAGAGAACTGGAGCTGTGCAGTCCAGAAGGATCTAATGGGACTTGAATGAATTCTCCTCTGTCTTTGGTAATACAAAGCTGGAGTCAATGTAGTGAATTCCTTACGGAAGTATGTGCTCGCACACCCCCTTTAAGCTTTGTTTAATTCAGTACATTATTGAGGGTAACTGCAGGCATTTGAATGAGCGTGTGAAAAGGACCCTGCATCATGAAAAACCTGAAACATGGCCATGAAAAATGTATCACATGTAAAAAAAATGTTCATTTGTGAAAAAAACTGGATCACATATTATTCACACAATATTATGTGTGTAATATATGTCTTTTCTTTGAAGTGACACTTGATTTATGTGCAACCAGTTGACATATTTTGAATCATGAACCGTTTTTTCAGTGTCAAGCTGCAATGAGCAATATAACATAGCTAATGCATCACTGACGTTCACCAAAATAAGCTTTGGTTGTGTGTAGTCGTTTGTGTGAGTGAGTGAGTGTGTGTGTGTGTGTGTGTGTGTGTGTGCGTGTGTGTGTGTGTGTGTGTGTGTGTGTGTGTTCAGAGCAGTGCAGTATTTTGTTTCAAATCAGCCAAAAGACAAAGCAAGACAGAAAGCTAAATAGCTAGATTTGACTGTTTGTAGTGGTGAGAGTTTCAGCCCTCTCTCAAATAGGTGGAAAAGGAATGAGAACTAGAACCGTGAGTTTTGTTCGTTTCCATTTGGGTCAGTTCTTGTTTCTGCATGTTCAGTAGAAAAGGAGGTGTAAAGGAGAACCTTAGAGGTTCTCTTTTACACCTCACAAATCCCAGTTCATTGAAACAAGGGAAGAAATTCTGCATAAACTGTTCATTTCATGTACGTTTGGTGAAAGAAGGATCCTCTACTTGTTTGTCATGCTTTTTGTTTTTTCACATAAATGCAAATGTGAACAAAAAAGTCAGAAGCACAGACTGGAACCTGATGGTACAGAATATAGCTTGAATGGAAGTATAATTCAGACCCACTATAATTAATATGTAATTTCACAGTTACATTTAAATAGTATTGCAAGTTTGCTCTGGTTCAGTATTAGAAGAGGGGGAGGAGATCTTTTATGTCGAGACATTTTTAAGTGTCTTCTGATGTTTTGTTTTGGCTCTGTTGTCCAGGACTTGTGTGCAACAGGACGTTCGATAAATACGCCTGCTGGCCTGACGGGATACCCAACACCACCGTGAGTGTGCCCTGCCCTTGGTACCTGCCCTGGCACAAAACAGGTGAGAGTCCAAACACAACAGTGAGGGAAAGAGGAGAAATAGTGTGTCTGCATGCTTATACAGTGACTGAAAAATAACAGTAACAGAAAATGTCAGCACACATTAATGACCAGTTAGACGCCGTGTGGATGCATTGATCAACAGCTGACCAATCAAAACTAGTGTTTCCTGGTTACTTCTGTAGTTTATTTGCTTTTTCTTAATGCTCAGAATGTGGAGGTGAGACAGTGCCGAACCCCCCCCCCCCCCCGATACCTTCAGACACCCAACACTCACCGTACAGAAAAGTTGTATCTACTAGATGAATCCATTTCTTCCCCGTGTTCTCGTGTGAAATAAATAGAGATGACATAACTGGACAAATATGAAATAGAAAGTGGAGGGCAGAAGAGCCGATGGTCATCAGGTCAGCAGCGGTGAGGGACGAACCATGAACCAGCGACAGGGTGCCCAAGGTTCATCAATTCACGAAGGCATAGCTGCAGACTGGTCAGGTGCCCATGCTAACCCCTGTGCACTGTTAAAAGTGCCTGCATTGGGCATGTGAGCCTTGGAACTGAAGAAGGTCTACTGGAGCAATGGAAGAAGGTCCGATAAGACCTGTTTGCTTTCACGTCATGCGGGTACATGAGTGTTATTTATGCCATTATGTAAGTGATGGCACCAGGATGTACTATGAAAAGCAGACAAGCTGGTTGAGGGGGTGTGATGCCACAGGCAATGTTCTCTTGGGAAACCCTGGTTCTGGGTGTTCATGAGGATGAATATAATACATTAGAGGTACACCCCTTCATGGCAATGGTCTTTCAAAATGCAGTGGGCCATTTAAGCAGGATAAGTCCCCCGCCTCGCTGCACTCGTTGTTGAGGAGTCATTCAAAGAACATAATGAAGAGTTGACTTTGCCTCCAAATTCCCCAGATGTCAGTCTTATTGAGCAGCTCTACCTTGCAACATACTGAACCAAAAGGATCTGCTGCTAACGTCTTGATGCCAGATACCACAAGGCACACTCAGAGGTCTTGTAGAGTTCATGCTGGTCTAGAGCATGGCAGGTCTTTTGCAGCATTTTTTTGGAAAATGCCAGACTTTACATACAGACTTGTCTGCCCTAAGCATTGTATTTCCCTAAACCTCAGTGAATACAAAATGTTCCATGGAGAAATATGCTGCAGTGGGATGACAAGAGCTTCAGCCCTGGCTCTATATAGTTTAGGATGTTTACTTTTCTAATACACACATTTTTTTTCATAAATAATAGCTATAAAACCATGTGTGCATGCCTGTTTGTCTAACACAGTTCAGCAAGGCTTTGTGTATCTGGAGTGTGATGCAGATGGCCAGTGGGCCAAGAAGAAGAACACTAGTGAGTGTGAGCCAAATGACCCAGACCAGATGGAGAAGGTATGTCTGAAAATCTTTTAATTTGTTTATGTACAAGTTGTACTAAAACACAGAATCAAAGCTCTCATCGATTAGCAAGAAAACATGTTCATTGTCTGTCATGCTTGTATGTCCACAGCAGTACTACGGGAACATCCTCAGTAAGTTCAGGGCGATGTACACTGTGGGTTACTCTCTCTCCCTCGGAGCACTGGTGCTGGCACTGGGGATTCTCGTGGCCTTCAGGTAACAGCCTCATTCTGACACTCGGTCTGATGAGCAGGGGTGGAGGTGGGGGACAGATTAATCAAAATCATGATCAGAATCAGAAAACCTCACTGGTTCCGGAGGAAATTTGGATCAGGTCTTAAGTAAATCTGGTAAATGCTGTAGTTACTTTTGGTAAAGTAAGTGAGGCTGAGTTATGTTAGATAGAGGCTTTTGATGACCTAACTGGTACTGTGTCATACAGTGCTAAATGCTTGTTAAAAATGACATTTTCCTAAATGCTTTTGAAACAATTGTACTACTCAAGAAACACAGACTAGATGCATCAGACTAGAAGAGGTCACAGTGTTGAAATATAGTAGGTAGGTAAGTGTAGGCAATAAATCTGAGACTTAAGGCTGATGTGAAAGTTTCAGTGACTGTTTTATTAGGTGCCTCTCTTAAAACCATGCTTCTAAACATGGGAAAAAAGTGACATGACTCTCTAGAGCTATTTTAAATTGTTTTATCACATATTTAACCACATTGACCTACAACCGATGTGTGATTTATACTCCTATTTATGTGTTCGGTTGGTCCTTTGTGAGACAAACTGAACCTCTACAAATAAACCCAACGACAGACAACCACCTTTTTCAGCAGAAATAGCAACATCAGGTGTACCTCAAGGATCTACTCTTGGTTCCTTCTTATTTTCTTTGCACATGCTGTCAATGACATATAATCAGCGAACATGGCTTTTATAGCTTCTGAAGATATGCATGATGCAAAGTTGTATGCATATGTTGGGTAGCATCAAAGCATCCAGTGTTTGATTTCAAGCATCAACCACTGGTTGGATTATCAGAAATGACATACAACAGAGTTCCTGAAATTACCTAAAGAAAATACTGAGTTTGTGGATTCAAGTGCAGAAACAGAGACGGAGCATTTTGTAGACTGGGAAGAAGTTTGGCTCTTCAAATGAAACCTTGAGTTCATGAAGCCTTAGTGACATATTGACGTCATTAAAGTAGAGCAAGGTAATCTACTGGCAAAGTACTGCCAGAATTAGATTTCACCTTTCACTGCCAGACAATAGTTGATTCAGCCTTTTGTTTTCTCTTGCATATGCTATCATTACACACTATTAGCCAAGGTACTTAACATAATGCAGACTACAACTTGCACAGGATGCCACAAAGACAGAAAGTTTATCAAAATAAAAAGAGAGAGCTCATTACCCTTGTTCTAACTGTACTTTGGTGAGTAGTGCTCCTTTCTCCTAGTTCTTTAAGGTCTAAAAGTTATTAGGTCTTCTATTACCCCTTTTAGCTGATTAATGTCTCCCACACAGCAGTGCTCAGTAACTTTTAATTGTTGTTGCTGTGATATTTCTAGGAAGCTACACTGCATGAGGAACAACATTCACATGAATCTGTTTGCATCCTTTATCCTGCGAGCCTCGTCCATCCTCATCAAAGATGCCTTGCTAGAGAGAACAAGCTTTAGCACCGACCCGGGCATCGCCACGGACCTAGAGATGGAGTGGCTCGTCAAGAACGAAGTCAGAACCCAATTTCTGTTGTACACTTTATCATAGACTTTTCCAGTCTCTGTCCAAGAATTTGGTGTTTTACCTGATCAGACTTGTAAAAGACATGGCATTTAGAATCAGAATCAGAATCAGAAAACTTTATTGATCCCGGAGGAAAGTGCTTAGCTCACAAATTGGTCAAATTGGATGTGAGTGGATGCTGACCTGTGCAGATCAGGTATAGCTCCTGTCTTGGACTGAGACTTTGGAAATTATAGGCTTATAATTTACAGGTCTAAATGCACTATTAGAATTTTTGCGGTGGTTGCAGGTGGCAGTAAGAGATCTTTTTGCAATGAAGGTTCCTAAATGGTTCTTGGATGTACAGTTCTAGGTCAGTGGTGTGGAATCTTTACAATATGAGTTGGTTCTCATTTACAAAAATGGTTATTTAAAGAAACATCTATTGAAAGGTTCTTCAGGTATCTAAAAGTAGCTCATCTATTTCATCACAAAAAAACAAACCTTTATTTCTAAAAGGCCCATATCCTACATTTAATTTTAATTTATTAATTGTAGAGGTTCACTTATGACTCATTCAAAAAGCAGTCTGGACTGAAATACTCCTTATAACTTTAGTGTGAATGGCCAGAACTGAGCTACGGTATGCTGACTAGTGGTGTTTACTGTTTCACAGAAACATTAAATTCAAAATGGGCTGTTTTCTCAGATGAATTTTCATACATGAGACATGTAGACTGGGGAGTAAATAGGATGTTTTGAAATGTTAAGAATGCAAGGTCATGAATACTTGAGTTTAACTACTATTGCTCTACTGAAGACTTGAACTCTGAAGACTTTAACTCTGATTTTGACTGTATTGCTATATATTATTGTATCAGCTGTTGGCTACAAAAGAGTAGAACAGAAGAATCACACAGATGGCCTGATGTCACTGTGCTTTGTGCACCGTGAGAAGTCTTTTGTCTAAAGCGGTGTGATGTCCTTTAACAACTTGATAGGTTTCGCAGACGGCTGTCGGCTGCAGAATCGCCATGGTGATGATGCAGTACAGTATCATAGCCAACAGCTACTGGCTGCTGGTGGAAGGCATCTACCTACACAACCTGCTAGCAGTGACGGTTCTGACTGAGGGGAACTACTTCAGCGTTTACCTGTGCATAGGCTGGGGTGAGGACTGAGAATCTACTTGTGTAAAGGCGGGGATCTTTCACTTCTTTGGCTTTTAAAAGTTCCACACAATACACTGTACCGTGTTTCAAGAAGAGGAAATATCTTGAACAATGTCAGTATGCAATATACAGTCATATACAAATGGGACCCCAGGTCAAATGGCATGTTTTGTTTATTTTCAAAGTAAAAATAAGTACATATATACATACACACACACACACACACACACACACACTCACACACGCACACACACACACACACACATATATATATAATTTAAGTTTGTTCCCATTTACCTATTTTCAAATGTGTAAATGACATGGGAGTGTCCAAACTTTTGCATAGATACAGTAGAATTATATAAACCCACTCTATATGTTTCTGTATAATTTTTAACATAATATTTATCAAGTGCAGTAAACAAGTGCAGTTCAATAGCAAGCATTTGAATTTGTATAACGTATAATGTGAACTAGTGTTTTGTGTTGTCTTACCGTCTTTCTCTTTCCCACAGGTGCCCCCCTGATCTTTGTCTTGCCCTGGATCATTGTGAAATATCTCTATGAAAATGAGGAGTAAGTTGCTCATCGCACAACAGAGTTTTCCAAACCATTGCAGTGACGGAGTGAGAGTCACTCGTCCAGAAGTTTGGATGCTGACTACACTTCAGTGCTTTTTGGGGCTTTTTGCTTGGGTTCAGTCTCAGATAAGTCCAAAGCAATGAGCGTGATGACATCATGCCACTGGCGCTGCTGAGAGAGAGGGAGGGAGGCTGAACTTAATAAGAACAATATCCGGCGTGTTTTTGTTCCTTGTTGGAGACGAAAGGCAGAGGGTGATCACTCTGTCTCTCGAACAGCTTTGGTATAACAAATCAAGTACATAAGAGACGTACATGGAATGAGAACATGAGCTACTCTACCGCAACTACACTGGCCGAGACAGTGATGCTGCACAGATGAGCTGCTTTCCTTTGAAATGCTAGATGGGAAAAAATGTATGTTGTTCTCGAGTCTCACAATAGCAACTCAAACATGCCTGTACGTTTTGCTCCAGCCACACAGTTGTCTAGGCTTTGCGCTGTCTATAGGCTGCTGCCCTCCCTTGCAGTGCTTAGACTGCGTGGCCTCTGTAATTCTTTGGACGGCATTCAAGAAATAAATTATGCTTGATGGCCATGCGCTCTGCCTACTTGGTAGCATTATAAATAAGGATATGTTTGAGCTTCTTTATGACATAATATGTCTGGGGTACACAGCTCTGATTAATGACTCTGATGAATGGCAGCGTTCTTCGTTCGGACGCTATTTCCTTTAAGAGCTTTCAGTGATTAATAGCAGGCCACTCTAAAAGACCGTAATTCTTTAACTCTATCATTCAAATAAAAAAGAGACAAAGGTTAGGTTAAGGAAAAAAAGTTTTTTAAAATGTCTGACAGAGTTAGGGACTTTAGGTAAGTGTATGTTAGACTTTACACTGAGAAATGACAGAAAGGGAAATATAAAAAATAAATATTAAAATAAACTGAACAAGAATTTTTTTTTCTCTTTGTATGATATAATGGGTAGTGTGTACATATGTGATGTTCCTTATGGTCAGTGTGGATGTGTTTGTGGACATTGTATTATTTCATATGAGACATGAGACAAAAAGGGTCTTTTTTGTTATCAGTTTGATATCGGAATAACAGCTGATAATTGCATGCTTTATTTTTAGCTCATACACAGTCAAATGGAGAGCAAAGTGGATAATGCCACAGCCACACACAGGGACATTCACACTGCTTGGGCAAGACCTTACAATGAGGATGGGTTCTGGATTACAGTGTCTGTTACAGTCAGCCATATGTACTAGCACCTTTGATAAAAACGAGTTAAAGATGAATAAAAATTGCCCTTGTTATGAATAATCTGAATCTCACACCAGTGAATTGAAAGAAAGGTTTTCTTTTGGCACGCTCTCTAAATTGATTGCTGGCATGAAGGTGGGTCTAACTGTGGTTTCAAATACTTGGTGACTCCATGTCTCCAGCCATGATTCTTGAAATTTTTGCTTCTCTAATCATCCTCCTTGCTCTGCATCCTCTTCCAGGCAAGTTCACCACAGCTCTTGCTGTTTTAGATTTCTTCATTATTGCTCTAACAGTGGATATGGGGGTTTTCAGCCATGTGCGTTTTTTTTGGGTATGTGGCTATTGCCTGATTTATGAAGCTCAACACACATTTGTCTCTTTTAACCTGTACATTATCCTTAGTTCTCCATGGTGTCGCCTCTTATTTGTTCCTTAGTGAAACAAAGTCACAAATCTTTATAGCACATCTTAACCAAGGGTGCCAATAGTAATGGAGCTGACTGTAACTTATATCAAATATTTACATAAAATAGGTAGATGGTAAAGGTAAATGATTGGTTATTGGTGCTGACTACAACACAAGAGTACTGGTTATCTTTATGGGCCCGGAAATTCTGTAGTGGCACATCCAGAATATACATTGTCTGCCTGATACCTCCAGTCCTTGAGGGCTGAAGTGAATTTCATCCATCTCTATCAAATAAAAGAGCACTGGAGCCAGCCAGCTTAATGCTGTTCTGGAACACCTTCAGCTGTTATGTAAGGCCTGTAAATGGCATGCTGCGTTCTCCCTGCCGTGGGTTAGTATCAATTGTCTCTCTTCCTGTGTCTGCTCTCCTGCTACAGCAGCTATGGTACATAGTACAGCTATATCTGCTCTCATGTGTCCCAGGACAGGCACCCCTGCTCCTGGGCCAGTCTACTCAGGACTTCCGCTCTGATAAAACATCTGTTTATCCTTCTGGATGAGCCTGGCCTGGAAAACTAATCTGTCCTGCTGTATACTTTAACTTTTACATGGAAGACACTTACACATACTTGTCTAGTATGTGTAAAATGGATTAAATAAAAGACCTCTATATGTGGTGCAATAGCTAAAGCAGTATAGAGTAAACTGCTGTTATTTGGTGCTATAAATGTTGCAGACAGATACAGTGTGTGATACTATGTGTGTTAAGGTGCTCTTTCGACTCCTGTCCTTTCCCAGGTGCTGGGAGCAGAACATAAACATGGAGTACTGGTGGATTATCCGTTCCCCCATACTGCTGGCAGTGCTGGTGAGAGCCTCTCCGCTTCTGTCAGCTTCTATTTTCAGCCTTCCATTCACTCACTCTCCTTCAGCTTCCTGTATAGATCACCCTGTCTTCCATCTGATCCAGTGCATAAAGCCACTTTATCCTCACTCTTAAACACCTCTGTTAGCATAACTCCGACTCCATTCCCGTCCAGTTTCTGTGACTGTAAGGTCCTCTGCCCTTGCATGTCCTTTTCTGTCCATGCTGATGTCATAGCTAATGAAGTATTTGAAGCTGCATGCCAGTAAAAAGTAATTCAAGATTCAAGATTCAAGATTCAAGATTCTTTATTTGTCACATGCATAGTCATACAAGTACAACACCCAGTGAAATGTATCCTGAACCGCTCCTTTT
>JBBPCZ010000148.1:2497564-2510449 GCA_037974445.1 Brycinus macrolepidotus | reverse complement strand
TGTGTGTGTGTGTGTGTGTGTGTGTGTGTGTGTGTGTGTGTGTGTGTGTGTGTGTGTGTGTGTGTGTGTTGGGGGGAGGGGGATCTGAGACACAACTGTGGAGCTCATTGGAAGGAAAGGTAGACATTCTTTTACCTGTGCTAAGTCCAAGAACTCCAAATGAGCCTTGGGCATTTTCTCACAGTGCTTCCAAAACTGCCCTTGCTTTTCAGCAGCCAGTGCAAACACTGCGTCTCAGGTGGGTTGAAACATGCCTGAATGTTGCTTTTAACTTGGTTGGGTTAATATATTAACACACCCTTTGGGTTTCCAGTCTTTTTTTCAGATTTGAATTATATATTAGCAGATTATTGTTCAAGTCCCTTTTGTGAACTCTTATTAAAGGAATATTTCAAACTAACCTCCATCAGCTGCATCTTTAACCTATGAAGTCCTTCGTAAAAGAACAGAAAATCTCAATAGAACTGTAACAGAACCCAATGGGCAGTTGCTTCAACATCTTTGATGTTGAAATTATTGTTAATGGTATTTAAAACTGCTCAAATACAGCGGGTAGACATTAGGTTAAAAACTGAAGTATTCCTAATATAAGAGCTTGTAAAAGGGACAGCCCTCCACCCCAAGCCCCCTTAAACCAAACCTTAACTTACTTAGGGCTAATGAATTGGGATAAAAGCTTGCCGGTAAGCGTGTACTTGTGTACGGGAAAATTAAAGGAGATGAGTCACTTGTACGATGTCCTGTGCTGATTACGTACCGAAAGCACTCTGTAAACATGTTTGTTTTACCAGCATCTCCTGTATTTTGCATTAAAACTGCCAGATTCTGTTGCCGTTAAAAAAGGGTAGGATGATAATTGTGTTCCTCCACCTTCAGGATATATCATTAGATGGTTTTTTTTGTTGTTCTCTGAAATGGAAAAACCGTAACTCTGGACAATGGTGGCAATGTTGCGGTAGGTTACTTATGTTTACAACAAACATGGTGTTGGTTAAGTTTTAAATTTTGACCAGAATGTCCATGTAAGGCATAATATCTGAAAAGCACATGTGGAGATGTGTTTACACTTCTTGTTTAATCCAGCGCACTGTTGTATATTTCAAATATTAAAATAACATCTCTCCGTTTCATAACAATTCATTGTTAAGGGGTACGTTTTTTATTGAGGACTGGTATTTATTTTGGTTTGTCAGACACCGTATAGACTGCGGCCTTAACATGAAGACCACCTACTTCATATTGTGTAGGTCCCATTGTGCTACCAAAGTAGCTCTGACCCGTTAAGGCACAGACCCCACAAGACCTCAGAGGGTCTGCTGTGGTATTTGGAAAGATGTTAACAGCGGATCTTTTAAGTCCTGTAAAGTTATGAGATGGGGTCTCCATGGATCAGACTTGTTTGTTCAGCACATCCCATAAATGCTTGATCAGACTGAGGTCTGGGGAATTTGGAGGCCAAGTCAGCTCTTGTGTTCCTCAAACCCTTCCTGAATAATGTTTGCAGTGTAGCAGGACAGATTATCCTGTTGAAAGAGGCCACTGCCCTTAAGGAACACCGTCACCATGAAGGGATGAACTTGGTCTGCAGCAATGTTTAGGTCAGTGGAATGTGTCAAAGTAACATCCACATGAATTCCAGCACCTGAAGGTTTCCTAGCAGAACATTGCCCAGAGCAACACACTGACCACCACTTACCTTCTTCCCATAGTGCATTCTGGTGCTGTGCACATGATGTAAAAGAAAACATTCATCAGACCAGGCCACCTGCTTCCATTACTCCATGATCCAGTTCAGATGTTCATGTGCACATTTGTAGGTGCTGTCGGTGGTGGACGGGGGTCAGCATGGGCAGTTTGATTGGTCTGCTGTCCCATACATAGCTAGCCATGATGGATGCACTGTGTGTTCGGACACCTTTCTATCATATCCAGCATGAACTGCTTCAGCAGTTTGTGGTACAGTAGCTCTTCTGAGATGTTGATGCTCCCCAAGGACCGGTTGTCCTTCCTTGGACACTTTTGTTAGGTACTGACCACTGCATACCTGGGACATCCCACAAGACCACCAGGTCAGAGCTGAAGATCTTCAACTCGAATGCTCATTCTGACCATTTTGTGTCAGAGTTTTTTCTTTGAAAGATTTTTTCAGAGACCACTAAGTTGTGATAAGTCTGAAAACAAGACCATTAGGCTGTTATAAGTTGTGGGAACACGATCATTAGGTTGTGAAAAGTTTGGAAACACGTTCAATAGGTTGTGATAAGTTTGGAAACAGTCCTTAGGTTGTGATAAATCTGGAGACAAGATCATTAGGTTGTGGTAAGTTTGGAAACACGATCATTAGGTTGTAATAAGTTTGGAAACAAGGTTTCTGAATTGTAATAAGTCGTGGGAACGAGATAATTCCCACACCTTACCAAGTGGTTGCCGTAGTAGATTCCCATTTCCATACGTTTGTAAGCCTGTCTTAGGAGGACTGTTCGGTAAGATCGTATCAGATGAGGTCTTGTAGACGTGTGAGGATGTGTTTACACAGCTGTAGTCAGGCAGGTCTTCAGTCTTGGTTTAAGTTTTCAGACGAGGTTTAAAGACTAGAGGGCAGCAGCGCTCTGCTCCAGGCCTGGGTCTCTCCAACTGAAGCCCAAGGAGAAGAAGACCTCCCTGAGACATTCCAGCAGTCCATCCTCTCCTCCTACAGCGCCTCCACTATTAACTCCCTGTAAAACACCCTGCCGTTTGACTCCTTGTTCCAATAAAGCTCAGGTTTAATCAGAAAACAGCGATTGAGTGGGTAAGTTCAGCTCCTTCCCTCAGAGACGCTGTGAAGGCTAAGAACAAGCTAATTAGCTAGCGTTAGTTAGTTAGCCTGCTAGCAAAGTTGTCACCTCAAGTCTACCAACAGGGCTGGGAAACATCCTGCAAGGACAAAATAACTACACCTTTATCGCTTTCACCTCCTACTTTCCTGTCAAATTGCTCATTTAGGTGTTTAAGTTGGCATCAGACTGGCAGTGAAGGCTAACAGTGTAGCAGTGTTTACATTCCAGTCGAGCTAGCTGGCTAATTTATTTGTTTCGCCATGAAAGTCTTAACTGACTTTCCATAAAGAACTGCTGTTTTTTTACGTTTTGTTTCTTTTTTTGGAGTGTTCTATAGCTCGATAAACACTCTCAGCCTCTTTGTGAAGAGATTCACTGTTTTGTTTACTTTCGAATGAGAAAAGTTGGCTAACGTTGGAGTATTATGGGAGCAGCATCTAACCTAGCAAACGAATGAGGATAGAAGATGTATTTGAACCAAATGCCTGTCAAATTTTTTTTAAAAATTTTTTATGTCTTGGGTGAGATTAGGTGAAGATATATATTGATATTGGCTCTCATCCCCCTGGGGCAGCTGGTGGTCTAGTGGGTAGGGAGTTGCTCCTGCAATCAGACGGTTGTGGGTTCGAATCCCAGGACTGCTAGTGGTACCACTGAGGTACCCTCGAGCAATGCACCATCACCACACACTGCTCCCCCGACGCCCCTCCCCGTTGGCAGCCCACTGCGTGCCCCAGTGAATGGGTTAAATGAAGAGAAAGAGTTTCATGTTCTTCACGCTGTGTGCTGTACTGTGTTGTGTGCCTACAAGGGGCCACCTTAATTTACTTATTTCATACATGGCATCTTCATTGTATTCTTTCTTTTTAATTCTCTAGGTCTGGACGCTTACATTTAAATGGCTTGAACCTAACTGGCCCCATCCAGAGACTCTGTTTCTTTAGGGTTGGCTGTGAAGCTGTGTCCTTGCGGCGTCTGCCCTTTCATCCAATCAAACACCAGAGGAGCGTTTCGCCAAAATGCCACTCGGATTGGGTCGAAGGAAGAAGGCGTCCCCACTGGTGGAGAACGAGGAGGCAGAACCCATACGTGCTGGCCTCAATGTGCCTGGACTGGATGGGCTTGATGGGGGTGGGGTTGGACTTGCAGAGGGTGCAACACAGGAAGGCCTGCCGCCCCCACCCACTAACCTTCGCCCTCGCCTGATCTTCCACACCCAGCTGGCACATGGCAGCCCCACAGGGCGCATTGAAGGGTTCAGTAACGTCCGTGAGCTTTATGCCAAGATAGGAGAAGCATTTGGGATTCCGCCTGCAGAGGTGAGACCCAGAGTCCAATTTCATAAGGGCTCAATTTGGTATGTTACGTTTTTAATGACCCCTGTTGTCCCGTTTTTAGGTTATGTTTTGCACACTGAATACCCACAAGGTGGACATGGACAAACTCCTGGGTGGCCAGATCGGCTTAGAGGACTTTATTTTTGCTCATGTTAAAGGCCAGAGGAAAGAAGTAGAAGTGTTTAAGGGTGAAGATGCCCTTGGACTCACAATCACGGATAATGGTGCTGGTTATGCCTTCATTAAGGTAAGAAATACATGCAGTCTCCTGTAAGAAACGTCTGGATTTTTTTTGTAAAGCCTCAAAGGACTGATTAGAAAAGCTTCTATTTTTTACACAAAAGGAAGCCAGGATGTGCTAAAAATAGCTGTTTCCGTTGCAGAGAATAAGGGAGGGCAGTATTATTCATCAGATCCAAGTCATCAATGTTGGAGACATGATTGAGTCTATCAATGGTCAGATACTGATTGGCTGTCGACACTATGAGGTTGCCAAGATGCTTAAAGAATTGCCCAGAGGGAAGAACTTTGTCTTGAAGCTGGTGGAACCATTGAAGGCCTTTGGTATGTGCTTTTTTCCTACACATTATTAATTAAAAGAATAGTTTACCTTGGTCTAAGGACCATGTAGCATGGACTCAAGTGCCGAAAGGTCTCCAGTTGTCTTTTGTATATTACAACATTGGCAACCTATATTCTTTTTTTATGAATGGGTGGCTTTTAATTAGGGTTTGATTATGGATGCTGGTCAAAGTAAATGCACTGTGCAATACAGGATTATCTCTGGATTGGATTTTGACCGTGTTTAGTTGTTAAGTGTTGTGATATTCCGTTCAGATATGATCAGTCAGCGGACTGGGGGTCGCTCTGGCTCAGGAGTTCAGCTGGGCACCGGCAGGGGAACACTTCGTCTGCGATCCAAAGGACCAGCAACAGTAGAGGAACTTGTAAGTGTACACATTAAAACAGTAGTTTGGGAGGAACTCCAGTATTCACAATTTTTCACCACATTTCAGATGTAGAAGATCAGCCAAGACATGCTAGATGTCCATCTTTTTCTCAGGTTGCAACCAGTCTGAAGCCTGATCTTTGTGTCTGTCCATTTTTATAGATAACAGTATGTCATATGTTGTCAGAATCCATATAAGCAAGTCAACCGTGTGATTGGAATGCTATTTTCATGGTGCGAGTTGGTTTAGCCTAAGGTATCATTACTTCAGCTACATTTGCATTTTAGCACCAGTTCATAAGTGAAGAGCTAAACATGTCTTTGCTGATCTGTAAATTAGACATTGTGCTTCTAAGGTGTGCAGCTGTAAACTGAATGATTACTGTATTTACTGTGTCTTTTTATTTTTTCCAGCCTTCAGCATTTGAAGAAAAGGCTATTGAAAAGGTCGATGATCTACTGGAGAGCTACATGGGTATAAGAGATAGCGAGCTTGGTAGGTCACAATGATTTGTCAGTGTGATTTTATTTCTTCTTGTGAATGTCTGTGACTGAGGCCATTTTTCTTCTTCTCAGCTGCTACGATGGTGGAGCTGGGGAAAGACAAAAAGAACCCAGATGAGTTTGCAGAGGCCTTGGACGAGACGCTTGGTGATTTTGCCTTCCCGGATGAATTTGTATTTGATGTGTGGGGTGCCATCGGTGATGCGAAGGTTGGTCGGGTCTAGGGCTAGAAGTGGGAGCCACTGGCATTAAATGGGATTCAGGTGGAGGTGTTTAAAGGAGGTGGTGCAGCCACTAATCACAGTGCTACTAGAAAACACTATAGCATCCTTATAGTGTCTGTTTATAAATGTAAGTTTTACCAACCGAAATACTTCAGCTGTCATTGTTGGGAGAAGACTCGGGGAGTGTGTGGTTTTTTTTTTTTTTTTTTTTTTTTTGTTTTTTGTTTTTGATGCAACTTGTATGCAAACGTTTCACTTTCTGCTGACCCCAGTCTTTGCTATTACTATTCCGCTGGCTTTTGAGTCACACTAATGTGGAATACAGATGTGCAAATTTGTATTTCACTGAACTTTAGACACTAACTGCATTTGATAATTGTAATGAAAAGTCTCACCATTGTACCGCTACCAGAAAATCCTGAATGGCTTTTCAGCACCTTTTTTTTTAGGTTTCAGGTACCACTGGGAGGCTTCTAATGACCCTGATCTCAGTCGGTCATCCCCGAGACTTTTTACAAACTGTGAGCTTCACTTTGCACTGTGTTGCACTGTTGCGCTGTATGAACTGCACTGTGATGCACGGTAGGCCTATGCGATATGGACAAAATTTCATATCCGAATTATTTTGCTAGATATTGCTATTGCAATTGACCTGATTGGGAAATGTTTGATATAAGACAGATGATTGGCCTGCATTGTTTTAACCAAAAGCATTTATAGTTGCTGTATCATGTGAATGCCTTGATTCGTCTCACAGGAACACTCCTCTGGATCATTTTGGATTGGTCAGCCTAAGGAAAAATAGTTTCTTAAGCTCTTGTTTGCATATTTCAGTCCATTGTAGTGTCAGTATTATAAAGACCAGTATCATGGACCAATGTTCAGCCCTGATGCACATCCCACACAACACAGTGTAGAACCACACACTCTTCAGGACAGCATGCTCTGTGTGCCTCTTTGGCTTATATGCACACACAGTGCAGTTTTGGACCACTTTGTGAGATGTTACACTACAACGACTCCTTCAGGCATGTACTGTCATATTTTATATTCCTTATATTGTCTTGTTTTATATGAAGGACTGAAGGCTCAGTGATTTTTTTTTTTCCCCCTTTTTCTTTGTTTTAAAAGTCTGTGGCGAGTTCTTCTGTGCACAGTTGAGGTTGTGCTTACCCTGAGTGAAGTACATTTCAGAAAAATTTAAGAAGGGTTCCCAACACTAACAGTATTATGTCCAGAAGAGTTTCTACTTTAAAACTTCAAAAATATTTTTGAGATACACCATATGATGGTGCATGTACAAAATGTTTCCTTGATAAAGCTGATATTGCAGGCATCAGCAAGGCTGAAAAACAATGTCGTTATCATGTTCCTGAGACATGGTACTCCTAAAGTGAGTTTCTTTTTTTTTTTTTCTTCAGACAGACTTAAATATTCATGTTAAATATGAGGTCTAATTTGAAATTGGGGCTTTTTAGTGCGACTGGACTCTCATTTATCAATACAAGTGTTTAGAACAAACAGTCACTCCTCTGATACTAATTGAAGGTCAGTTGGTTTAACAATTCTCAGTTTTGAGTGTAGTAAACTGAATAAAAAGGTCTTACCCCCAAAAGGCCTGTTAAAGTAGGACTCCTGGGTTTTTTAACCTAAGCTGCATGCAGTTGATGAGCTCATGCGGTCATTTTAACACATTCCCAAACGATAGAAAACCTGTTGACACGAAACTGAGAATAGGTGTCTATGGGCAGATGCTTCAGGTGCTTCAGCATCTGCCCATTCCCTCCTATTGTAAGTGTTTTTTGCCTTGACAGGTTTTCCATTTTTTGCTATTTCTTTTGTCCATGGTAGTCGACAGTTCTACTGATGTGACTGGTGTAAACACTGTCTTACTTTTTCTGTTGGATCTTTGGTAAACTGCAGTCTAATGCCAAACTTCCGGAAATTGTTTTCTATGAGATCAGTATATCAGTATTAAAGCAGTATTCATAGAATATTACGAGCAGTATTTCAGCTGTTGCATCATCTCTGACTTTGAGCACATGAAAAATGAAGGGTCTTATTTGAATATCAAACTGGAAGAAGCCCATGAAGGTGCGGATTTCAAGGTCATCGTCTTCAGAACTTTGACAGGTTCGGGACGTTTCCCCAGACTTGGGATCCCTTATTTTTTTATTACAGTGTTGTAGGATGATGTCATGGTTATGGGGCTTAATGTACGTGGCCATAGGAAACATTGTTTGGAGGGCCTGGGGTGGGGGGATTGGGGTGGGGGGATTTGGGGGCGGGGTTTAGGATGGCTTTCCAGGCATTGGCTCAATAACAAGAAAATCAAATTCAAAACAGAAGCAGTTTCTAAGGTCTAAAGTGAGAACTTTGGTTGGTTTTCAGTATTGGGACTCTCTTCTCTTTCTGGCTTGTTTGATTTAATCATGGAATCAGAGTTCTTGTTTTTTTTTTTTTTTTTTGTTTTTTTTTTTTACTTCTAAAAGGTTTTTGGTGTTGCTTTTTCAAAAACTGTTCTGTTTGTGGATGATTTGCTTTGTCTTCCTTCGAAGCTCATTTGGATGTCTTTTAGCCTAAAAGCTGTTTTTAAGGAAAGATAGTGGATGCTGTTACACTGACAATGTTCTGGTTTTTAATGGTTTGTATGTTACACTGTTTCAATGTCTTGAACTGCCGTCAAATTGCAATAATGATCACGGTTTAGCGTCATATGTTGTCCATCATGTCTTCAGGGCAGGAATATTGTTTCCAATGTTTACTCAGTTGTTACTCATTGCACCGATTTCTCAGCATCATTAAAATGAACAATGTACTATGTTCACTCGTATTTTTTATTGGTCTCATCTGTATGTTTTGTTCTTCTGGGCCTGATGAGCTGTGTGTGTGTGTGTGTGTGTGTGTGTGTGTGTGTGTGTGTGTGTGTGTGTGTGTGTGTGTGTGTGTGTGTGTTTTTATTATGGCAGTTCGTGGAAAGACTGGGCTTGTTTTCTCCAGCTAAGTGACATCAATGAGGGTATTTTAAACTCTCAGAATTGTTTGTGTTTTGGAGGCTACAAAGTAAGATAGATCATTAACAAAGTTAAAGTGATAAAACTTTCAGTCGATAAAACTCCACTGTTTGACATGCAAGTGCCTTTTTGCGTCAAACCGAATTAACATGCGTAATAAACAAAAGCTTTGTGAAGTAAATCCAGCAGTGGAAAGTAGCGGATCAGCTTTTACTGAAGTGAATCAGAGAGCCAAAGCTTTTCCTGTGGTGTGAGAGGAGCTCTAGTACACTTAGACTCATGTTTCAGGCTAAGTATTGATTCTGGTCATTTGATCACAATAAAGGGTTTATGTTCAGAATTAATGCTCACCACTATTTTAATACTTGCACTTTACAGTGATATGCTGAAGGAATAATACCACCCAGCAGAAATATGCCTTAAATAGCTTGGATGTTACAATTAGAAATTACTGAAGGTGTTTTTTAATGTGAGTTCAGGCACTCTGAATATCTTGTAGGGTGCTCTGTGCTCAGATCAGTGGTGCCTGCAATGGTCAACACCGTCCGAGTCTCCAAAACACTGGTGTTTACAGAAAACATCTCGTATTCTTCAAGTAGTGTTTGTTTTCCCGCAGAAGTGCCCACTGATCCTGCCGTGATCTCAGCGTGACGGCCTCGCCAGAGTGAGGTGGACGATGTGTGTCTATGGGGTTGGTCTTATTTACTCTAGTGTGGCCGGTCGGGATGGGAATGAGCCTATAAAAAGCCAGAGAGGATCACGTTTGGCCTGTTCTTTGGGGCTGGAACATCTTTCGGATGTGGGTGCGAAGCTTATAGTCAAGCAGTGAAGTATTTCTAGCAAGCATTGGTTCTTAGAAGTGCTTTGGTGTCAAACTAAGGACAAACCACTGTGCTTTAATTTGAATTAATACAGACTCTGGACTTATCAGGAAAGGCTTTTGGGGTTCGAATGTGGTCTGTCAGAGGAGCAGAACTTCTTGTAAGTTGAATTTGTTCTCTCAGAAGACAGAAATACCAAAGCTTTCAGATAGTTTTTAAACATCAAGTTGAATTTGGACCCTTCAGGACCTGAGTTTGACCACCCTGGTCTAGAATCTAGACTGTGCTGTTTGTAGCTGTTGAGGTGATGCCATTGAGACCTAGGGCTTCCTCGCAACCCGGGAGGTCCGGGGTGCTTCTCAGCCCCAAAGTGACAGCCGTCCTGCGGCCCCGTGCCCTGACCTCCAACTCTCGGGCGGCTGTGGAGGACCAGCTGTCATGCCCTGTATGCTGCGAGATCTTCGCGGACCCCGTGGTGCTGCGGTGCAGCCACAGCTTCTGTAGGGGTTGCTTGCACCAGTTCTGGAGCAAGAAGGGGACCAAGCGCGAGTGTCCTGTCTGCCGGAGGAGGTGCTCGCTGACCGAGCCCACGGTCAGCCTGGTGCTGAAAAACGTGTGTGACACCCTCGTACAGGAGCAGAAGGGACTGGGCACCAACGGCTTGGGAGGAGCCGCCACCCCTAATGGGGCATCCAGGTAGGGATGGACAACTGGACAATATAATATCATTATTGAGATCATTTATTTCTTATCTAAAACTCTATACTGAATCTACCATCAAAATTACTGTGTAATTATCATAGTAAAATTATAACTGTATAAGATGACGAGCAATATCAAACTTTAGAAACAGTTATACAATTACAAAGAGCCTGTAAAGCACAATCTGTGTATTAACTGCAGTGGCTGATTAGATGTCTGCACATTATGATCTCATTGTAATTGATCAAAATAAAATAGTTTTTTGGCAGCATTGTGATGATATTTTTGCCATGTTGCCCACTGTTATGTCCAGGCCTCCTGACCTGTGCATTTTTCACAAAGAGCCACTCAAGCTCTTTTGCCATGATGACGAGGAGCTGCTCTGCTGTGTGTGCCACACTTCCAAGAAGCACCAGGGCCACCGCGTGTGTCCCATGGAGGAGGCGACCCACGACCTCAAGGTGAGTTTTCAAACAAGAGCTTGACCAAACTGGCCTCTGATGGGGGCGACCGGTGGTCCGGTGGTTAGGGTGTTGCTCCTGTGATCAGAAGGTTGTGGATTTGAATCCCAGGCCTGCTAGTGGCACCACTGAGGTACCCTTGAGTAAGGTACCGTCCCCACACACTGCTGCCCACTGCTTCACTTGGTGAATGGGTTAAATGCAGAGAGAGAATTTCACACTGTTCACACTGTGCGCTGTGCTGTGGTGTGTTCACGCGTGACAAATGGTTCACTTTCACTTCACGTTAGCAGCTTTTAACCTTTTCCCTGAAAGTGAACTTTAACTTAAAAATGAAAATCCTTTAAATTCTTCACTAAACGTTGTTTTCAGCTTCTACTCAAACACACTGTTGGGCCAATAGAGTGTAGTTTTTGAAAAGATTTTCTTTTTCTTGGATAGTTAACACTGTGTAAGTCTGACAGGTAGGTTAAGAGTCCAGCAGAATGATGAATAATGAATAACTGAAGGGATTAACAATACTATATTAAAAATAGTACATTGTGAATAGGCGTTTATATTTTCAACATACAAAAATGATACATTTCACTGATTTAAATAGACCAAGTAATTATAATAATCATTATTATTTGTTTTATTCTAAGGATTATCGTTATCATTATCATTATCAACTTCTTCTCATATCATTCAATTAAATTCTATAAGATACAACAAATGGCATTTTTCTTAATATACTTCTAGTGTCGTAGTAGTGCTGTGTACTCAGTGCTGTATCAGGAAAACTTTGATGGAATCATTTCTTTCTGAGTGTCTTTACTTTTTTAACTCAATTTGTTTTTTAGCTACTTTTACATTTGAGTCATTGCCTGAATGAAATAAACAGCACTTCTAGTGTGTTTTGCATGGTTTGAGGAGGCAGACCAGGAGTGCCAAAACATTTGCACATGACGATATTCAGTGGCGTATTAATATGTTATAGTTGGGGGCTCCATGTCTGCCGTGTCTCAGCCTGGCTTTGTCTCTGCCCCGCAGACGGAGCTGAGGAAGGAACTGGTGCCCATGAAGAAAAACCTCCGTTGCCTTTATGAGGCCAAGCAGGAGCATGACGACGTTACTGTACACATCAAGGTATCAACAAAGGGCCGGACTGAACTTTCCAGGACATTCAGGCCCTGGAAAATGAACCGTGAAGCCGTGCCAATGAACTGGTCGTAACCAGACAGAGCCAATTAAGTTAACTCTGACTGCAGCAATTAATTTCAATTTATGGTACAATTACAGTTTTTGAAAACAGCAATTGACTAGAGTCCCTCACTGGTCCTGCTCTCTCTTCTCCATTTCCAACAGAACCAGAAGCTCCTGGCAGAGAAACAGATAAGGGAGGAGTTTGCAGAGATAAGACAGTTCCTGGAAAAAGAAGAGGCAGCAAAGCTGGCTCAGCTGGCCGAGGAAGAGGAGGAAAAGAAGCACCTGATGAAGAAAAAGACAGATAACATCACGCGCGACATCCTCACGTTCTCTCACGCCGTCAAGGCTGTGGACGACGAGATCGCCAATTCAGACTCCCTGTTTCTGCAGGTGCAAGACATTTTCCATTTTCTTGAACGATTCAGCATTGGCAAGCTTAACGGTTAATGCTGAGGCTTAATTCTCTTTTCTTCTCTTTGCAGCACTACAAGCAGATAAAGAAGAGGTCAGTGCACTTGACTGAGAATGTTACATGCCTATATTTATCTTAAATCCACAGCGTCATGATTGATCTCTCTGTTGCCGTTGCAGGACTCAGTTAACATTCGTTGAACCAGAGAACGTTCCAGCTGCTCTAATCAATGTGGCCAAGCATGTGAGATCTCTGAAGTTCAGCGTGTGGGAGAAAATCCAGGCCATGGTGGAGAACAGTAAGTTCTAAACTTGCAAGACATGTTCCTGATCCAGCTGTGTATAGTGGATCAGGAATGTGTGTGTGTGTGTGTGTGCGTATATGATTGTGTATATGTGTGTGTGTGTGTGGGTTTGTGTGAGTGTGTATGTGTGTGTACGTGTGTGTGTGTGTG
>JBBPCZ010000148.1:2456489-2469015 GCA_037974445.1 Brycinus macrolepidotus | reverse complement strand
CCTCACTGTACCTCACCTGCCTCTCTACCTCACTGTACCTCACCTGCCTCTCTACCTCACTGTATCTCACCTGCCTCACTACCTCACTGTACCTCACCTGCCTCTCTACCTCATTGCCTTACTGTATCTCACCTGTCATCTGTTACTGATCTCTTTATACATCAACAGCAAATAGCACAATGTACTTTATAGTACAGACTCAATTCTATAACATATACACACTTCAGATTATGTTTGCACTTCTAATGTTCATCTCTAATGTTTTCTACATATTTTTATTACTTAAGTTTAGCCTTTAATTTTCTCTTTAATTTATTGTAACTATATTTCCCAGTCTCACGGATGCTTCAGAGGCAAACTGCACTACACGTTGTACTTGTTTATCTGTGCATGTGAATGTTAATAAAGAATTTTGAATCTTGAATCTTGAAAACAGACACCTTTTAAAAAACAAGCAGAAAGCACAGCTTACAAAAACACAAGTTAACAGCTAATACTAAAGCACACAAGGCTTCATGTAGGAGGCAGTAGGTGAGTGGCATCACCCTTCACTGGAACTAAGAGACATAGCCCAAAACCCTTAAAATCAGCCAGACCATTATTCCTCCTCCACCAAACTTTACTATCAGCATAGCGCACTTTGGTAGGTAGTGTTCTCCTAGCATCCACCAAACCCAGATTCTCCCATCAGACTGCCAGACAGTGAAGCATGATTCATCAATCCAGAGAAT
The DNA here is from genome assembly GCA_037974445.1 of Brycinus macrolepidotus. NCBI lineage: Eukaryota > Metazoa > Chordata > Actinopteri > Characiformes > Alestidae > Brycinus > Brycinus macrolepidotus. The sequence continues at coordinate 2,468,284 of JBBPCZ010000148.1, read as the reverse complement.
AAATTTCCTCTTTTGCATAGTCTAGTGGAAGCTTTACTCCACTCCATCTGATGCTTGGCATTGTGCACAGTGATCTCAGGCTTCAGAAACTGCTCAGTCATGGAAACACATTTCATGAAGCCGCTGATGCAAAATTCTTTAACTTCCAGAGACAGTTTGGATGTCTCTAGTAAATGATGCAACAGAGCATTTTTAAAATAATAGCACGTTTAACTGAGGCAGATCTATCAAGATATTTCACCAAGGGTGACATTTTATGCGATGCCACATTTGAAGGCACTGCAACGAATGTGGATGAAAACCCAATTCAGTAGTTAGAAGGGGTGCCCACATACTTTTGGCCACATACCGTATTTGTATTGTAAACCACACGAGTGGTTTTTTTTTTTTAACGTCTTACTTTCATCCATACAGGAGGAACCGACTCTGTGATGCTTCTAACTGGATAAAAACATCACTCTTCACTCATTTAATGCACAGAGTAATGGAAAACATACTTACTCAACAATTCTCAACTTTTTCCAACCAAAAACACCTGAACACATCTGACATCATACTTACAGCCTCTGAAGTCAATTAAATCTCTCATTCCAATTATTTATAAGAAAATATATCATCAGCTCAAATGTACAAATTAACTGATGGCTGGAAAGTGTTGAGGAAATCATTTTCCACAAACTTTTTGAGTGCAATAAGCAATCAATCAGCCTTTAGAGTCTCCAGCTGTGCTTTTCTTTTGGCGTGATGGGACGCCCACGTCAGGCGTTTTAGAAGGTTTTGAGAGAGGTCAGGACGCTCAGCTACACACCTGAATGGGCAGCACGATGAGCGCTACACAGATCATGATGACCACCAGCAGCTGCGAAGGCCAAATTTTTGGCGTGACGTCTCCGAATCCCACGGTGGAGAAAGTGACCACGCAGAAATAGAGCGAGTCAAACAGGGTCAGATTATTCCCCGCTCGCTCCAGATGCTGAATACCACAGATACTGAGAGAATGAGAGAGAGGGAGAGAGAGAGAGAGAGAGAGAGAGAGAGAGAGAAGGGAAGGGTTAAATATGGTTTTAAAATTGATCTGTTTGAACTTTTTAACAAAAAGGTTACAAGGGATTTGCATGTGTGCGAGTGTGTGTGTGTTCACATGGTGCGGCTTATCAGTGTGTGCGTGCGTGTGTGTGTGTGTATGTGTGTGTGTGTGTGTGTGTGTGTATGTGTGTGTGTGTGTGTGTGCGAGAGACTCAGTGTGTGTTTGTTCAGTACTGAGGGGCCATTCAGAGTCAACACTGAGCTGTCAACGGTGAAAAGGGCACAAACCCCCCACCTTCAATTTAAAAAACTCAATATTAATGCCACACCAGCCCTCTCTCTCTCTCTCTCTCGTTTTCTCTTCATCTCTTCTTCTTTCTGTCTCTTCCTCTTCCTCTACCTTTCCCTCAGTTTCTCTCTGTCTCTCCTGACTCGGTTCAGGTTGCTTTACTGGTGCGGCTGCTTTTCATACACTGTCACCAAAGGGATAATTTACAGAGTGATATCAATTAAAGAGATAACAGTTATTAAAAAACTCTCTCTCTCTCTCTCTCACACCCCCTCTCTCACTCTTGCATTCTCTTTTCCTTCTTCTCCATATCTCTCGCTTTTTCTCTCTTGGTCTCTCTCTCTCTCTTCTCCTTCTTTCTTCACTCTTCCTCTGTCACTCACACTCTCTAACTCTCACTCTCTGTCTCTTTCCCACTCTCCCACTCTCTTTCCCTCTGTTGCACATTATCTCTCTCTCTCTCTCTCTCTCTCTCTCTCTCTCTCTCTCTCTCACCCACCAGGTGAAGATGAGGCAGAGGAGGGTGCTGATGAGGATGAGCACCTGGTTGAACATGGCTGAGTGGGTGCGCTGGATGGCTCTGTGCAGGTCATTCTGAAACACACACACACACACACACACACACACACACACACACACAAACACACAAACACATTGCGTATCTAACCAATCATTTTATGCATCAATTTGGCTCTAAAAGTTTGGCCCTTAAATTTCCCAAAGGGATTTATGGATCCATGTCAGATTCCAAAAAGGTGATTCCAAATGTTAAAGGAAAGATATTTTTCTTGGAACTTGGGATCATCATCCCATGATCTAGATTTTGTTTTTGAATCTGGGATCATTTTTCTTAGAATCTGGGATCATTTTCCCAGAATACATATTTTTGGTGTTTTTTTTTATTTTTTTATCCTTTTCTTTTCATTTGGGATCATTTCGGAGAACCACGACTCGAGAAGTGGTCTGCAGGAGGGCGAAGGAAACGCTGAGCAGCGGAAACGTAAATGTCAGGAAAGCCGGCGGATGAAATCACTTTACGTAAGTCAGACAGTCTGAGAGGCTTAGAGAGGCTTACAGAACGAGATTGAACAGAGAGAGAGAGCGAAAGAACAAGCTATAAAAGAAGAAATGCTCTAATAACATGTTAAAGGCCTCACCAGCCACTGACGTTTCATTAACAGGATTATCAGCGCGGCGCTTTCATTCTATTCCAGATCCTCTTTATAGCCTCCCTTCTTCAAAGGAAGAAGCTCCACATCACAATTTAGTAGGTTTGCTGCAATCATGCTCATTTCAAAAGTAAAAAAAAAAAAAGAAAGAGCAGCTACAATTTCAGCTGGAGTTCATGCTAATGCGCCTAATTGCAATTAGGCTCACGCTGGTCGGACTGTATGTCAATTTTACTAATTTGCACTTTGTGCTCTGAGAGGCCTGCTGGTGCTTTTTCCCGACAATAACAACTGGAGGATCAGAGCGGCCGGGAGAGGAAGCTGTGAGTTTCGCCCACAGGACAAAAACACAGCATTTGTTGTTTCTTACGATCATGTTCTCCAGAGCGTGTTTGGCCAGCCAGCAGTTCAGAAAGACGGGGATGAAGAGGTTTCGCAGGGAGGGCAAAATCACCTGCCAGAAAAGGTCAAGTAAAAACAATATTTAATCATCAATTATTACTGGATTATCGGGATCATCAACTGTTGCCATATGCAAAGGTTTGAACACATCCAGTCAAATTAAATGTTTTGTAGATTTTTTTTTTATATATATATATATATATATATATATATATATACACACACACACACACATATACATGCCATAACTTCTGCACAGGACACATTTTATGTTTTATTTTTTTCCAGTATGTTAAATTCAGCAAATAAACAGTAATTAAGTATTTTGTTCTCTGTCCAAGAGGAGGTGTTGTCAACAAACAAAATATGAAATGATTTTTTAATCATTTTAATTAAAAAAAAATAATGATTAATTTTTACCGAGGTGCCAAAACTTTTGCACCACGACTGTATGCTCTTCCCTTCTAGCCCACCGCAAAAAAACCCCAGATGGGTCCGCACGGTACATGGCGTGTTACCCCGAAGGTGCACTCTTACAGTAAACCTTCATTTAGGTTTAATGAAGAAATAATGCGGTGACTGGACATAATTGTGCAGAATGGGATAATACTGCACATATTGCCAGAAATGGCATGGATTTATGATCACAAACATACGAAATACACGTTACATATGAAATAAGGGTATTTCTGTGTGCAGCTCGTATTTGTAAACCCACATGGCATTAACGCAGGTCTGTCTCAGTGAGGGCTGGTGGATTGTACAGCTTATGTAAGGAGTGAGAGTGGACACTCACAGTGATAACGAAGGGGACGGCGCTGATCATCTCCAGAATGAATGGGACACGCAACACTTGCTCCCACACGTTGCCCTGGAAACACAGGAAGAAGCTCAGAGTCTGAACGTGTCGGGGGGTGGGGGGAGGATTGGGGGGGGCACCTGTCTGTGGGACCTTGGCTGATTGGCATCTCCACTCGAGTTTGGAACTATTGAGCAGAACCAGGGGCAAAGACTCGTTACCCACAAACAGCTGAAAAGCCAATAGGCTAAAAAAGTGTTCTTTTGATAGTTTGGTAATTTATTGTTTTGCTTATTGGAGCTTTTCTTGTGGGACTTATGAAGCTCCTTAATGATTAAACAAAAACACGTAATTTCAGAACAAGGTTGAACAAGGCCATGTTACTAATTTGATTTAACGATTGAAGGCTTTTGTACTAAGAACAAGGATACACAGTGTCCCTGATGCAAAGCACCACTTTTATGCAGCACTTAATGCTACCTGAGCTCTAATAAGTTCTTACGTTACTTTATAGACAATATAACAGTCAGACTAATAGACAAGTTGGCACACATAAAATAGTTTCATTTAAAAAAAAATCTGTCATTTACGAAACACCTTTAAATATGCGAGGGTTATTTTAGTGATGCCACAGAAGAACCATATTAGGTATTAAGAACCTTCCCATCATGTAAAGGTTCCTTGCAAAACTTAGGGCTCTTCCAAGAATCTTAACTTTATGTGGAGGCTCCTTGAACTTTAAAAATGTACCTCACGCTCACTTACCTCATTTATAAAAACATCCATTGAAAAGTAGTCCTTCTGTGGCATCCCGCAAAGAACCCTTTCCAGCATCTTTAATTGTAAAGAGTACATTTAAACCAATAAGCGTAATGGTGAGGCGCTGCTCCCTCTTGAGTCATCATCACACACTCTCAAGCACCCAGCTGCAGTTTTCAGCAACTAATGCAAGCACTAAATCTCATCACGTTGGGATGGGAAGTGGGAGCTTATCGAGTCCTGCGCTGGCAGTGATGCTGTAAGCATTTTGGAGATGAAGTCAGTAATCTTTAGAATATTAAATTGCGTATGTCATACTATGCATACACTTATATGTTTTTCCAGTTGTTAAATGTTGCAAAAACCTCAAGTTTGAAAATCCATTGCTTAATTGACGAAGACACAAAACTAAACAGCACATCAGAAAAGAGGTCATTCACATATATCAGTCACAAAGACACAGCAACAAAAAAGTCTAAATTCTCAGGGAATAAGAGAGGAGTAAGAAAATGGTCACATGGAATGAATTATGACTGTTTTTGAATGTTTTTTGTGTGTTGTTTTTTTGTTACCAATCAAAAAGCAGTGACACAGTCGGCTCGGCTGCGCCCTGCTTTTAGCCCTGGCGTCGAGCGGCGCTGTGATAGCACGGGTTGCTTGTGCCAGTGTAAATTGATTTGTGCCAGTGGAAATATATTTCAGGAGAGCTTGCTTAGGTATGGATATGGGGATGCTACACTTCGTATCAGTATCATAGTCAAAATTCTGGTATTGTGAGAACCCTAGATGGACCTGACCCACATCAGTTTGGGCGTAGGCGATGATTTGGTAATTTCGGCAGAAATCAATGCAGCTTGGGGAGAGTGGAGAGAGAGAGAGAGAGAGAGAGAGAGAGAGAGAGAGAGAAAAGAGAAAGAGATGCTTGGGGGAAGGGAGGGAGGATCTACTGCGGCTGACTTCAAAGGTGGCGTGAAACTCAAAGGCTCTGAAAAGGAAGGGCATGCCTACTGCTCAGTTCTCCCACTTACTCAGCCAGCACAAGAGCTCTCAAAAAACAAAGAGCTGATTGGTACAGACGTCTCTCTTTCGCATATACCTGCCCTTCTCTACCTCCTCCTCCCTCCTTTCCCTTTGATCCTGCCTTCAACACCGAAGCAAATCTATTGCATCTGAGCTGAAGTCACATTGATGCATACAATAATCCACGGTACCGTTTACCCCACCCAGACTTTGAGGAGCCCACAGACGCTCCACCTGCGTTTTCCTGATTCTGAAACTGGTCCCTCCTCTGGAAAAGAAAGGCACTCTGATTCCAAGGAATTCCCTACACATATGTCCTGGGGAGAATCCCCATTCCCATTTTCAGAAAGGTTGAGGAGAGTTTCAGCCCCTTCAAACCCTCAGTTTCAACTCAGGAGAAGGGGTCTACCAAACTGTGGGCTTCAGGTAGCGACATATCCTGAGATTTTTCATCTCAACATCTTTGGGAAGAGCTGGCCCCCAGTCAAGACCTGTTCATAAGTACGACTCTTCCAGACGCAGTGGAACCTTCACATCATGCTCTATGCACTTTCATTTAAACACTCTGAAAATGCCCTTGTGGATTCATTCTTAACAACAAGAGATACAGGGTCTCCGAAATAAGAAATACATCAAATTATAAAAGGAATTCATGCAGAATTACCTGCTCTGCACACTTTACTTACATCCAGTAGAATTGCCAGAGCTTTCACAATAAGAGTTCCCTGTCTTTCTATTGTTTATTGGAAGTTCCCTTGCTTTAACTGAACACTAAAACATGTATTAAACATTATATATTATACAACTTATACTAATAATAACAGCAATAAGAATCTGCATTATTATCATCATTATTATTATTATAGTTGTAGTAAGAACTGTAGTGGTTTGGGGTTAATAAAGTAAGATGCACGAGTGTTTAAAATTCATATTTGAAAGAACAGTGACCTGCATTTTCTCCACCACAGCTCCGCCGTGGAGAACCACTCGTTCTCTTGGTTTGTGACCTCTAGGTAAATTTAGTTTCAGAACACTGGTTTACAGTAAGCACTTGTGTGCCCAGGACAGCGGGTGATACTGTAGTACAGCAGAAGGGCAGTGTGTTGCAGTGTGTGTGACCCACCTTGTAGCTGAGGTACACCAGCAACATGGTTTCTGAAAAGCTGATGAAGGCCACAAGCACCTGGTGGGAGAGAAACACATACAGAAACCGAACAGAGAGAGAGAGAGAGAGTGAAAGAGAGAGAGATGAGAGAGCAGACAGAGAAAGAGTGGGAGGAAGCAGTGGGAGGACTTGGGCATAATGCCGCTTACTCTGGAGAAAAAAAAATGTCTGGGCCAAGTGGCCAAACAGTAAGAGGACAAAACAAGTACAGACACACACCTCTTGTGTGTGTGTGTGTGTGTGTGTGTGTGTGTGTATATGTATATGTGTGTGTGCGTGCGTGCGTGTGTGTGTGTCCGCCTCTCTGTCTGAGTGGGAATCTGGGTTATGTTGCATTCATTTTGTCTGAACGGTTGTTTTCGCCTCTGCACCTTTCAGTGATGCTGTGTGACATGCTCTGTGTGTGCGTGCATATGTGTGTGTGTGTGTGTGGAAAAGGTTAATTGTTCTGACCTGTAGTGCCCAAAGCGGCAGAGGTCTGTTCACCCAGATAATGAGGGACCTGGTGGCACGGGGTCCGTTATAGTTCAGAAACACACACACAGAGAAAAACAAACATGTCAGAAACGCTCGGATACACACAATCACACTGTTTCCAAACACCCTCAGGGTGACACTCCAGCAAAGAATCCAATTTACACCCTCCCCCCTCCCCACCTCACCCTAAATGTAGTCAATCAGCCAAGACCCGTATGAATCCTCCTTTAGACTGTGAGGCTAATGTAGCTAACAACTAATGGAAGCGTATAGCCCAGCAATTAGCAACTAAATCATCACACACTTGCCTCAAACCATGTTAAATAAACTCAAACAGACTTTTGGGCCCTGAGACACCAGGCGGGATGTCAGCTGTTGGACGCCATCAGGCTGTCAGTTGGCTCCAGTCCTTCCTCGTCAGCACTGTTTTGGCTGTTGAGTGTTTTGGCTGTCGAGTGATGGCAGTCAATCGTGAGGGATGGCTGAAAATCACTAAATGTACTAAACTGTAACCGGGGTTGTACCACCTGAAATCACCGGAGTGACACCCTAAGGGTACGCCTTTAGAATCTTTAGTTAAGGAACATGACTGCAGTCAAGTTTTTGGCTTTAGCTTTTGCTCCAGGATTATAGATAAACAGTATGTCATTTGGAGTCACACACTGGTCATTAAAGGGCCCATAAGATAGAAAAACTAAATTTTCTTTTTGAATAAAATAGGCTCATGCACATAAACACTGTTAAAAGCTTCAAAACATGTCACTTTGATCCCAATCCTTATATATAACTTTAGCTGCACCGGTGTCACCAATCAGAACCGACTGATTTACTCAGAGCTCAGCAACAACAGTGGGGATAATAATGGGGATCCTATAAACCAGTGTTTCCCAAAGTGTGGATCATGAGGGCTCTGCAGGTGGGCAGTAAGAGGTCATTTACCAATTTTTAATTTTGTAATTAAGATTGAAATCACCATAAAATAGTAATGATTAACTTAAAAAGTAATCAGAACTAATAAAACAAAGCCATGGGAGTTAAGTTACATGTTCGTCTTCATTTATCTGACCTATTTTTAAACCAGTGTGAATCTTATATCTCGCCATTGGCAGGAAACCATGACAGACGGAATGATCCTGTGTTGATCAGAGTAATGATTCAGGGTCTGGGTGGGCTGCGGAAGAGTTTTGGATTTCATACTAGGCTGCAGGATCCTTAAGTTTCTGAGTGCCAGTCATGTAGATGAATGTAGCATTAGAAGTCTTGCCCAAGTACTTTTATTGGTGCAGTGTGGTGTGTTTGCCCAGATGGGGCACAACTGTACCCCAATCTGGTGAATGGAGGACAATGATATTATCCACCACATTACACCAACTGCATATACTTATATATATCAGTCCTAAAGGCAGTTTCACAAAAAACATTTTCTTTTAATCTGAAGGAGAGAGAGATATCAAAATACGGGCCCTTTAACTACAGAAAAGTTACAAAAAATACTCAATATTAGAGTTAGTAGCATAAAAACTATCTATTATTCTAATAATTTGAGAATATTGAGCGTCAACACCCTTCATGTGCTTCAAATTATCTTCCTTGGCATGAATAACAGGTTCAAAATAATGATTTGATACTTTTCTTTTCCACACTACTGCTAAAAAAATGTACTATAAATCTCTTGGCCTAAAAATGGTGCTTAAATCATACCGAGGTGGTAAAATTGGTTGCTTCTGGCTTTATTCACAAGGTAAAACTGTCACAAATACTGTCACAATTATTCACACTGCTTTCCTCTTAATGAACCTACCTAATCTTTAATGTCAAAACATGCTCATTTTGATATTAAAAATAGCTTGAAGGTGTCCCTAAACTTTTGACAGGCAGTGTAATCAGTGGAAATACCCTAAATGTGAACAAAAATGCATTTCCAGGCACTTTGTTCTGACTTTATGCACGTTATTTATGCACAATCCATTTTTCGGTGCTGCAAGGACGCTCCGCAGATGCTGGGCTGATCGAAAACCAGCAGTGGCCTTGTTAAGAACGGGCTCCAATCGACTCTGCGTTAATACAGCCAAATAAAGCAGGTCGTAACAGCAAAACATGTCAAAGCTCAGCGTGCGGAACAGATTGAAGGGTTAACGACTGTGTGAGCACACACACACGCAACCACTTTCTCTTCTGAAACACAGAGCATGAGAGCGCTCGCTGGCTAAATATAGCCTTTCATTATCATATTGTGAGCCCCCTTCTCTTTTGCGGTGTTTAGTTGCCAATAAATCAATACTTCAGTAGGCATGAGAGCAAACAGGCAGAGGAGAAATCGAACAGATTCTTAGAACTGGGGGTTGTGTGTTTTAAAAGCAAAAAAACATTCCACTTACAACAAATGTAGTCAATCAGCCAAGACATGTTTGGTGCCTGAAATTTAGTACTGGAGCTACGAGGCCAATGCATTAGCATTCTCCTCCAAGCGTGTTGAGTTTTCCAATGATGCTGCATTAGTAGCAATTTGAGAAGATGCAGTGGTGTGGAGGACACATGTGCTAGCCTTCATCTTCCAAGCTTGGTAGCTTTGTGTGATTGGGGGAGACCTAGATAGCAGGTGGGATTTGACCATGGCTTTTTAAGATAACTGGGCCTCTTTCAACAACAGCAGGCTTGTTGTTACTTCACAGGCATAGTTACTTCATGTAAATTAGCATGGCTGGAAAGTTCCCCCCCCAAAAAACAGGGCTTCTTGAAAGGAAAACCAGTTTACTAGCCTAACAATAGTGTTTTATTTGCTTGTGTTATCGGTTGGGTGTTTGGGGTATTTGGGGCAAGTTTTAGAGGATACACCCTTGTTTTGCTGTAATCCAAAAACAAATCATCCTCAGATGTGCATCCTCGTTACAGTATCAGATCTGGTCCAGCTGCAGGTTGCAGGAAACTCTCCAGGAGGACATTAGCAGAATGCCAGAAACCACATAAGCAAGTTAATTTGAGATTTCTGAACAACTAGACATGATTTGAGGGAAGCGTGTGATGATTTAGAAGTCTGTATAAAACTATTAAGTGGCCATAAGCTTCCATTACTTGTTAGCTACATTAGCCACATTTAGCTCCAGTGCAAAAATTAAAAAGCAAACGTCAGACCATAAACATGTCTTAGGTACATCTGTGGTCCAGGGGGAGGGGCAAGTTTAGTGAATTTGATTTTTCATCAAACTATCACTTTAAGTCTGGCAGGCCAGTGTGAGACTGTGTGTATGAAACAGGCCTGACGCTCATGTAACGAGGATATATTATTATTGCTGCGTAATGGGCCAGCGCCTGCAGGTCCGGCGGGCGCTCCGGGAGACGGATGGTCCGGATCGATTATGTTCTGTTTTTCTCTCATTAAAGGAACACTGCTGATCTGTCTGCCGGCCCCCCTCTGGAACCTGACCAATGTCTCCAGCCGTTTCATTTCGACTCGCAGACACTTACCAGTCAAAGTGGCTTTTGTTCTGTGCAGAGGCATTCTGTCGGAGACAGCCGGGGCTGTGGGGGAAAAACACACACACACAGAAAAATGAAGAGAGAACCAGCGACTGGCACTCGAAAAGATCCATCCATCTTTTCCAGTTTACCCTGTCTGCTTCTAGTGTTTCCTCTATGCTCTCCCTTCTAAATCCTAATTCAGGGACGTACTGTTCTAATCCAGGAAAGCCTGGCAAAGCTCAACGCTTTTCCTGCAAACCAACTTGTTAACCACATGATGAGTTGAATCAGATGTGCTAATGCAGGTAAATGACAAACATTAAACCACTAAGGGGCATGCATTATAGAGATTTTATCACATTTTATAACATAATTGTCCACTTATCTGAAATATAGTCTATCAAACAAGACATGTTTGGTCTGTTCTTTAGTTTAGCGCCAGAGCTACGAGGCTAACGTTGCAGATGAATACTAGAAGTCAGTAGTCACCCAAATCTTTTCCATAAAATACAGCCTCCCCACCCAAAAATATCTGCTCATCCAGATCTTCATTAAGGTGCAGCAGACATATGGATGTGGTTTAGGACTTACTGTGATCTTTATAAATGATTTAAACACAGGCAGTTTAAACACAGACAACACCAGGGCTGGAGTGGACTTATCTCGGCCTCTGCATTTATGATGTCTGTTGCTACAAAAAACGATTGTATATTTGTACTCGGACTCCTGAGGTGGTTTGTGAAAACAGACCCTGTTGTCTAAAAAGGCTGCCCGCAATATTCAGCTGCATGGTAAAGTTTTGTACATTTTTATAGCTGACAGTAAGTCACACTGTGTACTAAACCGCATCCACAAGTCTGCACCACCTTAATGAACAGCTGGATGTCGTTTAAATGATTTGAGAGATGTTTTAGGGATGTATTTACAGAAAGAATTTTGTTGACTGTTTTGGTGACTAGTGTTTGTTAGCAATATTAGCCTTGTAGTGAGGGAGAATAGTAACAAAGGCTATTCAATATGGTATGTTTTCACTACCATTAGTGTTTACATTAGTGTTTACACAGAATGAGGGTTAAAAGTTGAAGGGACTTCTTAAGGAAATCTACAAATGGGTAACAACATGTGTCCTTCACTTCTAAAAGTTGAAGGGGCCTCTCAAGGAAATCTTCAAATGGGTAACAATAGGTGCCCTTTGACTTCTAGACCTTTTGACCTCTTGAAGGGGGCTAA
>JBBPCZ010000148.1:2417089-2443026 GCA_037974445.1 Brycinus macrolepidotus | reverse complement strand
GCTGCCCGCTGCTTCACTTGGTGAATGGGTTAAATGCAGAGGAAGAATTTTGTGCTGTGGTGTGTTCACGTATGACACACACAGAACAGAGCCTTAACAACTCACACAATACACACACACACACAAACAGCAGCTAAATAAATCGGCACAAAAGAAAGTTGTTCAGCATGACAGAATGTACTATAAGTAGACCAATACTAAACACACACACACAATACATACATACATACATACACACACAAAATAGTACCTCAATAAGTCACACACACACACACACACACACAGACACAGTTAAAGAAAGACTGATGAATGGTGCACTGTGAAAGAGCTGGAGGCAGCGTGACCCTGATCCAGAAACACATTGTGGCTTTCAACAGCTGAACACAGAGGGTGTGAGGAGTGAAGCTGAATGAGCACCAGGGCCGTGTCGTCCTTTCAGCTGAAGAATACACTCCTTCAGCAGCCTGATCAACACCATCCCTTCTGCTGTGCACCTCGTCTTTAATAACCTCCATCCCCGGGCCTCCTCCAGTTCTCCACGTATAGAGCGAGATGAGACGGCGCGGTACAAAAAGACACATAGAATACACATATATAAACAAACTATAAATATAAACTCTAAACTAGAAATACAAATGTGCAATTTGGGACAAGGATGTGCAATATGGTACAAGGTCACTTTTAACATTCAAAACATTGAGCAAACGTTGCATCAGCAGTCAGGTGGAAAGCAACAATACTGGAGTGTAATTGTGTGCTTTATATGTGCAAAAGATTGAACCTTAATAACATTAAGTTATATCAGAGTCTGGCAGCACTAATGGAGCCATGCAAAGCACCACCACACAGTCTGACAGCTACAAAGACATGGTGCAACATACAACAACATTTAACAAAGTGCAAGTTATGACAGAGACAATACAACAAATAGACAACACAACGTAACAGTATAGTGTGAACGGGATGTGAACTTTCCAGAGTGACTAGTATTGCAGTTAGCAGCAATGAACAAAGTGCAAGGTATGACAGAAATGACAATAAATAGACAATACAGCAGTATAACAGTGTAGTGTGAATAGGATGTAAACCTTCCAGAATGACTAACATCACACCACAAGTATGATACTGCACATAAAGCAGTTAGCCGCATTGAACCACATTCAGTGAGAGGTAAATGATAAGCTTATCAAATAACAGGCCATAAGTGTGTCTATTGGGGCAGTAAACTGTAAACAGAAGGTAAAGTGCAGGTGCTATTAAAAGTCCAGAGTGTAATAAGAGAGGTATACAAAGGAACAACAGAGATAAAACAACAAACAGCAATGTAACAGTGTAATGTAATGTAACATATGATATTCATGGTATGAGATTGTCAAATTGTCAGGCCATTCCGAAAGAGCGGACACATTACAGTGAAGTGAAAGTGAACAATTTGTCCCCCATGAACATACCACAGCACACTGTGTGAACGGTGTGAAATTTGTCCTCAGCATTTGACCCATTCACCAAGTGAAGCAGCGGGCAGCTGACAATGTGTGGGGACGGAATCTTACTCAAAGGCACCTCAGTGGTGCCACTGCCCATCCTGGGATTCAAACTCACGACCTTCCAATCACAGGGGCAACTAACTAAACACTAAACTACCAGCTGCCCCAAACTCCACCAGCCTCCATCTATCCACTGTCTGAACTGTTTATCTTTATTCAGTAGGGTGGGGGGTCTGGAGCCTGGCCCAGTGGTCGTAGGTGGAAAAACACCCTGGATAGGTCACCAGTCCAACACAGGGCAGACACACAGACAAACACACTCACACCTTGGGGCCATTTAGCATCTCCAATCCACCTGACATGCATGTCATCCGACTGTGGGAGGAAACCGGAGCACCTAACAGAAACCCACACAGACATGGCGAGAACATGCAAACTCCACACACAAAGGATCCTCGAACCCAGGACCTTCTTGCTATGAGGTGACCACTGAACCACCATGCCTGCAACCACCATGCACTGATCAAAACACTGTCAAAACTCTTCACACAGGAAGAGATACCGAAGTGGACCAAACTGTGAATCAATCATTTTTTCACTTCTTTCACCCAAAACCCATTCAATGACCGCATTTTCCAAAATCCCTAAACTCTCATTCTCATTTTCTCATTCTTTCACTACCAGTATTTGATGGTGAATTTCATGCATTTCTGCAGAAACAATAATCGGAATCAGAATCAGAAAACTTCACTCATGTCGGGGGAAACTGTTTATGTTACGACAGGACAGACACACAGAGACACAAAGACAAAAACAATATAAAATATAAAATCTAAACAAATCCAATAAAAACTGCGGAAAAAATTGCAGGAAAAAACTCTATATGAAATACACTGTGCTGCATACACAAATGCTGGGGTATTAATACCACAGAAGAATAACTCAAAGTCAAGTGAATTACTTTGTAACATAACAGTGTCTGTTACTGCACGTAATAGAGATCAGTAGTATATAAGTAATACTGACATAAGTAGTGATATTTCACATTGTATTTCAATACTGAAATATATGGAAAATCTCAGTCGAATCTTTACAAAAAGATGAAACAAAAATCATTCCACACCCAACTGAGTGCAATTTTGGCTGAAAGCCTGGCCAGGGGTCCTGGTTTAGCCTCGTTACCAAGCAGACATCAGGGCGCGGCTTCAGAACGATTCTGTTTGGGAACACGGATGAATGAAGGCAGGATGGTGGGGAAAGAAGAGTGGCAGGAGAGGGAGAATGAAAGGAGGACAAAGGAGGAACCGCAGAAGTGGTGGTCTCTAACACTCAGCTTTTGAATTTTGCTTTCAATTTATGTGACTTTTGTTTTGACAGCTGTTCTGCTCCTATCCTGAATCCCCCTTCCTTTCTGTCATAATGGCTGGCTGGGCCAAGTAAAGCTTAATTTCAAGTTTTGGCAGGAAACACAAACAAAGGAGACGCTGAGACTCAGCGTGGCTTCTGATATACGGTCAAATGGAAACGGTCCCTGAGCGAGATTCTAACCTCAGCACCGCTCCACACAACAGTCAAACAGAAACAGTTCCAGAAGGCTTTTTGAAGCCCACCATGAAGTAGGAGAGGGAAGCCCAGGAAACACCAAGTCCAGCAGCGAGGGTCTGCCTGGTCAGTGTCATTCAACATGGAATAGGAATAGGGACTACCAGGAATACTTGTTTCAATTTCAGAATCAGAATCAGAAAATTTGATCGATCCCAGAGGAAATTGCTTGTGTTGTAACACACAGAGACACAAAGACAAGAACGACATGAAATATAGTATAGTAAGCCAAAATAAAACTCTCCAGAAAATGCTCTGAAAATGCTTAGCACTAAATACACTATACTATAAGAAAGGTGGATATAAATACTAGATAAATAAATAAAATTACTGCTGAAGTAGTTTACTAGTTAACACTAATAGTGGTTTGGACTCTATACCGAGTCTTTTATTGCATGTAATAGTGACGTAAGTAATAATATTGCACGCGAAAATACTACTGCACGTCAACTATTGGGCATAAAATAGTGACAAAAGTGACATAAGTAGTGACATAAGTAGTGATATTACACATGATAAGACTATTGCACGTAACAATTCCACATAATAATAAATATATTGTGTGAAATGATAATGATTTAGCACACAGCAAGAAGTTGCACATCTTGCTTTGGCAGATATACACAAACAAACAAACAAAGTCTCGCTAGTCAGTTGGTATGATGGTGAACGGGCATCGGATTCCAGACAGACGTGGCTTAAACAAAGACACACAAACTAGTAATAGGTGACACTAATTATGATCACTGGCCAAACCAAAAGGAGAAATAAAGAAGGGGTGGATTCAGGATAGGGGCAGAGCAGGCTGTCAAAACAAAAGTCACATAAATTCAAAGCGAAATAAAGCCAGACTGTTACAGTCTCTGATGACATAAGAGCCACAATCTTTGACCATGTTGTAACCCACATTCTCTCTTTAAGAGGCCGGTTCAGGGCTGCAGAACTCAATGGATAACTTAACTACATATTACATTACAAGACATGTTCACATTTTACATGCACTGACATTCTGAAATATATAGTTTTTTTTCCCATGGTTTACATTAGGATCCTCCCACAGGAGGGACCACAATCCAATAAAACTGTGGGAAATTCAAGAGCTCAAAAAGACTATTTCAACATTTTCAAAAAGACAAGAATACAGCTTATTAATAACGCAACAGCTAAAGCTAAAGGAACTGAGAATATTATCCCTACTCTAGCAAGACTACACTGCTTACCTGTCTCTCTAAGAATTGATTTGAACTACTTATATTAGCATTTAGAGCTTTAAAAGGACAAACACCTCCATATACTTCAGAGTGTTTGACAGAATATGTTCCAGTTGGGTCCTTTAGATCATCCGGAGCTGGAGCGTTTAACATCCCAAAAGTAAAATACAGGAAAGATGGAGAAGCAGCTTTTGCTTTTATGCACCGAGGATGTAGATTCCTCCAGGCTCCTTCTAGTAGTGTTTTCAAAAAGCGGCTGAAAACATACTTTTTATCCAAGCTTTTAGTTAGTCTTTTATTTTCTCTTCTTTAATCTGTCTTTTATTTTTTCTTTGTGTGATTTGCTTTAATCTGTGCTGTATTTGCACTCCCTCTAAAGCACGTTGTGCTGGATTCAGATGTATTATTCATAAATAAAGTTTACTACCATTATTGTTCATTCAGGAAATGTGTTTTTTCATTTCAAGTATAAAGGATTTTGAAGCAAACTGCTGCATTTCTGATTCAATCTTCTTCCACTGACATCATATATATATGATGTTAAATGCTTCCTACACTGAAAAAGGCAGTTTAAGGCAGTTTAAGGTTTTGACTAAAAATTAAATAAACGAAGTTTATGAACCATTGTCACAGTTACTGAGATTCATTAGAATTTTAGACTAAGATTCATTAAAAATAATCAATTAAAATGCACCGCTTAGTGATTGTTCTGCATGCTGAGTGATCGACATGGAAAAATTGAGGTCTAACCATTCTCCACAAGGGGAAGGACACAAGCTGCTAGATTACTCGATTACTAATATGATCACAAGGGATGGCCCTTGTACTGTACACGTACAAGTTTACGTTTACGGCATTTAGCAGACGCTCTTATCCAGAGCGACGTACATCAGTGCTTTAGTCCACATCTGTTCTTCAAACCTGTAAAGCTAAACTTAAATCAACATCTACTTTTAACCAAGTTACTGCTAGCTAAATTACACACCTTAACAAGTACGCGCTACAATTTCTCAGTGGGTTAAATGTGATTTTACAAGCCTTTTGTTAAACTTGTCCAACCTAGCAACAGTTGCCAAGAACAAACACTTTTGTAGGCGAATCGGGATCAATTGTGCATATGACGTCCTGTAATGTGTCGAGCCGTGGCTGCAGCTTGTCTCTCTCTCTCGGGTCATGTGGAGAACCCCCTAGGCATGAGCGATGGCGGTGTTTGTCCCACTCTTCCTCTGCCCCCTCACTTGCTCTGCTCCGACTGAAATGAAAGCCATCATTTAGCGGCGCCACATGAGGCCCTCCGACAGTAAGTAAATGCGCTCAATAGCCTTTTACTCAACCCCCCTTCCCCTGACTGAGGTAAGATGCTTTCCAGATGAAAACCAGCTGTAAACTAACCCCATCACTATCCCCTCTGCTGTCACCTCTCCTCTATCCACCCATCCCTCACTCCCTCCAGCCATGCCCTCATTCTCATTTTCTCCTAAGTAGCACAGGTCTTCATTTCGTATCCTGCGATCCCTCATCAGCCTTAAGATGGTCTTAAGAGGCCGGTCGACTGCGTGGCAGGTCCCACCAGGAGTCAGGGGCCTTTCTAAACTGGGGTCAGTGGATCTAATGCCACTTCTTTTTGGAGTGACTATTTGGAGTGTGTTCATCAGAAGATTGAAGAAGGTCATGGCCATTATGTTGTTTGGCAGATATAATCACCTGTTGGGTTTCTGACCATATAACAACAAAGTTTAGCAGTTATCTGAAGTTTTGGCCTTCTTAATATTAGTTTTGGTGGGAAAAAAAAATTACCAGTTGGGCTATTTTTTTTTCCCCCCAGATTTCCTGTCGAATCTCCAATTCCACCCACTATCTAGGACTCGCTCTATCCCACAATTCCACAAGCATCTGGAAGGGTGAAGGCAAGCATGTATTTCCTTCAAGTCATGTGAAGCACCACCACATCTTTTCAAACAGAAACTAACTGCAACATCATTGTACAGTTCAACGCGCTTGGAGGAGAACTCTGACCACCAATTCTGTTACATTAGCTCACTGAACGTCACTAACATGGCAGTCACAGGGGAGAGGGAGGGCTATCCTACCTACTCAGAGACAGCAAAGCCAAATTTTCTCTCTTGAACCCCCAGCCACTGATGGTTACGGCATCACCTGGGATCAAACTCACTTGCACCTCTTGGGAGTGAACATCATAATTAACCTCTGGAAGCACTGCCCCTTCCTATCCTTCACACTCTGGCAAGTCTCTCTCCAATAGCTACGGTCACCATAGACCTCTACTATCTCTCTCTGTCTCTTTAATACTGTGAATTATCCACAGTTTATGGGATAGATTTTGTCCGATGGAAATAAATGGCGCTCCGTTGGATGGCATGACATGAAATACCACTGCAATGACGTTGGCAAAAGAGAAAACTGATCTACTTGGACGAGTGTTTGCATTACTCCAGCAGTCTGCTCAGAGCCAAATGACATTCCGAGAGCGTGTGGGCCTAACGCAATTTGGGATCCGGGGAGATCCAGGTGCCGAAGCGTGTTGACAAGATCCACTGCTCTAGCCACGAGTTCCCTGTGTTCGCAACGGACCCTCTGAACTCACCTCAGGACCTCCTTACAACAGCGCTGAATGACAATAAGGTAAAACTCTCTGTGAGTGAGGGCAAAGCTGCTGAACGAGGAGGATAAGGGATTACAAAAAGGAATATTAGCAGAAAGCAATACCTTGCTTTTAATATGCAGCTGCGGCTCAGTCCAATAATCCAGTTCCAACTCATGCTAATCCAGTTCATTTACACAGTGCATTTGTCCTCACACAATCAGTTCACATGGAGCAATAAAAGTGGTTATTTCTGTGCTGCGAGTGTAATTCAACTTTTTAAGTGAAATAATAATGTCAGAGACAGAAATCAAAGTATCCCTCCATTACATTAATGCCATAGTCAACTTGCCAGCACCGTTTCCCTTTAGGGGAATCCCTGACACCACCTTAAGGGCTTTTCCATTTTTATTTTAGCTTAGGGTGTGGGAGGACTAATTGGAGGGGCAAGAAACCAACATAAATGTGGACCCGACAGCAGCAGAAACTGCCCAGAAATAACTGTGACCTATTGTAATTTCTCTTTTAAACCTGAATAAATAGCAGATAAAGTTCATAAGTCAGACCTAAAACATAATATTTAATATGTTCATATTTGAATAATTTTGACTCATTTTGCTACACTCAGACTGGTATTTATGTAGCAAACTATGCCATCTCTTCTGCAATAAGGGGAAACATTCAGACCCTTTTACTTTCAGTGCATATGTCTACTCCGAATTTGCCCAATTTACATAATGTAAAGCCGCAGCTCCTCCACGTTGACAGGAACCAGTTGAGGCGGTTTGGACATCTTGTGAGGATGCCCCCTGGACACCTCCCGGGGGGGGTTTTCCAGGCATGCCCCACCGGGGGGAGGCCCCGCGGCAGACCCAGGACGCGCTGGAGGAATTATATTTCTCGGCTGGCCTGGGAATGCCTCAGTGTTCCCCCAGAAGAGCTGGTGGAGGTGGCTGGGGAGAGGGAGGTCTGGGCATTTCTGCTGAGGTTGCTACACCTACGAAAAAACTCGATTGAACACTTGTGATCTGACCAAATTCGTTATCCACTGGGAGGCATCAAGGCATCCATGCTCAGTCTGACGGAAATTTCAAAAAGACGGAAAAGAAATCAAAACAAATAATTTGATCAGACCGCTCAAGATAATGTTAACGCGAAGTGTGAAGAGAGAACACTGTTCACCACCACACTATATACCACCACTGTTTGAATATTTCTTTTCCTCTTCACAAGCAGATTTCAGAACATCTTGACATGCCTACAGAAAGTCTCAACTAGCACAGCAGCACATAACCGCTAGGCCTGCATGGCTGATGTTTGTGTCCTCCTCCTTCTTTATTTATTTACTGAGCAAACACCCTACTTATAGGGCTGCGAGAGAAGAAGCTGTGAGAGAAGAAGCTGCGACGTCAGGCGTTCGGCTACGGTTGAAAAGCGGCAGATGTTGCTGGCTGCCATGCGGAGGCTGGTGTTTGAATTCCCTGTCTTTGTGTGCCATTTGGTAACGCCATCAGCGAGCGAAGTAAACAGGTCCCGGGTATTTGACGAGAAGATGGGAAAAACAAGCTTGCGTGACATTCAGATACAGATGCAGGGGAGAGGAATTCAGAAATGAGACATCTGAGGCATGCAAATACAGCCATGTACGCCCCATTTGGAGGATGCAAATATTTTTTTATCAAAGTTGCTCTAAACACAGTTTTTCATACGGCTTAATTAGCATGTGCTTATAATTAGCCTCAGCCGCAATAAACCTTTAACCCGGCGGTGCGCTTCGGGAGGCAACGGCGACATGGTGCCGGTGGGCCCCAGCGAATTAAACACGGCTTTGTGACCCCGACTTTTAATTAAGAAAAACAGGCGGTAACAAGCTGATTAGTATAACACGGCCATGGAGAACGAGGAGAATGCCGTGAGGGCTGGGAGGATGATGAGGGTCCCCAGGGGCACATTAGGACACTAAGAGAGAGGAAGACCGACTAAATGGTGGGTGGGATGCGTGAGAGATATGGTGAAGACCTAGCCCTCACATGGGAATGGGCCTTTAAGTGGGGTTGCATAAGGAGTTTGAGAACATGAGGGAGTGACCCTGTTTTCAGTGACACTGTTATTGTATTCAGTCATTCATTCATCCATTATCTGATCTGCTTATTGTAACCAGGGTCACAGTGGGGTCCTGAAGCCCATCCCAGTGCTCACAGGGCGAAAGGCAAAACCCCCTGGACAGGTTGCCTGGCCTCTTACAAAAGAACCTTCAAGATGTATGCTGAAGTTTGAACACCAGTGGTAAAGCTGCATGTTTTGCTGAAGGACTGTAAATAAGTTCTCAACATCAGTGCTCACCAACCCCGTTCCTGGACATTTACCTTCTTGAAGAGTTCCAGTACACAATATCTGATTAACTTATTTTTTTAGGGGTGTTGAATTAACGCGTTAATTTTGATTAATTAATCACAGAAAAAATTACACGTTAAAAATTTAACGCTGATTAATCACATGCTGTGGTGACTTTAAACGGGTCCGGTTCTGGCCACTGGTGCTCTGTAAGATGAACGTGCTGCTTGGCCCAGTGAATGGAAAGTTTACGTCTAAAAAAGGGACAGACAGAACGATTGATAGGAGGATCGTTATCTGCAATTCATGCAATAAGGAATTTTTGTATCATCAGAGAACATCAAGTCTAAAATATCACCTCAACGCAAAGCGTTTAGGAGTGAACCCGGCGGTCCGAGCCAGCACAGCCCGATCCCAGCGCCAGCGGCCGCCACACTGGACCAGGCACTCAGACCAAAATGGTCTCTGTTGCTGAGTTTATTTTGTCACATACAATATTGGAGAAATAATGTGAAGGGGTGTTATTCTATTGTTACTTCTAGGTCATAAATGTGGCTTGAGATGCCTTGTATGCACGGGGGCCAGAACCATTATATTAGGGGGAGACGTGTCCCCCAACTTTTAAAAATCATTAGTTTCGTCCCCCCACTTATCCACCCAGTGAGTGAAACACGCGAGACACCGAGTGCAGCATCTTATTTTTAGATATATTTATTATTAACATACGGGTGCTATAACCTACTTTCACTTAGAAAACCAACAAGCCCTTTGACCAGAGGTGCTCAAACTTCGGCATACACCAGTAATACAAGCGGTCTCCGTTCTGACCGAAATGCGGAATAAGCTGTTAGATTTGGACTAAAAGTTCAGATCATGATGAACTTGCTCCATGACAGAAAGGAACAGTTCAATGTTCAGTCGTTTTCCACATTAATCTTCAGTTCCAGTAACTCTACAGACTGCCTGCAGGAACGCCACCCTTTATCACCTCAGCAGGAATGGGTGGCTAAACTGATGTAAGTAGAATGGCATGGCTTTTGGAAATCTATGCATGATTGTGACATCACAACCATGATGTAACTACTTACGTCATTACTTATGCAATAGTCTTATCATATATCACTACTCATGTCACAATTATGTGTAATAACAGACTCGGTATAGGGCACAATTCCAAACCACTATTTCTGGAAACTAGTAAACTACTTAAGCAGTAATTTTGTTTATTTATCTATAGTATTCATATCCACCTCTCTTACTGAACACATCATTTTGTGCATATAAAAAATGCATTTAGTACAGAGTATTTTCTGGAGGGTTTTAGTTTGACTTTATATTATATTTTATATTATTCTAGTCTTTGTGTCTCTGTGTGTCTGTGCAGTCGTAGCATAAGCAATTTCCTGCGGGACTTCTGATTCTGATTCTGAATTCAAAATGTTTCCATATATTATCCTGCAGACTGAGGGGTTCATTGAATGAACAATGTTTCCTAATACATCAAAAGCAAAGAGAATTTGTTCATGATATGGGCATGGACCTGTTGAATGGGGATGAGTATTGCTGAACTAGTGCTGTCCAAGGGAGCTAAACCTATTTTTGATCCTTCTAGGACTAAAGTACGGGGCTCAGTGAGAGAGAAAGAGAGAGAGAGAGAGAGAGAGAAAGAGAGAAAGAGAGGGAGAAAGAGAGGGAGAGAGAAAGATAGAGAGGGAGAGAGAGAGAGAAAGAGAGAGGGAGAGAGGGAGAGAGAGAGAGAGGGAGAGAGAGAGAGAAGGAGAGAGAAAGAGAGAGAGGGAGAGAGAGAGGGAGAGAGAGAGAAGGAGAAGATGAGAGGGAGAGTGAAAACCAGCTTGCGTGAGTGAGGGAGAAGATTGAAAAGCTGGAGATGCAGTGGTGACAGTCAATAAAAAGATGTGGTGTGTAAGACTAAAGGCTCTTATCTGTATGATAATCCCGGGCTGTGCTCCAATGCCCCACTGAGAGCTCTGCAAACAGCGCCACCAGTGGGATGCGTGAGCGCCACAATAAGGGCCATGAATGTTTCTGCAACAGGTGTGGGAAGCCTGAATGTGACGGATTTTGTGTGTGTATGTGTGTGTGTGTGTGTGTGTGTGTGTATGTGCATGTTCCCACAACTTAGAGTCACACGGTTGCTAAGGGTCTCAGTCAGGTTGGTAATGTCAATGTTATCAGACGCCATCTGACAGGAACGTGACTCCATACACCCAGGCTGGTCCTGGAGCTTTGGCCCCCTCAGAAGGACAGGAGACTTTATTCCAAGCAGGATTTAAAGGCCCTGTAAAAGCTTATCATCTACCTGCAGAGGAAACCTTTCAATCATCTTTTAGTCATCAGCCATTCTCAGACTACTGCAAGGGTCTGATTCACGGATGATGAGAAGATGGGGGGTTTCAAAGACTCCGAGGAAGGCCTAATGATTTCTGTGAACTTATAAGTATAACTGAATAATGTCTTTAATATTCCGTTTTTAGTCAACCAAATCGTTTTATATTTAAACTGTGTCATAATGGTTGAAACAGTATTTTATTACTGCTATGAGCTATTTGGGACCTCTTGGATGGAAACAATTGGGATAAATTCTTAAAACACCATTTTTTTAATTCATAGTATCTACGTAGACAAAGTTATGCAAGCTCTTTCTCTCTCTCTCTCTCTCTCTCTCTCTCTCTCTCTCTCTCTAATGAACATTCTCTGCTCTTTCGTTATAGTTACAAAAAACAGGCCTTCTGGAATTTCTATACAAGTTCTAAAAAGGATTCAAACAATCATGTTATGGTTTACACTGGGCGGGGTTGATTTTGTGAGAAAAAAAGCATCTCTCTAGGTCTTCTGGACGTTCTAGATAAGACACCTACTGTGAATACGAGCAGCAGCCTCAGTCAGGGGGTTTATGTCAAATGCCCAGCAGCCCTGTCCCAGGACCCTCAAAGTGCTCCAAGTGCTCAAAATAGAAAAACAACAAAAAAAAGTGCCAGTCAAGTAAAAACGACAATTAAAAGAAGAGGCAGAAAAAAGAAAAATACTGTAATAATATGGAATAATACTGTATTAATTGTGAGAAAATAACAATTAAAAATGCAAAATGTAAAACCACAACAGGTAAAATAATAAGATAGAGAAGCACTGTGTTGATCAAAAAGTGACTTAAAAGTGAACCTCAGTCATCAAACATGCAGAGTTACCACACTGGAGTAAAGGGGAAAATGTTTTTTCTCCTAAAATGATGATGAAGATGATGATGATGGCCACTGAGAATAGCTGAGGCTCCCAACCAAAAGCCCACTGAATAACTGCCAGGAGACCACAGAGCTGTTCATTCTTCACAAATGTTGTTAGATCAGACCACAGTCGTCATTAAGGAGTCTGGGCCAGCCTTGTGGGTGGCTGGTCTGATCTAAGTGTGGGCGCTGAGGGACTGAGCCTGGCTCCAGCATCTGCCGCACAGAACCGGTCCAGCTAGTGGAACAGCTGGCAAACTGGTCCACAAGGAGAGGAAGCACTCGGGACAAAAGCTGTTTAGAGGTTAGCAGTCCAAATAAAAGGCCTACATCTCAATAATCGGCCTGGCCTGCAGTCGCCATCGAGGATTGGACGATCGGAATTGGGCACATTATATGTTTCTAATATGGCTGACCTGTTTTATGCCAAGTACATGCCTGCTGAATTTAAATGCTGATAGATGTGACTCACTAATCTTCTTGTTTCAAATCAGGGCATTCTTTTATCCCACAAAATGTGATCAAAGTGTGATCAAATTGCTTGTATATTGCTTGTATATGCACATATTAAAGAGGCTTGTCGCTATAGTGGAGCTTTAGGGGGTGCTGTGGGTGTCCGGAACCCTTGACCAATGATACAGAATCGAAAATACATTAATAGTACAGTTATTTAATATATTGTTTATGACTGGAAAAATGGGCTGTTTTGCAGGTTCCAGTCCATTTATGTCCATGTATGGATGAGGAGTGAATGTACACTTTGAAAGTAAGAATTTATGTACTGCAAGCCTATTTAAATCCAGAAAAGGGATGATATGGGTTCTTTAATATATTGAAAGTCAACACAATGTCCATCAATCCATTCTCTAAACCTGGAGTCGGTACCATAGGGCAAAAGGCAGAGAAACATCCTGGACAGGTCGTAACCGGGGTACCTGGCAGAACACAGACACAGGAGAACATGTAAACTCCAGACAGAACGGACCCTCGGCTGCCCCGTATAGGAATCAAACCCAGGACTGCTGTGAGACGACACCACTTCACACTACCCCACTGTGTCACGTGCATCGCAATACGCAGCAGTATAAATAAACTTCATGTCTCCAAAAAGCTACCTTTACAGGAGACAAAAAAATCTAATCTTTCGATGGAAGTTAATAATGATAACGTTTAATTTATATTTATATAATTTATATAGTGCTTTTCTCAAACCCAAGGATCCTTTAAAGTTAAGTCAAGTGGCCCTTACAGTCAGGCGTGAACACACCACAGCACACAGTGTGAACAGTGTGAAATTCTTTCTCTGTATTTAACCCATTCACCAAGTGAAGCAGTGTGTGGGGACGGTACCTTGCTCAAGAGTACCTCAGTGGTGCCACTGGCAGTCCTAGGATTCAAACCCAAGACCTTCCGATCACAGGGGCAACTCGCCAACCACCAAGCCACCAGTTGCTCCAGAGTGACAATAAAACAAGAAAACAAATAAACTCACTAGACTAGACAGACACAGAGTCACAACACAAAGAGAAAGGAGTGACCTTAGGCGACTCCTGAATTCTGAAATGGAAGAAGTATCTCTTGGGTTTTTGGGCAGTGAATTCCATAATTTGGGCGCAGCAACACTGAAGGCTCAACCTCCCAAAGAGGACAGTCTGTATTTGCAATTCTGGCCATCTTCCATGTTCTTTGACAGAAGAAGAAGCAACATGTTTTCCTCCTCATTCCTCAGCTCCAGGTAGGTT
Source organism: Brycinus macrolepidotus (assembly GCA_037974445.1). NCBI lineage: Eukaryota > Metazoa > Chordata > Actinopteri > Characiformes > Alestidae > Brycinus > Brycinus macrolepidotus. Next base: position 2,428,806 of record JBBPCZ010000148.1, on the reverse strand, counting down.
GAAGGGTTCATTTCCACTGAACGATGCAGCCCATTTTCAAAACGCAACCAAAGTGCCAGTGACAACCATATCCTGATTACACTAAAACTACAGTGAGCTGGCACTTCACTTCAGGGACAGCAGGAGTGCTGCAGTGGCCAAATATTCGTGACCAAAGAAATGGTTTATCAGATTTATTTTGCAAATGATTACTTTTAGGAAAGACAATTCCTCTTTCATTGGGAATTCCCACTTGGGAATGTTCGGAAGATGTCCTCAACCATGAGTTCAGCATATGAGGTCATAACAGCGAGGGGGCTCACACCGTCAACAGTAGTAAAGCACTTCTTCACCTTAAAAAAGACTCATATCGTCAACCATACCTGGTTAATTTGTCGCTAATAATACTCACTTTCATGGAGGTTTCCATGTTTTGCAACCCACTTTGCAAAGATGCAGAGTTGCACCAAGCTCTACATAAAGTTGAACTGCATTATTCAACTTGAATTACATATTATTATTATTATTATTATTATTATTATTAAAGGACTGGCAGCCCATAGATGAGTGACAGAGTGGATAAGTGGCAGGTTATGATGACCTAGACAACTCAACAGATGAGCTCCCATACTTTGGAGCTGGAAATTAGGTGAATGGAATCTGGCAAAGGGTTAAAGTTACCGCATGTCTACAAATCATCCCACTCCATAAAAATACTCTTCTTCTACATGGGGAAAAATATTACTGCAAGATAGCTCATCTTTTTAGTGGTCATTTCATGGAAATTGTGTTAGGTCTCTTGTAGGGAAATTTCCATGAGGCCTGTGTTTACACGTAGTTTGTCACTTTTTGGTCAACAACTTCATACACTTAGACTTTACCAATCCACATGAAACTTGGTGTGCTCGTAGTACCACCTGGCCGATATTTAATGAAGGATTTGTGTTCCTAGGTGGGCACGTCCCTTCATGCTAGCATCCCTTGGAGTACTTTTTTGGCAAAAGCTTCACAACCGCCAAAAATGACAAAATCTAGGAGGTGCATGAACCTACCTCATCGCGATTCTAGCGACTAACTTCAATGCAAAAACCTAGCACTTCACTAGACAATATCTTGTGAGTTCAAACTTCACAAAATCTGACATGCTGCATTACCACCACATTCTTTGGAAGCGCACCAAATCTCATGAAATTTTGACATTTAAAAAAAATCACAATGGGTTACAATCTCCCAAAGTTCCATTCGCCTGGCTCAACCAAACAGCTGTCACCACATTCCAGTTTGCACATTCTGCTTGGACCATGCTTATTATTCTCTCAACTTCTCCAGTGGTTACAATGTGCACTACAACGCAGTACGTCTAGTTACTGTTGGTAATTACTGTTAAACTTGGTGATTAAGGGAAAAAGTGCTTTGCAGGTGGACAAAGTTTGGGCTGGTTTTAAAAAAAGTATAAAAAGTGAATAACTGTATTGCTTAACAATGCAGCTGAAATCGGCATACACGCAATTTCTTCCCACATCAGAAACTTTGAAACACTCTCTATCTACTCGTGTTGCCAAACCCATCAGCACCAGTGGTCATCTCAAAGGCAAGACATGGATTATCCAGTTCACTAGACATTACAGACCGGACATAGGTCCACACATAGATGGAAATTGGAATTGGCCTGTGATTCATTCAGCATGGGCTATAAAGGAAGCTTTAAAAATGCATATCAGGAGAAGCTGTAGAGTCTCTTTTGTTGTTTGCAGTATTATTGTAATTTATTTGCCTTTCTGGTTGCATGGGATCATGGGGTCCTATCATATGCAATGCATTTAAATTAAAAAATGTGTTTAATATACTCAGCAGTTTTTAATACTACAGTTAAAACTGACCTTTGTACTTTCTCTGGCAGTTTTTTGGGAATCAATGTCGACTCTAGAATTAACTAACACTGAGAAGACCGGCCCTGTGCCTGGTTTATGGTTTGCTGCTTTTGAGAAAGTAAAGAAATTGCAATTGGCCATAAAAATTGATCCGAGGATCCCTAATAGCATTCAAAGACGGGTTTTGGAGGAGCTAGGGACAGAACGGGTGAGGAAACGGTCAGGAAATCTTTTCTACAACAACGCCTCCATAACGGTCCATCGATTCTGTGTCACATCTGTGTAGTTATGGGGCAAATATATATTTATTTAATTTGTGCTCTGAATCCATTTAAGATCAATTAAGTCAGCCTCTTCTGAGTCATTTCAAGCAAAAATAAGTGACTGTGTTCCACTGTCAAGCTCACAGCGAGGAAATTGCTTTGTACAGTGGTGGGGGCGGGGGGCCTGGGGTGCGGGCCGGGGGACAATTTCTCGCACTGTTGAGGGTTTTTTGGAGCTCGGACGATGAAAAGCTCTCGAGCGGCAGCCAGGGAGAGGGGGCAGAGTACACTGTGTAGAGTGAAGAGGCACTTGAGCTCGCCGCAGTTGGTCGCAGTGGATGGAGAGAGGAGGAAACGGAGGGATGAGGGTTAGGCCCGAAAGACAACACGGAATTGGAGATGACATGTGGAACGCACTTTGGGAGTGATAAGAGGAATGACAAACGTGAGCAAGTGTCCCCGAATGGGCTCACGGCGTAGGCGAGTTTTTGAATGTGTGTGTGTGTGTGTGTGTGTGTGTGTGTGTGTCTGTGGGAGTGTGTAGAGGGTGTGAGCGTGGGATGAAGGAAGGAAGCGTTTGCTGGAGATTAACAGAGCGACGAAAAGGACGGGCTACCGAATAAACCTGTCAGTCACGATTAAACCAGCACATCGGCCAGTCTGGCACTTCATCCAGGAGCAGTTAACAATGTCCAGAAGGGCCTCAGGAGATCTCTGGGGTCATGAGTCAGTCTGTAGAGGTAGTGCCTGAATAAGAACCTCTAAGTCATGTACAGTAGTATATACTACCTATACTTCAACCTTGTTGAGCTCTCCAGTCTTGTCATAACAGTTTAATGCCCAGAAGTGTAGCTTGCAAATAACACAAAACCATATCTCTATTTTGGATGGCTCTATTTTAGAGGGCTACCTATAATTCAGATTACACAGTGTATATTTGTAAGACCCAGGGCTTCACCTCTGGACTGTCTCAGCTGTGGAGGGCGTTGTGGGGCCAAGGATGTACAGTCCTTATTATACATTACTATACTCGTCTATTCCTTCAGACTCTTCGAGTTTCCTCTCCCTCTATTGTTCAGTGGTCCGCTCTCTGGGTATTTCATTTACATTTACGGAATTTGACAGACACTGTTGTCCAGAACGATGTACACGAGAGCTCTGTAGTACACAAGAAAACACGTCCCTCATACTAGTGAACATAAACTCAAAATTAGGAGCAGCTAGAAGACTAAGATTCAACCAAAGATGGAGTTAGTCCACCAGAGTCCTATCAGAACACACACACAGAAGAAGAAAACTTTTTGTGAAGTTTGTATTAGTTTATGATATGAACATGTTATCCTAAGTGCTCAGTGAAAAGATGGGTCATCAGAATACAGTGAGGGTCTCTCAGAATGCAGTTCTGACAGTCAGGGGAAGTTCGTTCCACCATGTTGTTGCCGAAGCTGAGAACAGGTAAGACAGAGCAGGACCAGTTTTGACTTTGTAGTGTTGGTTTTAAATCTAATGTGAGCACCACAGGAAGCTAGTGAAGGAGTGGAGAGGTGTGTGAGAATGCTGGTGTATTAAAGACCAGTTGTGCTGCTGCGTTCTGGATCATCTGTGGAGGTCTAGTGATCTTCAGAAGAAGGCCTGTTACAAAGAAGGTATCTGCAAGTTCGGGAGAGATTGTTAATGTGAGATGAAAATGAGAGCTCTTCAGAGAAAACCGAGATTTCCTGCTTTTGATGTGAGAGAGGTAACAGCATTAGCTCTCCCTTTATTGTTTAGTGGTTCCCTCTCTTGGTGATTCCTTTCGTTCGTTGTTCAGAGTGCTGCTCTCCTGGTGTTTCCCCTCCCTCTATCATTCAGTGGTCCACTCTCTTGGTGTTTTCTCTCCTTCCTTTGTTCAGACTGCTGCTCTCTTGGTGTTTTCTCTCCTTCGTATTGTCCAGGGTGCTGCTCCCCATGTATGGCCTTGTTTCCTTCCACTTCCACTGTTCATACCAACGCTTGTCAGTCACAGGCATCAGACAGATCCTGTAACAGAACTGGGCAGGTAGCACTCTCCTCCAAGCACATGCAGCCATCTGGTGAGTGCCAGCTCCAAAAATGGATGTCTTAGAGAAAGCATGTCATCCTGCTGGCGGTACTCTCGTGCAATAGGTGGAATAGGCTGTTTCAATTTTAGAATTAGAATCTGAAAACATTATAGATCCTGGAGGAAACTGCTTATACTGCACTACTTATAGACTGCACAAACACACGAAGACATAAAGACTAGAACAACATAAAATATGGTATAAATTCAAAATAAAACTCTCTGCACTAAATACACTATGTTATATACAGAATGCTGTGGTCAGCAAGAGAAGTGGATATAGATACAACGAATAAATAAATAAAATTACAGCTGAAGTTTACTAGTTAACTCAAATAGTGGTTTGGAGCTGTTCTCTATGCCGAGTCCATTGTTGCACATAATACTGACAAGATATTGCACATAATAATAAAGATATTGCATGTAATGATGATTAAGCACATTTCCTTCTTTAGGAAAGCCGCAGGAGATCATGAACCTGGTGTCCCTTTGGATCTTCTACCGAACTGCCTCTAGTGAGAGATGCCTTCTCTCTCTCTCTCTTTCTCTCTACCTCTCTCTACCAGCAAGGTCGGAGCTCTCCAGGGCAGATCAGACAAGCTCAGGAGAGGTTTGCTGTGCAACAAACAGAGAGCCAGGGAAGCAGAGAAGTAGTGAGAAGGTTTTGTGTTGCTGATTTGAGCTCTGATGGGAGGCAGGGGCAGCGTCAGCTTGCAGGGAGGAGCGTAGTGCCTCCGTAAACAGAGCTGCTGGAGTTCTGAGAGGGCCGTCTGCCTCTGAGCCTCTCCAGGGACGAAGCAGTACACACCATTTCACACATGCACTCGCTCCGATGGGAAGACGTGACGCCTAGGCACCGAGCACCTTCCAGCACGTCTTCTGGCTCCTGTGAGCTTGTCCTGGGTCTACATTTTACTTGTGGTGACCCTGTTTGGTCTGGTCAGTCCCTTTGGTTGCTATCCTTGGTGCTGATTTGGATAAGGCAAGGACCAGAGAGCTGTCCTGCACTACTGTTCACGTTTTTTCCCATATCTTGCCAGGACATACGGTACCGTGCAGAGGTCTTAAAGCCTGAGAAAATGATACTTAAAAGCTATTTACCGCTGGGCAGTAGTGTTAAAGTTAGTCTTAAAACTCAAATATTACAATAAATACAAATAACATTAATACAGTAAATACTGGTTTCATGTATGGCAAAGTGTTCTCTTAATCATTTCCAGACCTCTTTCCTCATGGAAGCCCAGCATTACTTGTAGTTTCCAGCAAATACCTGGGTTGGCTCTTTTAGATTAAACAAAGTGTGTTTCTTATGGAATTTTATAAATCCACACAGTGACTGGAGGCATCAAGTAGAAATCTGGAACCAAACCTGTGTTCCTCTAACCACCTCACAAAATATCGAATTCTTTTTTTAGACAAAAAAATCTTGAACTTTTTTGCTGCTTTCTTGTTCATTTGCATTTATTCTAATGTTCACTTGTGTTTTTGCTGACAGGACGAAACCCTGTTTATATAAATGGCAATTGGCAAAGGTGTCTAAGACTTTTGCACAGTTCTGTTCATGTCTCACATGTATTTTATACACACTATGTGTCCATGTTGGAACATTGCTGTGAGGATTTGATTGCACTGAGCATTAGTGATGTTGGACGAGTTCTGGATCACAAACACCACTCCAGCTCATCCCAAATGTACTGAATCAAACTCCAGCACTTCAGAGAACGCCCACGGCCCAGTGCTGGGGGGCTTTAGACCCCTCTAGCCAACACTTGGCATTGGGCATGGTGATCTTAGGCTAATGTGCAGCTGCTCCAGAGTGTCCCATTATACTGGCAATGCTTTTCAGTGAGATTAGACTGGCTGTAAGTGCACAAAAAAACTGTTACAGCAATGCCTGCATCTTAAAATAGCTGAATTACAAAGGATGCCCGGAAACTTTAGAACACTTAGTGTATGCAAGTAGACTCAAACCACTTTACAAAGTCAGTCACATTGAGTTAGTCCTGTTCCGTCCTCTGGTTTTCCAACAAAGTCGGGACATTTCACCCTGAAAATATGCACACACGGCTTCACACAGTCCTGGACCTCATTTAATGTGCTGGAATAGGTCAGTGGGAAGCATCTGCTTATGAATGAGGTGAAAGTCTCGTTCCCTGATGGAAAAAAAAGAGGAAAAACAAAAACTGCAGCCAAGTGCCACACACCTCCGCAGCCTCTGAAAGGCAAATAATATTATCACGCCCCAGTAGACGATCCAGCTCAAACACGGTTTTGGTAAATGGGATCTCCAGCATGAAAAAAAAGGGAAAGAAGTGTCAGAACAGAGCTGTTTCACCCACAGCGTAATCACAACTGAAGTGCTGAAGCTCCATCATTAGACCGTGTCCTCTACTTTCAAGCCATTTAAAAGGAGCGCTCACTAATTGTCTGATTTAATCCACCCACTCAGGAGGACCACGGGCGAGAGGGAGAGCTAATCCTTATCATTTCTGAAGTATTAAAGTGTCTCAGTCCTCCATCCTCACCTAGCAACAGTGGGGGCCGGCCTCATGTTTCCACCAGCCTCCCTCCAGTGCAATACTGGACAGCTTCTGGGGGGCTATATGAAGCAAACATGAACACGACTGCAGCAGAGAGAATGTGAGCTGATGGAGATGAAGAAGTGCCTCTAATGTAGCATTCTAATGACCATCAGTGGTGACAGTGCAATGACTGGACCTTATACCTGGACAGTATGAGGGACAGTTTAGGGAATTAAGACATCAGGGATAGAATAAGTACAGACCAGAAGACATCAGGGACAGAATAAGTACAGACCAGAAGACATAATGGACAGAACAAGTATTGACTAGAAGGTCCAGAAGGTTGGGGGCCAAGGAGAGCATGCACACTGATGCAGTAGTGCAAAGTGTATAATGTACTGTTACAACAGGTAAGGTGTGTGTGTGTATGCAAATGCAGAATTTCATCATTCTAATGGGCAAGCACGCGCACGCACGCACACGAAGTTTCACCCCCACCCCCCCAACCCCTTCAGAAACCTGTTGCTCAAACCGTCTTGCAGCAGATTCCAGCCCACCGTGTTGTTAAAGTGTGCGATCTTAGCTTAGCCTTGTTTTTGCAACAATCAATCAATGAATGAATAAATCAACAGATACAAATTTAATCACAGCTTTTACGCAAAACATCCTGATCAGTAATTAAACGCGCGGGTAGTTACCGCGGCGCTGGCAACCCCAGTTTTCCCCGCTGCCCAGTATTCCCAGTAAACTTCCCTCCCTACCTGTCGTCCGCCTGCCAGTCCCCCAGCAACAGGTCTCGGAACCGGTACCGCGGAGGCAGCGGCAGCACCTCCTTCTCCAGTTCCACCATGGCAGCCCCCGAGCCCGGAACACCCTCTGCTTTCGAGCGGGAGAGCGTGTGGAGGTGTGTGTGTGTGTGTGTATGTATGTGTGTGGAAGGGGAAGGGGGTGTGGGGGGTTATTAAAAAAAAACACCCAAGACGCCTCTTCCCTCCCCCGAAGACAGCTCGTCTCTCAGTGCTGCGCTCCTGAAGCCATGGAGCTCACCGCGGCTCCTCTCCCTGCTCTCCCCGCCCGGGGGAGGGGGCGCCCCGGCCTGACATGCGCGACGGGCCGCGTGGTACAACCGTTTCCCACCTCACCTTCTACACTGTGCGTGAGTGAGTGTGTGTGTGTGTGTATGTGTGTGGCCACTGAGACACGATGTCTGAACTTGCTTCTCATTCCTGAGTCGAATAGTTACCAAGACCCCCCCTCCACACACACTCTCTCTCTCTCTCTCTCTCTCTCACACACACACACACACACACACACACACTCTGAAAACTGCTAATTTTCAGTGCCTAATGCTCATTTTGAATACAAGTTGAATACACCCCCCCACACACACACACCTTTCCTGGATGTGAATAAATGGAGTTGATGATAATGATGAGCATGTGAGATTACTCACACATCTGGATTCTCCTCCCTGTGTGTGTGTGTGTGTGTGTGTGTGATGGACATTGATCGCCTTGAAGGTAGTGATGCACGCGCTGTAGTCCAAAACTGCATTTTATCCTTGTTTGTCAGTTTTAAGAAGCTCGGAGAGTGGAAAAAAAAGCACATTTTCAAGGTTTACCTCCCAGCCTACAGACGACAGAGCCACCTGTTGAGGCATACATTTAAAAGTAGGCTATATATACGTATATACACATATCTATCTATCTATCTATATATATATATGTGTGTGTGTGTGTGTATATATATATATATATAGATATAGATATATAGATAAATAGATATATATACACACACGTCAATACATATACATGTGTGTAAACAGTGTATATATACACACACACACAGCTGGGAAACCTGTTGCTTTGCTGGGAAACCCGTAAAGGAGAATCAGACATGATGATTTGATCAAACCCGTGGGTTCCCAGCGCTAAATGAGCAGATATCTCGTGATTAGTGAATAAAGCGAAGTGTGTTGTCTTATCTGACAGCAGAAGCCGTTTTCCATCTCTCCTTCCCTCTCTCTCTCTCTCTCACTCACACACACACACACTCTCTCTCTCTCTCTCAGTGAGTGATGCACGGTGGGGTTGGGAACACTCCGCCCTCTGGCGGTGAAGGTCTGAACAGGCGCTCCGAGGAGCACTAACACAGGAGACTCTCCAAACAGGCTCTGCAGGGTCAGACACTGCTGCTGGGAGAAAAAGAGCTGAGGTGTGTTCAGTGAACTGAAATCCCATGTTTTTTAGACTTTCAGCAAATTATTTACCATTATTAACGTCAATTACGAAAATTAAGACTTGTGTAGGTTCACTGGTCATTTTGGACAAGAAATTCGATTATTTCTGTTGTAGACTTCACAACCCCCGGCTCCTACTCACCCCCACTGTGATAAAATGCAGACAGGATGCAAATTTCTCTATAATACACCGTTTTGCATCAAAACACTCACTAATGACTTTGTTACATAATTGTAGTCTGTAGAATTCTTCTGAACACAACAGGCGTAGTTACCCCATGCACAAGAATCAGCTTTGTGTAATATTTAGCCATGCATGGCCGTACGCTGACCTATCCGGGCAGACACAGAGGTCACGTTTCAGCTTCAAATTGCAGTGTATTACAGGTATTCTGGACCCGCTAAGGACACTGAAGTCGTCCTAAACGTCCGCACTTTGGTGACATTAATGTGTGGATGCAGAAGGCAAGAGGCCCTGAGGGTGCTGCTTTGAAAGTGTGCATGTGGGGCTCCCGCACAGCCTAGAAATGAACTGTCTGACGTATTATGATCATTTTAATAAAGAATTATGATAAAGTAAACTATGAGATAATTTGATCCTTTTCATATCTCAATATACAATTTTAGAATAATGCAGCTCAACAATGAAGTGTGTACACTTGCATCTTAACTTATTTCAGGATCACCCTCACCATTTTGGTCATTTTGCTAATTGGGAGGTGGGGGGTGGGGGGTGGGGGGCTGGATCCCCGCTCATATCCCCTACTGGTTGTATCATTTTGGTACATTCTCTCTGGTCATCATAATCATATCACTCTATGCTGGTATTTTATTTTGAAACAACTGACATCTCTATTTACCCAACTAAGCCATTTCAGGCTTCGAAATCAGTGGGACCAAGTCGGCTCTGATGCCCCTTAATAATATCAGTATGACAACCCCTATCCCCTTAAAAACTCACTGACACATCTGGGCACTAAATTTCATAAATCTGTGAACAACAAGCAGAGACAAGGTCAGTGTTACTCTGAACTAGACAAAGAATGGATTTTACACAATGATCCAACTGCATAATGTTAAACAATAAAACAAGGCAATTTTAAAGATCTGTTCTGTAAAATCCACTCTGAAATATGTTTTTACAATAAACCACTTTATTCCAACCATCCAAAGGCAGATTCCCGCACTGGCCAGAATCACACTGAGTGATGAGAGAGCGATGCCAATTATGCAGTCTTGGACTCCTGGCCACTGATGGCATCAGAACCAGCAGAGATGGAACTTTAAATCTTCTGATGAGGCCAACACTTGGACAGTTTGCCACTCGAGAGCCCATAATGTTTGCATATTTAAAGAGATGTAATAATTGTGAGTGCATGTGGTATGTTCAGCATAGCAGTATGTTGTTTTGGAGGCTCTGCAGGAAAGTGGCTCGAGGAATAGGGTTGGTGACCATTTATCTAGCCCGTGTTGTTAGTTCGACGTTTATGGATTCTGAAAAAAACCAAGCCTGCAAAATGCTTTAACTGGATACAGCCTGATTTCTGGCAAGGTTAAGCAAAACAGATCTACTCTTGCGACACTGCACTATTCTGAGCTGAGAGGTGAAGTCAACAAGACCCCTGCAACACTTTGCCTGTCGGGGCTTCAATTCATCTAAAAAAGTGATTGCATATCGTGACACTGTGTTTCATTACACTGCCAGTTATCGCACCCCGGAGACGCTCATTTTCCTTCTGACAGAGCAGATGGATCTTCCACTAACTCTCAATTTAGCGTGATGGACGGCTTAACTAAGGCGCTCGGCGCTCCTTCTTAATGGCCATGTCTGCAGGATGAAAGAAATGTTGAATTAAGTTTAAAAGCATTTTTTTTTGTTGGAAAGTCTGTAATTCCAATGACTAGAAAAGTAAAAAAAAAAAAAAACAACCAAAAAAAAAACAAAACACATTGACAATAAACACAGTTAAAGTTTATAAAATGTTTGGTTAAAACTGGACCCAGGTCCCAAAAATACGACCAGAGAAAATATAAAGAAAAAAAAAGATAAAAGAGGTCAGAAAGGAGAAAATCTGACCTCAGTCCATAATCAAAGCTTCAAATTCCATGAACAAAAACAATGTGCATGGAAATGTTCATCCTTCATACTGTCGTCCAGAATGGAGTGGACATTTGCCTAAAGTCTATCCATTAGAAGGCCTTCCCTCAGAAGGCACACACCCAGTTAGTCCAGGCTTTGGCAGTAAGTAGGCAGACTCCCTCTGACTCTGCAGAGGCCATTAGTCCAGAGTGATGTTCACTGATGCAAGCGCGTCCACCGCCCAGCTGGGGTACTGCTCACTGGAGGAGAACATTCTCCTCATGAAGCTCCGCACAAACTCAGGGAAACGCTGCTCTATGACGCTCTGCTGCACCGATCGCATGAGGGTCAGCTGCGGAAAAGAGAGTTTTACTTACTGTAAGCAATCAGTTGCAACTAAATCATGGTGGAACACCAATTTTTTTGTTGCCGATTTCAAATACTTAAACTTCACCAATCCACATGAAAACTGGTGTGATTGAAACCTCACATGGCCGAAATGGAATTATAGATTTGTGTCCATATGGGCCTGTGAGCTCACACTAGCACCCCCTGATGTGGGGTAGACAATAACTCAAAAACTATTTAGCCAAAAATGATGAACTTGTGTGCCAAGTTGGCCTCTAGGAGGCGCTCAAGGCCGGGGGGGGGGGGGGGGGGGGGGCACTGTAGAGAAACCCAAA
>JBBPCZ010000148.1:2399750-2411071 GCA_037974445.1 Brycinus macrolepidotus | reverse complement strand
AGTGAGGTAGAGAGACAGGTGAGGTACAGTGAGGTAGAGAGACAGGTGAGGTACAGTGAGGTAGAGAGACAGGTGAGCTACAGCGAGGGAGAGAGTCAGGTGAGGTACAGTGTGGTACAGTGAGGTAGAGAGTTAGGTGACATACATTGAGGTAGAGAGGTAGGTGAGGTACAGTGAGGTAGAGAGTCAGGTGAGGTACAGTGAGGTAGGGAGTCAGGTGAGGTATAGAGTCAGGTGAGGTACAATGAGGTAGAGAGTCAGGTGAGGTACAATGAGGTAGAGAGTCAGGTGAGGTACAGTGAGGTAGAGAGTCAGGTGAGGTGCAGTGAGGTAGAGTGTCAGGTGAGGTGCAGTGAGGTAGAGTGTCAGGTGAGGTGCAGTGAGGTAGAGTGTCAGGTGAGGTGCAGTGAGGTAGAGAGGCAAGTGAGGTACAGTTTGTGTTATAATGAACAATTAAAGTTGTGTGTCCTGGTTAAGAGTCTGATGTTCTAAGGATAGATGATCCCGGTTATAGAATGTAGATTGTGGCTGCATGTCGAGCAAAAAGGCAATACGGGAGTGAAGCAGCTCTTACCATCCAAGCAGGCCTTGCGCAGCTGTGCGTTAAGACCACCCTGAATGATGGCGAACAGGTTCTGGCGGTGGGGGTTCTTATTGGCTGAGATGCAGCGGTCCAGCCAGCGAATAGAGCGATGCATGGCCTCCTCCACCCTCGGCCCCGTTACCGTACTACTGACCACATCATCCAGCTGCATCATGATATCTGAGCCTGGACACACAATAGTAATCAGCCAAAATAGACAGACAGATGGGTCATGTCCGATGTGATTACTTCACGGACAAGTGTGGACAAAATTCAAGATAATATTTATAAACACAGAACGTACTTTTGCCCAGATGTGTCATGCAGTGTTGTGGTGGCTTAAAGGATCCTTATCACTGAAATCTGAATTCCTCACTTTCTTTTACTAGACTTTGATATAGTAAGTAAACAATGCTATCGCTATACATGCAGCCCATTTTGAATTAAGTGTTTTGTGATGTCACAACATTCAACATATGCATAGTTGTATTTCATGTAGACTATTTTCTGCAGAGTTTTTATCGGATTTTATTTAGACTTCATATTTTATATTGTTCTAGTCTCTGAGTCTCCATGGAGTCATAACATAAGCAATTTCCTCCTGGATCAATAAAGTTTTCTGGTTCCGATATTTACATGTAACCACTTCTTTAGCCCCACCCACTCATGATTTTTAAGGAGCGTTTTAGGAATGTTCAAATAAGGCACCATACAGGACAGCCAATCAGAACAGAGCTCATTTATATATCGGTCTTAAAGCGCAGCAACAAAAACAGCAAAAACAAACAGAAAGGTCATAAAATGAATTACAAAGGTTTTTGGTACATCAGCTCATACAGACGTTACAAGTGGATCTCTGAGGCATGGTTATAAAATAGAAAAAATGTAAAATAATGGTCTCTAACAACCTGATACGATCTGATGATGTAGGCATGTGGTGTTTAAAATGCAAATAGGTGGTTATGCAATTCTGTCACTAGTCAGTTACATTAGTCTTGTACGTTCAGGGTAATGGGGAAAACTGTATGTATTACTTTTTTCCAGTTAATTCCTTTCATTCAAAATTCCCTATGAGATGAAAACAGAAATGGTGTAAACGGTTCACACACCAGTCCACATAGGCTGCCAAAACCAACCAATGCACTGACTATCCAATGTACTGACCAACTAATGCACTTGAGGAGACCTGTATTACATGGATTCGTACCCAGACTGTTCTGTATGCTGATGGATTGCTCAGGAGTGAGCAGGATTTCCTTGCCGTCATAAGGAGAGCGGAACATGACCCCCTCTTCAGTCACCTCGGACAGCTCCACCAAGGACACCATCTGAAATCCTCCACTGTCCTGCACGGAGAGGAGCACGAGAGAAACCGGACGAGTTTAATCCTCTGTTCTACTGACAAAAACAACTTCTAAACCACTTTACTGTTTTCAGACACAGTAGGGATCAGCTTCCAAGACAGGGGTTAAGCCTAGTCCTGGACCACCCCGCATTCTGAAGGGAAGTTCTCAACTAAAAGAAAAATTTAGGTTCAAGACTAGGCTTAATCTCGTTCTGGCAAACAACCCTAGATGTCACAGTTCCAGATCTAGGTCCAGTCACTCATGGAAATGACATACTGTAAACGTAAATACTGTTCAGGTTTCACAACGTACCATTCAGGCCCAAGTCCATTTGTGGAACCTAAGCTATAAAAACACCTGTTTTGAAATCACTGTTTTTGTGATGTCACAAAAATCAACACATTTACATATAGATCCACTTACTCAGCTTATAGTTTTTTAGCCACACCAATTCAAAGACGTGCGTTTCAGCCCAGACTGCTTGAGTGAGGTCCAGTAAAAAGCATCCAATCAGAAAAGACTACATTTACATATATTGGCCCTAAAGACACAGCCTGTAAAAACTGGACAATGATCATGCAAACATAAATAGCAGGATATGGGCCCTTTAATACCAGCCTACTATGGAACACTCCACTTTGAGGGCTTGTACAAGCTTTTACACTTCAGAACCTGGTTTATCTCTTATCCCACACCCATAACAGAATAGTGGTCCTACCGTGAGGAGGTTTCTCCTCCAGTTCATGAACCCATGCAGACCACTGGCTTTCTCAATGAGCTCAGGACCCTGCAAGACATTGAGATGATCTGAACAGAGCAGGACACCCCAACTGGATCATGAAGTCATGGTCATAGGTTGTTGTCAGCACTGGTATTTGGCTCACATACCGGTCTCATGCCCAAGTGGTAGGTGTTACCCAGACATATCTGACAGCCCAGGTCCTCCAGTTGGTCCACAGTGATGCCTTTCAGGGTGCCCTGCGTGCCCACAGGCATGAAGACCGGGGTGCTGACGGGACCGTGAGGCAGGGTGAGGACACAGGCCCTCGCCTTGCTCACAGGACACTCAGCCACGATGCGGAGAGCCAGAGGAGCCACAGAGGAGAAGCACTTCCCAGCTGCCATGTCAGCCTCATTCTCACATGCTCCTCTCTCCTCTGCGGCCATTTCGGGAGGCTGGTTGATGATCAAGCCACGTGGATCTCACCAGGAAGTGCTTTCTGTACCGAGAACGGCATTTACGGCTCTCCTGTAATCTCAGGGGGACTTTATAACCTAATCAAACACCAATAACATTAAACAAAAAATACTTGAATAAAAATTGCAATAGTTTTATAAACGAACTGCATGAAATACAATTTATGAGCTCCGTCTAAAATAATGATTTATAATATATTTAAAAGGTTTAGAACACAATTCAGGTTGTTCTTCTCTTTCATCATCATCATTATTATTATTATTATTATTATTATTATGAAGTATCAAATGCACCCCCCATAGTGGGTGGGGCTAACACAAGATTGAAGTCTCAGCTTACCAATCGTATGACAGAGGCCTATTTCAGGTTGAAAGAACGAGCCAATCAGAGGAGGAGAAGGATTCGGACGGACCAATGAGTTTGAGAGATGCCGAGTGACAGGAGGCGGGTCTGAAGGCACCGGTCGGATGTCGCCTGACCGGATGGTGCCTGAAGTTTTGTTTTGTGAGTTTGGACTGGGGAGAAATCGGCTCGTTTAAATGTGCGCGGTGTGATGTTCGTGGCCAGCTGACGGCTCGACACGGTCCCTGGGGTGTTGAAGTTGTGCGTTTCAGTGACAGACCGATGAGAGAAGGTGTGTGAAGGGTGAAAACTCGGCTCTTTTGAAGTAACCCGAGCAGCAGCTCCCCCCTGCAGCCGTTCCAGTGTCCGGGAGGAGAGACGAAGCGAGGCGAGCCCCTGTCCCATTGAAACCATGGGGAACCGGGGGATGGAGGAGTTGATCCCCCTGATCAACAAGCTCCAGGACGCCTTCAGTTCCATCGGACAAAGCTGCAACCTGGACCTGCCGCAGATCGCCGTGGTCGGAGGGCAGAGCGCCGGAAAGAGCTCCGTCTTGGAAAATTTCGTCGGCAGGTTGGTTTTCTACTGGTCTCACACTTTTTTTAACAACTCATATCGGTGCTAGCGTCCGTTTTCAACTTTCCGAGCCGATAAACACCTCGCCTGCTTCACCCGTGCCCAGGAGTTTTTCTGTTCTTTCGGTTAATGGGCTTTCGGGGATGTTTTGGGGTCGTATGCACAGACGGGAGTTACGCAGTTTCCGTAAGTCGAGCCCGCTCCGGCTCATTGAAACGGGACCGGTGAACGGAAAAAACGTTGAGCCGTCTGTGGTCACTGTGCTAACTAGCTGGTTAGCAAACGCCAAATGTCTGAGTGGAGGCGGCCCTGGCCTTGACAGGGATGGTTCAGTAACTAAACACGGAAATAAAATCTGTTATCAGTCCGGTTATTGCAGCTTGCTTTCTGTTCGAAGGCTGGAAAGTGTGTCACGCCCGCATTCGCCTGGAGCTAACTTGCAGTGGCTAATTTACCGTAGCTAACTCCTTGCTCTCATTTTCTTTACGTGTGTAAACATACAAACCTTCTGACAGGTTCATTCAGATTGAACATGCCTCCTGTTCTTTTTGTGAGGTACAGGCTGTGCTTATAGACGCCCTGTAAACACCGAAGAACAGAGCCAGTGTTCGGGGGCTTTTGTGTTGTGAGCAGTTTCCAGAAGAAAGTGTGTGGTGTGTTGTGTTGTGTTGTGAGCAGGAAAGTGTGTGTTGTGTTGTGAGCAGGAAAGTGTGTGTTGTGTTGTTTTGTGAGGAGGCAAGTGTGTGTTGTGTTTTGAACAGGAAAGTGTGTTGTGTTGTGAGCAGGAAAGTGTGTGTTGTGCTGTGAGCAGGAAAGTGTGTGTTGTGCTGTAAGCAGGAAAGTGTGTGTTGTGCTGTGAGCAGGAAAGTGTGTGTTGTGCTGTGAGCAGGAAAGTGTGTGTTGTGCTGTGCTGTGAGCAGGAACGTGTGTGTTGTGCTGTGCTGTGAGCAGGAACGTGTGTGTTGTGCTGTGCTGTGAGGAGGAACGTGTGTGTTGTGCCGTGTTGTGAGGAGGAACGTGTGTGTTGTGCCGTGTTGTGAGGAGGAACGTGTGTGTTGTGCTGTCAACACACTGCCAGCTGTCACCTTCAGTAAAAGCAGGAGTGGACAGTGGTTGCTTTTACGTATAACTTTTCTGGTGTGGAAGTGTAGTTTTCAGACGAGTACCCCATTATTAATTATATACTGCACTTTATCTTTCATGCTGCTGTTGTTTTTTGCAGAATTATTTATTGCTGTCTAACTCTATTCTGCATTTTCGCACATTTAAAGACTCCACTGCTAGAATACAGTATCTTGTCAATACTGTGTTCATTCAAACTGTACTGTAGCTGCTTTTGTCGACCAGACTAAATGTCTTGTTCTGTTGTTTTGTTGCTCTTGTGTTTTTCTTGCTCTGTCTTTCTCTTGCTCTCTTTGCATTCTGTGTATTCCTGTCCTGTCTGCACTAATGTAGTCCTGTGGTGTTTCTGTTTTTGTTCTTTATGTAGGTCCTGGAGGAACATTGTTTAGTTTCACTGTATACTGTGTGTATATGTCTGGAATAAAAATAAATCTTCTTGACTTGACCTGATTTGCATAAGTCTTGCCAGTCATTCAGAGATATGAAATACAGCCATGTAGAGAAACTTACTTTTTTTTTTTGCAATGATGGTGAATGGAACCAGGCTTCAGAACAAATGTAGCATTCTATTTACCATTCAAAATGACCTGTGAACCTACCCGTCCTGAGTTTTTGTAAAGCTGATGGTGGAAAAATAGTGGTAAATGAAAAACAATGCCTGCATCTACCTCTCTGCTATGAATGGCTTTGAAAAGACTTTTTAGGCCAAGATCTCATCTCAGAGTCTGACATCAGGCTGTGAGATCAAAGCTATTTCTTAGTGCAGTAACTTTCTGTGAGGGAACTTTTAGAGGCATTGACCTCCAGACGTCTGGTTCTATTCCCCACCACAGTTCTGACTCGGTAAGTTTCTGTGCAGCACAGCTTTTCACACTAAGCCAATGATTTTATTACCATAGCAAAAAGGATGAATGTTAACCTCAGCTCTCCATGAATTTAACCAAGAAAAGATTTTTCTTTCTCCTCAGTTCCACTGTAGTCCTTCCCATTTTCTTCTGAATTCCTTTTTTGAGGTTAATTTTGTTCTCCTCTGTAGACCTGCACTGCCTCACTGTTGCTCACACCACCCATTTTTCAGCTTCTTTGTTTTATTTTGGCCCTAAATGAGACTACCCGTCCTGTGCTGATAGGTAGTGAATGTGCTGTACTGAAACCTTCCTCTGCAGTTCTGTGGGGAATTCAGTACGTAAGGAGGTTTTAGTTCTGATACATTTTTAAGGAGTCCGTATCATGGAAAACAAAAGTATCTTAAAAAGAGTTTGATAAAGTATGTAAACTCTGTGATAGTTTATAATCCATCCACTCCATAAATGAAAGCTAAGCTAAAAAAAACAGCCACTGTTGAAATCATTGTTTTCATGTGGTCACAAAAACCAGCACTTTACCTCAACATTTACCTCAGCCTGTTCAACCTGCAGAACCTTAGCTCCGCTCATTCACACATAAGTAAAGGCGGGTTTGATTTAGGCATAATTTTGGCCAATTAGAACAGAGGTCATTTGCGTGTAACTGTCTTAAAGGCACGGTTTAATTATAAGACCTGTTTAATTACAAGGGATAAAGAGAGGTTGGAAAATGGCGGTGTTGAAATGGATAATGACTGTTTTTGTTACTTAAAGTCATGGACGAGTTAGAAGTGGAACTTGATATATGAGAAAAATATGTATACATTAAAAAAGGACAGTATAGTACATGGGTCCTTAAGCATTTTTTTAGTTGCTTCATTTGTTATTATTTAATTGAAGCATCATTAATTCATCTTGGGTGTCAGTTTTAAGCTGCTGAAACAGCTGCTTTGCACTCTGTACAGATCTTGTTTCTAACTGTAATGTTTGTTTGTTTGGAATATACTTTTTTTTTCAGTTTAATTTATTACCTTAGTTTAGCTTCTTCAGATTTCAAAGTTGATTTAAATTATTTGATAACACTATTGCACAGTCTCATGGGTCGACTCAGGGGCTCATTTTACTACATGTTGTGCTTATATAACCATGTTTGTGATTGAATAAAGAATCTTGAGTTGAAGTTGAGAGTGCTGTGGATGCAGTGCTCCACCTGACACTTGACCTATAACAGGTAAATAATGTGGGCTTCATGGTTCATCTGCAACAGCCACACCCAAGTGAATGAGCAGCCCGTGTAAAAGATAGCGCAGCCTCAGTTGAGCTCTGCTGAATCACCCCTGGCCTGTTATGTTTGATATTGCCTCCGAGTAGATGCAGGAGGTCAGATTGAAGCAGAAATGGAGACTAACAGCCAATATAGCGTCATGTCTCCAGGGCAGTGTGGGCTCCTGGCCTTCCTGCAATCATTTCCTTCCCTTTTCTCTTGAGTCTGACTACCGTCTCCTGCTTAGTCAGATCGTACTGAATTTGCCACGTCGTCTAATAGTCATCCACGTCTGGCTCGCATTTTGTTGTTGTTTTTGCAGCGTGAATAGAAAGTCCTTTGTCTCAAACCTGGCCGATTGGGTAACGTTAAATAAGGACAAATGAAAGATGCATGTATTTAAAGGAGTATATGTCTAATGTACAGTGTAAAGGAAAGCTCAGTTTTCTAAATCGGAATCAGAAAACTTTATCGATCCCTGAGGAAACTGCTTAATTTACAATGTTGATTTACAATGGAATAAAACTAGATTGTTCCTAAATTGCCTGTATATTGGTGGCAAGTCATGGCGAGGTCAGTATTGAGAAAATACGCTTGGACATCTTTGTCATCTTAACAGACAAAGTTTACGTAAGCTGCAAAAAGTTTATTGATCATATTGATCGTAATCGTTTTCTCTGGCAACTGATCACCCGATCAGAACACCCATTAACTCACTTGGAGCTGTGATTGGTCACCCTGTCAAAAACTACCCACCGTGATTAGTTAGAGGCTCATTTGCATATTGCAGAGGCCGATGTTGAGATAATGATTAACAGATATATTAAAAAATATATTATCCGATAGTAATTTTTCACTGTCTGTTCACAATAGGAAGATTTGGAAGAGTCGCTTTTCTTGCTTTCAACCACGTGTAAATGTGTGTGTGAGATGATGGTTGTGCAATCTTCAATGCAACGCGCCCACAATACCAACAGAACCAGTGGAAGCAGCGTGCTGTGGTGTGACGTGATGTCAGGAGCCGACTACACAAATCATAACCTCATTCGCCATCTGTTTTCTCACTTGGCCTCCTCATCGGTTGCCATTTGCTGCCCTTTTGTCCTTTTGCTGAATCAGAAGTAAGAAGACATTCTCATAACAGCACAGAATGCTTTGGCTCAAAATCGGGACCACTGATTGGCTGTCTAAATTACATTCTCCAAGCATGGTTTTAGCATCAGTGCTTCTTGGTTAGTCTGTAATCCATTGGGTTTAGTCAGTACTAGGGCCGCATGACAAACGGAATAGGAGTATTGCAATACTAGACAAATTGCGATTGCAATATCTTTCTTTATGTTAAAGGGTCCACTTCAGTAAAATAGCTGAAGCCTTAATTCAGAGGGATAAACATAGGTTGGAAAATGATCATATAGGAATTATGAACACTTAGTAACTCACCTGGAGCTGTGACTGGCCACCCTGTCAAACACTGATTGGTTAAAGGCTCATTTGCATGTTGAAGCCTTCTGCGATATTGTTATTGCAGAGACCAATATTGTGATAATGATTAACAAACGATATATTGTGCAGCCCTAGTCAATACACCCACTTCCAGCACCTCACACTCATTTCAGGTGTAAGCCACACCCACTTTTTGTTTGTAGTTTTAAAGAAGGTGTCGAAGTTTCGGTGTTGGTGCCTTTGAAAAAATGGACCAGTGCCCTTCCTTCATTTATGACAGTTTGAATGCCTCCTTAGTTCTGAAGCTCTAATTGTGTGCTATTAAAGCATGCTAATAACTAATAAACACAATAGACACAAGCTATAGGCTGTTAGTGGGGTCCCACCTCAGTTTAGAAGCTTTTAGTGGACAAGTCTAAGAAAGTGAACTGTGTCAGTTTTAAATGAGCTGTGCTATATGTTGTCCTAGCCTGTATGACCTCCATCCCAGGCCTTTGTCCCTGTCCTGACATGGGAGAGAGAATGACTTTGTAATGCAGCCAGCGGATTCAAAACCAGCCTGTTAAGCAGGTTTTTGTATCTGAGGAACAACACGCCCATTTACGCTAGGAACCACATAGACGCATTTAAGCGACGTGCCTTTTCACACAGAAAGAGCAAAGCAGCTAACTGCTTAATGCTTAATGCACATGCCTTCACACACACGAACACAGGCCGACGCTCGAGTGTGAGTCTGTACTGTAGCACTGTGTCCCGGGACGCTGGACTCCTATCAGGAAACCTGCAATGTGTCGTTGTACAGATGACCTTCACTGTTCTAGGAATCCACACAGCTCTGGAGGAACGCCTTTCCAAAGTGCCGCTCAGTTTTAAAGGGTATAAGTTAAAGGATATGTTTTCTTACCCTGACTGCAGTTGATCATTATTTCTTAATTGCGGAAGCGCTCACACTATTATTCTTCTTAAGTTTTTTTTATTAGGATTCTTTTTATAGCTGGAATTTGCAGCCACTTCTCATGCGAGCCCATATTGAATTTTGGCAAAATTCCAATGCTAAAACGTTTTTTGACATCCAGTGTATTCCGCCTGTATTCACATTTTTGATTAGTTTATCAAGGACAGAGTATTGATTGTTTAAAAATTCGATTTGTGTGGTCGAGACGCCTCCGTAATATATGGGGAGAGAGAGTGGAGGGGTGAGTCGCCTTAAAAATGTGTAGCATCATGGCTATGGTGGGCGGAAACTGACAAAACACAGAGCAACAAATCAGTCTTGCGGAGCTAAAGACACAGCAGACTCATCAACAGACTTTAGTTCAGAATGCTGTTCTGAACTGAGTTCTGCTCCTCTGAACCATGTTTAGGTCCAAGAAGGTGTTACAGAGCTTTGGTCCTGAGAAACCAGTTTGGGGATCCAGTTTGGGGATCCTCCCTGGGCTTAAACACAGTTCCGAACACAATTCCGCTCCACAGAACCGCTCTGAGAAGCAGTCGGTTCGGCCTTCAAAAACTAGACGCTTCTTATTTTCTGAGGAACAGAAAGCTTGCAGTCATACATCTGTAGATGTTCTACAGAAGCAAAAACTTCTCAGATCACACTTTCTATAGTGCTGTTGACCATTTTCCGTTTCATTTGGTTGTACGGCTACACCGAAATTACAGCCTGCCCAAACATTAAGGCTGCAAAAAGGCACTATTTCAGAAAAGAAAAGTGTCAAACTCCAGCACTTAATCGGTGAAAATGAGAAATGGTGATTAAAAATGCTGTTTGTTTCCGTTGCTTTCCTGTGCCGGCCAGCTTGCAAGAGTACAAACAGACTTTTCTACAGTAAGTACAAAAAGAGCTAATGGTGTGAAACTATTTCACGGTTTCTTTGAAGGGCGTTAGACCTGGGGTTTGTAAAGACTGCTGATGCTGAGTATCGAGAGGGTGAGTGAGTTTGATTTTCAGCAGGGTGTATCCCGAATTTCAGTTTTGATTTCAAGAATTTTCATTTTGATGTCCCATCCATTTTTTTTAATTGCATGGAAATTTAGTGTAGACAACTCTGCAGGTTTGCAGGTTTCATGCCGCATGAAGATCGTTTCTTGATGTTATTGTGGTGTAAATAATCAGTTTTGTTAAAAACCCATGCACTAAGTGTTCACAACCCCTTTATAACTTACCACAGCTTGTGTCTTTTTCAGTTGACTAGTACAGTATGTGTGACCACTGTTTTTTCTCTTTCCTGATTCCCAGTGTCTTCATGGTTTGTTTCAGGAGTGCATCTCACATCTGCCTCACATCCGTAATCGTTCGTCTTACTTTCCTATTCTTGAATCTTTTCCTCACACCGTAGGTTCTGCCTCCGAGAATGTGAGAAGGACAGATTTCCTTCACTCCATCCGTTCTTTCATCACCCTGTGTGACATGAATCTAATAAACTTGGGTATGATGTGTATGTAGATGTGCAGTGGTGTGTGTGAAGTTTTGTAGATGTACGATGGTGTGTGTGAAGTTTTGTAGATGTACGATGGTGTGTGTGAAGGTGTGTAGATGTACGATGGTGTGTGTGAAGGTGTGTAGGTGTACGATGGTGTGTGTGAAGGTGTGTAGGTGTAC
>JBBPCZ010000148.1:2326746-2357133 GCA_037974445.1 Brycinus macrolepidotus | reverse complement strand
CTGAGGTCTGTGTCTGAGTTGAGTCTCGAGTCTCTGAGGTCTGTGTCTGAGTTGAGTCTCGAGTCTCTGAGGTCTGTCTCTGAGTGGGGTCTTGATTATCTGAGGTCTGTGTCTGAGTTGAGTCTTGAGTACCTGAGGTCTGTGTCTGAGTTGAGTCTTGAGTACCCGAGGTCTGTGTCTGAGTGGAGTCTCAAGCCTCTGAGGTCTGTGTCTGAGTTGAGTCTTGAGCCTCTGAGATCTGTGTCTGAGTTGTGTCTCTGGGGTCTGAGTCTGTGTTAAGTCTTGAGGTTGTAGGTGTGAGTCTGAACTGAGCCTCTGGCATCTCAGTCTGAGTTGAGTCTTGAGTATCTGAGGTCTGAGTTGAGTCTGGAGTCTCTGAGGTCTGTGTCTTAGTGGAGTCTCAAGTATCTGAGGTCTGTGTCTGAGTTGAGTCTCGAGTCTCTGAGGTCTGTGTCTGAGTTGAGTCTTGAGTCTCTGAGGTCTGTGTCTGAGTTGAGTCTCGAGTCTCTGAGGTCTGTGCCTGAGTTGAGTCTTGAGTATCTGAGGTCTGAGTTGAGTCTGGAGTCTCTGAGGTCTGTGTCTGAGTGGAGTCTTGAGTCTCTGAGGTCTGTGTCTGAGTTGAATCTCGAGTGTCTGAGGTCTGTGTCTGAGTTGAATCTCAAGTGTCTGAGGTCTGTGTCTGAGTTGAGTCTCGAGTATCTGAGGTCTGTGTCTGAGTTGAATCTCGAGTGTCTGAGGTCTGTGTCTGAGTTGAGTCTCGAGTATCTGAGGTCTGTGTCTGAGTGGAGTCTTGAGTATCTGAGGTCTGTGTCTGAGTGGAGTCTTGAGTATCTG
Organism: Brycinus macrolepidotus; assembly: GCA_037974445.1. Classification (NCBI taxonomy): domain Eukaryota; kingdom Metazoa; phylum Chordata; class Actinopteri; order Characiformes; family Alestidae; genus Brycinus; species Brycinus macrolepidotus. Next base: position 2,356,299 of record JBBPCZ010000148.1, on the reverse strand, counting down.
AGGTCTGAGTTGAGTCTGGAGTCTCTGGGGTCCGAGTCTGCATTGAGTCTCGAGTACCTGAGGTCTGAGTCTGTGTTGAGTCAGAGTCTTCAGCAGAGAATTTTAGTTTGGTCACGTTTTTACCTTCAGATATTAAGTCGTACAAAAACAACCTACTAAAACTGATCAGGTACTACAGCTTCAAATTAGACTCTAAAATGGAATAATGCTTGATGTCACATGACAGTAGCAAACCTGACAAGCAAAGTTATACAGCAAAGGTTTTAGACTTTAGTGCCTTAAGAGTGATCCTGATTAAATGTGTTTTTTCATAAGGTTATCATTAATCGATTGGATCATTTTGTAGGATCTGGATAGTAGGCCAGAATTTATGTCCACCACTAGCAAAACATTCTTAGTAGAGACTCTAATGATTTAATTATTTATGTGAAAGGCATGGTTCTCAGGTGAGGTTGCTTTTTCGTGGCCTACCAAAGGCAGAATGAGGAAGTGTGGAGATACAAGAAGAGTGAGTTTTCTTGTGAAAAGGGAACTTCAGAGTCAAGAAAATGACCACATCAGAGAAGGAGTCCATAGTGTGTAAAAGAAAGGAATCAGAGAGTAAGAGAGAGAGAGAGACATATAAAGAGAAAGAGAGAGAGGGTTTTGTGCACTATGCCATTAGATGAGTCAACGTTCTGCCCCCATAGACTGTATAGTGTTTTCTCTCTGCTGCGGTGTGAGATGAAACTGAGAGAGCGGTGACACATTCACACATCGTTCTTTATTTAGCTGGATTTTCCCTGTCCTTGCTTTCTGAATCACACTCATCTTTCTGTCAGAACGCTTACTAGATAAAACCCCTTACAAATTTATACATTATTTGTAAGAATAAACAAAAAAATCTGCTTAGATCATCAGGATGGTTTTGTCTCACTGTGTTGATCACCTGTAGTGTGGCACTGATACATTAGTGCTAATCTGTTGCTGTAAGATGTTGAAATTAGCCTCATGCGTGGGCAGATGGACTTATCTGATAGAAAATCACTTGCAATTGTGCTGCAGTTCGCTGGGATCGGACCCCCTGGGACCCACAGACAAAGCAGATATCGCCCTCTGCTGCTGCGAGGTGGAATTGTGACTCTGCATTGTGACCTTGATGTCACAGCTGGAAAAAGTATCACCATCATTTCATGCAATCATGTAGTGGCACTAAGGTTTCAGGGAATTTAAGGGAAATGAATGTACACATACATGCATACATAAGCGTGTTATCCACACCTGTTTCCATTTTATTTAACTGGACAAAGAAACTATTGGTCCCGAATCATTCAAATGGATGATATTGCAATTAAGGGGTGACATTAAAAAAGTCAATCTCCTTTATTTTTTGCATTTACCAGATCATATTAAGCCAGATTTATTACATAATATCATGTCATGTCATATCATGTCATATCATATGTCATATCATCCATAATCCATTTAGCATAAGCCGCTTATGCTAATCAGGGTCGCAGGGGGTGTTGGAACCTATCCCAGCAGTCTCAAGACAGAGAAAGACCTTGGAAAGGTCACCAGTCCATGGCAGGGCAGACACACACACACACATACACACACACATACACATACACACACACACACACACACACACAGTCACGCCTTGAGGCACTTTTGCAGCTCCAGTCCACCTAATGCACAAACTCCACACAGAAGGGACCCAGGCCACCCCAGCAACATCATATCATAACATATATCATATATATCATATCATATATCATATCATATCATATCATATCACATCATATATCGTATCATATCATATATCATTTATATCATATCATATATCGTATCATATCATATATCATATCATATCATATCATATCATATGTCATATATATCATATATCATATCATACATCGTATCATATCATATATCATATCATGTCATGTCATATATCATATATCATATATCATATCATATCATATCATATCATATCATATCATATAGCATATATCATATCAGATATTTCAGATGATGTCACAGTGCTTCAGTGGGTGGGGAAAAATAATATCAACAAATAATATCATGTTTCACTTGTTCCTCTTCCAACCCCCACCTATTATCAAGAATAAACACTTTAACTCGGGGACCCTCCCTGACAGCATGCTTCACATGGAAATGTGTCGTAGTAGAGGACGACATCGCACAATGATTTCTCATTCACTTTAGGTTTAACAACAAAAGCGATTATACTAACTCTGATCACTGGGTTTTCCCAACTCCTGCTGGAAAGATTTAATATTAATGGCATCCACACACTCTGCACAACTTATACAGGCTGCGGGGCCTCGCTGGAGCAGAGGGCCTCACTTGAGCAGCTCAACTACAGCAGTGTCAATGAAGCACGAGCTGAATTCCTCAGATCAGTCCCTGATGTTCTCCAGTGTAATAGTTTGGTTTAACCTTGTCTCCCCATTTCCTGCCACCAGTGCTGCATTATGCTTCTTCTATCAGAAATGTCCATTTCCATCAAGACTATTCTTGATCGTTTAAAGGGGTCAATACCAACTCAGCAAAGCTGGCGACACTTTTGAGCTGTCAGCATTTGATGCAGCAGGTGCTCACTGCTCAAAATAAGCTCTGAAAATAGTAACTCTACAGCAACTTTACAGTACGAGGCAAAAGCGTTCCTAACGTGTAATGCAAGTTAATGGTTACAGGGGTGCACTGGTTAGTATTGTTTCACTCAGAAGGTCCTCGGTTCGGTTCCCAGCCAGGTGGAAAGTGCCCTTTCTGTGAGAAGGAGAAGGACTGGTGACCTATTCAGGGTGTTTTTTTGTCCTTTGACTGCTGGGACAGGCTCCAACACCCCCCAACCCTGCTTAGATAATATGTAACGAAATGAGTCATTTGGAGCAATTTTATCGGTCAGTTCATTAAAAATCACTTGAATTTGTGTTTAAAATAAAGCAAATCATGAAGTCAATAATGAAAATAAACGTGATGTTTATGAACAACAATGAAAAACGAAATCTTCATCGTAGGAGTCTCACATTTTTCATAAACGAGGCCTGCAAAACTGCTTAATATAGCCCTGTAAACTCCAGACACTTGGGAAATGCTCACTCAGCTTTGAGTTAATATTATCCAGACTTGTGTCACTCAGACTTTAGACACTTAATGTACAACAGCAACAACAACAACAACAACAACAACAATAATAATAATAATAATAATAATAATATTAACTTTTCACAGAGGTAGCTGATCTTAAACTGTTACTGTTACTCTTAAAAAAAGGAAATGTATTCCGGTATTTTGAAGATATATAAGATATATGAAAAAAGTTTCCTAAAAGTGTTTGCTGAACTCAACTGTTCAGTGTTTGTCTCACCAAATAAAAGGTGGAACTGAGTTCCACACTTCTAAAGTGTGGTAACAGAAAAAAACCACTTCACTGTTTCCGTCATTTACGTAGGGGATTTGCAGAAGGTCATATATACGGATGTAAAATCACGTGATGGAGCATGAACAGATGAGACACGGGTTTGTGAAGGCCATTTACAGCTTCAGAAAAGGTTTCGACCAAGAATCAGTGTTTTAGTTTTTTCTTGATTTGGATGCACATCACTCACTCACTCAGAAATGACAACAACCGGTAAACACCGTAACAGAAAATCCAAAAGTTTCGTGATGTGCATTCACTTATGCGCCAGCATCTGATTCCAGCTGAAAGAGAAAAGCTAAAAAGCCTGCGTAGACTGACGCACTTGAAATAATTTTTTTAATTACTGCCGATAGAACACGGTACTGTGATTCTGATCAATAAGTGAGACTGAAAAAATCTAAAAGCTAAAAATAGCTACAAATACATCATGAAATTTGTAACCATATTCTATATTCTCAGCAACCTGAGATAACTGACATGCTCAGCAAACAACTAAGCTAAAGGACTCTGATAATAATATTTAGAGACAGAATTTGAGTTTAAGGGAGTCTCTGTAAAACTACAACACAGTAAAAAATGCATTCGGCTGAATGTTTGGTTTGAGACATAACGTAGTAGCAATAAAGCAGATATAGATATTGTTGTGTAATAATGCTAGAAACTGCTGTGTGATAAAATCAGGCACTGTTATGCAGTAACAATAGAAACTGCTAGGTAATAACATGACCTGAACATATTCAATTTGTAATTTGATCGCTGTATCTGGCCCTGTATCAGTGTAAACTAAAAAAGTGCAGAAAACATCTGGAACATTCCGTTCTTTTTTTTATGTTGTTATGTTAACACCCTGGTCTTAGTCTGACTCCCTTTCCAGTACTGTTTTAATGAGCCATCAGCGTTTCCCCTCGGGGAATCCCCGGTGCCAAGAGACCGGCAGCATAGGGAGCTCCCTCGTGGATTTATACATGTATATATATATATATATATATATATATATATATATGTATGTATAGAGTAGTGTTAAGTTTATGGTAAAACACTAATATTACAATAAATGCAAATAACATTAATGCAGTAAGTAGTGTTTTTTGGATGGCAAAGTGTTCTCTTAACCATTTCCAGACCTCTTTCCTCATGGAAACCCAGCATTACTTGTAGCTTCCATCATATACCTGTGTTGTTGGTTCTTTTTACTTCATTACTTCATTTCCTATTTGGCCAGTGTTACCTTGATGTTTGTAGGACAATGTAATAATCCCAAGTGGGGTCTTGGATTGGAAATGATCAGAAGGGAATCCACAGGGGCTTTTAGGCCTTCATTAAAAGGCCTATTCGTTTCTGAGAATTGAAGGAAATTATATTATTATTATCAGAATCAGAATCAGAAAACTTTATTGATCCCGGAGGAATCTGCCACAACACCGTGATGACTGCCACAACACACAAAGACAATTATATTATATTAGGAAATTATATTATTATTATTTTACTTTGTCCAGTTATTTTGGAGGGACTCTACACTTGGGTCGTGGGTACAGAGCCTGTCCCGGGGCCAATGGGTGCGAGGCAGGGACTCGCCCTGGGCGGGGCGCCAGCCCACCACAGAGCACACACACACACACACACACCATTCGTTTACATACTCACAACTACGGTCAATTTAGAATCCTCAGTTCACCTGACGCACATGTCTTTGAACTGTGGGAGAAACTGGAGACCCCGGAGAAAACCCACGCCACCACAAGGAAAACATGCAAACTCCACACACACAAGACCAGGACCCGGATTCGAACCCCCAACCCTGGAGGTGTGAGGCTCCATCGTGTCTTGATTGTTTAATTTCAAACCCATTGTGGTGGTATACAGAGAGAAAACTTCAAAAATGTCATCAATGTCCAAATACTTATGGACCCAACTGTACATGTCTTTGGACTGGAAACCAGAGCTTCCAGTGGAAACCCCAAGGACATGGGGAGAACAGACAAATTCGACATAGAAAAAGCTCTCATAAATCAAACCCAGGACTTTCTTACTGTCAGGCAACAGCACTGACCACTACGTCACCATGATGCCTGTGGATTATGCCGATCTTGTAAAAAAAAAAAAGGGTTGTACTGTCATCATTTATAAAGAGAAAAGTGATCTATGATCAGAAAGAAAACTCAGAACCGATACTCGGAACACGGTCTTACCTCAGACACCTTTGACTGGTGCAGATCATGCTTATATGTTTTAATTTATTTGTAACCAAAATATCCAAGACTGCTCATTCAGTGTTTCATGTGAAATCAACAGAGTGTCATACATGTGTTCATAGTGAAGCCAAAATCTAAACACCAAACTTTTTGAAGAAGTGTTGTAAGAAGGGCATCTTTTACCAGAAACCACGGTGCGAACTTAAGTGAGGTGTTTGTTTATCTCCAAATCAGTGCTGAACTCAGTGGAAGTGTGTAGGGGATGTTCTCATTTGTCATCTGAACGTGGCCTTGTTCCCATCTCGAAGGGCTGAGAATAGATCGCGGGTTCATTTCTTTTTAAAGCCCCTTCTTCTGGCCCAGCACCTTGTGTGGTATTTTAATGATTAGCATTTTTCAATTTCCTTTTCCACTGTGGGAGAGACAAAGCGAGGGAGACCCAGGCGGAGAGTCACATGAGACAGGCATGCGAGACGAGAGCTGTGGTGAAGGGACTGGGGGAAAAGCAGCAGAATCAGGCAGGCAGAGTGAAAGTGAGACTCACTCGTATCGGTTCATTACAGGGAAGGCGAATGATGAATGAATTAGCTAAATTAGCTGAGCTCTTGAGATCAGCGCAATCTCAGTTTCTGCATTCTTTCCATCGATGTCTCTGTGATGTGTTTCTATTATGCTGCAGAATAAACTATGACTTTCTCATGGCTTCCTAATGCAATGTGGTGGAAAACAGCTGAGGCTGGGCTGCAGCGCAGACAAAGGAGTGGGCAGGCATGACGAACTCATTTGACAGCGATGAGTGATTCTGCTACTCTGAATTGGAGCATTCTTTTAAATTCTGCCAAACGCCCACCCAGGTGGAACGCAGGGATATCAACCAGCATGCAGAGCTTTACTCTCAACCTCTAAACTGTTTAGTTCACACAAGCTCAGGCACAGGCTTTCCGGGGTCTTAAAGGGTTGACCCCCATTAACATGGACTACATTAAAAACACTGTGTTTATACAGTACACACCTGTAACTTGTTTTAAGTTTTTTTTGGCAATCATGTCTCTGTAAAGCCCAATAAACAAAGTAAAAAAAAAAACAAAGTAAAAAAAAAACAAAAAAAAAAACGCTGTGTCCGTCTAACGCTGTTTATTCCGAATGCAGGAAAGTGGGTAGAACTTGTGTTCTTAATTGACATTTAACAGGAAATAAAGCATTCAGATATGCATAACTGACACCCAGGAATTATTAGCCGGGGATTTTTCTGTTCAGTGTGTGTCACGGGGGAGCCATAATCATCCAGGAAATGCCTGATCAGCAGTTGCCAGCATCAAAAAACATTTTGCACGTTCCTTTTGGCCTTGAGCAGCATTTTTTTTCCCCATTCTGTTCTTTAATAAGAAACAAACAGCCTTTTGGGACTTTGGGACTCTTTACAATAAATATTCCCAAATGTTCTTGGACTTATGGTTCTTTGTTTGGATGTTTATGTTAAAGTTCTTCATTTACACATCTCATGTACAGAAATGGTCCTTTAAAGAACCATCCAAGCTGTCTAGGGTGTTTCTCGGCCTTTGGCCCTATGGTGGGTGGGATAGGCTCCAACATCCCCCCATGAACCTGGTAAAGGATAGGCAGCTCAGATAATGGATGGATGTATGGATGGATGGAAGAACCATCGATTTAAAGGCTGTTTAGGTGGTTCTTGCATGGCGTGGCTCTAAAGAGACCTTTCTGGCACCTTTACATTTCACAGACATGCAGTAGAGGCCTCATACCCAAGCCATGAATTTGTAGTTTGTATAGATCAGGCCCCCACGATTACCATATTATCTATTCTTCGAGAGCTGTGAGTCAGCTTAGAGAAGACGTGATTTAAGAACTCTTAGTCGCTGACATTCTCACTTTCAAACCATAATGGGGGTCTCACATCTGAGTCACAGAAGATGAGCATGATATAGTAATGTGACGCAACCCCACATGAGTTGCGGTCTGACAGAGGTTAATGGAGGAGCAAATACAGGGTAGGTAAGAGGAGAAACACTGGGAGGCTGACAAAGTACACGATGTAAGTACACAAATAAGGCTTGAAAACTGTCTTAAGATCAAACATAAGTTTGCCCTTCTGTGGAAGCCCACACTTGACTCATACTTTCTGTTTGGGGGGGGGTTGTATAGATTACTCATAGTTTTGCAAAAAGTGCAAACAGACTTACACCAAGAGTCAGCACTTCTGTCATTGTTAAACAAGAGCTTTTATTTCCCTTCATAATTTTTTTTACACACAGAAGCCTTCCGAGACAACGCAGCTGTTCTCGTAGTAGCCCTGTGAATACATTCAAACTTTTAAAGAATAGAAAGAGCTTATATTTAAACAGAAGAGCAAATCAAAATCCAAACAAATAAGGAAAACCGGAGCAACGATGAATCAGTAATAGCTAAAAGATGCATGAAAGTTTTCCTATAGAGTTTCTTTCCTGGAGACATTCATCTAAAGTGGCTTCATGTTTATATTGTTCATTCATGTACTGGTTCATAACAGAAACATCCTGAAGATGCTCCTGAAAGAAAAGGGTAAAGTAGTTCAAACAGGTGCTATAAACAAGGTTTCGAAGCAATGAATTAAAAACAAAGCAGTCATTAAAAGTGTGGCTGAAAATACATTCATACACCATAAAAAGCACAATCACAAAACTGACAGCTCTGAAAACTAAAAATGACATAAACTGATAGAGTCAAAAGTGGAAAATAAAATGTTAAGAGAGTCCAAGTAAAAATAAATGTAAAGAAATTTAAACACGCCGGATTGAATAACGTTTCAAATTTGTCGGAAATTTCATTCCAAGAAATAAAAAGTAAGCGTCATTTGTAGTGGTGTTTGGAGTTCTATTCTTGGTTTACTGTGTAGGCGACCTTATGACGAAGGGGTGATTGGAGCCTGATAAGTGTGAGGAAATGTCAACGGCAAACAACTGATTAGACAAGCAACAGTGCTTAATCATGTCATTAGGGCAGTGTGTGGGACCGGCGCACGATAGACTACATTACGATTTCAATCATCTCATACTTTGATTTGAAACACTGAACATAAACAATATGCAACGAGATGATGAGTAACTTTAGTCAAGTCATATTAGCAGTAATACTGTCAAAAAACTCATGTTGACATAAAATTAAGACTGTCATTCACTTGAAATATCATTATAAATAAGACAGTGGAATAAATTAAGAAAAAATAAACAACATCAACAAAACAAATATTGACAGTGCTGGGAAAAAGAATTTGCCACCCTCCTAACATTTGTCACACTTAATTGTTTAAAAGCTACAGAGAAATGTAAAGTAAATCCTGAGTATAGTTTTTCAGCGATCATTTCAGTTACTGAGGGAAAACTGTTATCCAGCCCCAGCTGACCAAGTGTGAAAAAGTAACTGACCCCTTAGTTCCTCAACCTGTTAACTTAATGACAATTGGGATCGATTACACTAGATACAGTGAGGATTACACAATGAATTTCGCTCTCCTGATGGTAATCAGCGTGTGATCAGAAGACCAAGCGCAACTGGTGTGTAGAGTAAGATGACGATCAGGCTGTGTCAGGCTGTACAGACCAGACCCCCCAAAATTACCATATTATCTACTCTTCGAGAGCTCTGAGTCAGTTTAGGGAAGACGAGATTAAACAAATCTCAGTTGCTACACTCTCACTTTCAAACTGTACTGGGGTCTCACAACTGAGTCACCGCAGATGAGTAAGGTATGGTAATATGATGCAACCCCACAAGAGTTGCGTTCTGCCAGAGGTTAATGGAGGAGCAAATAAAAGGTAGGTAAGAGGAGGTACACTGGAGGGCTCACAAAGTATGGAGAAAGATCAAAGCCCAATTCCTAAATGAACATTCCTGAATGGCTCAAAAGGAACCAAATGAAGGTTTTGGAGTGGCCTAGTCAAAGTTCTGACTTGAACCTCATTGAGATGCTGTGGCAGGATCTTAAACGGGCAGCTCAGGCTCAAGGAAGAAGTTTCACAACACCAATGTCACCCATGGGAAAACGAAATTCCTTTAACTGGATAGTCTTCCACATCGAATTGCTTTGGCTGCAGTTGTGCCGGCTACAGGTGACACAATGAGTTATGATGTTTAGAGGGGGAATTAATTTTTCCCATGGCTGATATTGGTGTTATGAAACTTCTTCCTTTAAAAATGACATTTTGTATGAGGCTGACAAATCAGAAGGGGGCAAATACTTTTTCATACGTTAAAAATGGGTGTTTCACATTTCAGTATTCTAGCTTACCTACAAGCATGGCATTTTACTCCTGGCATATATAATATAGTTTTATTCATCAACCAACTGAGGCGATGTTTGCATTCTACACAAAATTCCAATAGAATACAACACAATAAAATACCCTTAAAAAGGGTCAAAGGTTCTTCAATGGTTCTTTGGTAAAGACAGTGCTTATACATAGAACCAAGACACCTCAAATAACACTTTGAATGCCTGGTTAAATGGTTCTTCCCTACGGCGGAGATTAACAAGTATATTAAATGGTTTTGTATAGCACCAAAATGTGTTGTTATCAGACAAATAATCATTTGTGGTGCTATATAAAACTCTGTAAATACAGTAATAAAATAGAAAAACATATGTACACTTACACAAAAACTGGTTACACAGCAACACTGTGAAGTGGTTGTCCAAGATCTGCTATATTTATTTTGCCTATTCTGGAGTTTAAAAGGGAATTTCAAAAATAAGACATCATGTGTAACTGTCAATAATAAGACATTAAGTGTATGTCTCTATCATGGCCCAATAGGCAACTAAAGGATAGTGCTCTCTGTCATTAGAGGAAAGACCAGCCCCCTCCAACATACGCAGTAGAACTCATATTAAAGCAAAGTGCAATAAGAACCACAGGTCTTACATTCTTCCTGAGAGCCACAAAAAACAGAAGCCTAATGGTAAAACCACACCTTAAAGAGGAGGTTCACAGGAAGATCATTCATTGAACATACATTCTTTTTTACTGATGGTTTTATGAAATCTGTATTGGAATTGTCTGACTTTTTAGTATTTAAATCAAGGCTTGAGCGAATGGGTGTCAATGGAATGTTTTCAGTCTTTTGAGGCGAACCATTGCCATTACTGACCCGGATAAGTGAATGAGATTCCATGAATCTCGCTTTTATGAAAACAGCCATAAATGTGTGCTTCTACTGGGGTGTTGCACACATTGCACACATCAAGACTTCCAGGCGGAAAATCAGTCTGTTCTCTACTGTCGTTGACACCCTCAATCTTACTTCCATGACGTTAAGTCCAGTCAGGAGGTATTTCAGCTGAGTTTGATTATGCCCAGGTAAGTGCTTAGGTAGTTCACACTTGCAGCACAGTTGCAGGTCACCTTCAACATCGTTCCTTCTTGTAAGCGGAATCCCTTACCCATAAATCCTGTAGACAGTTGTGATCCATTGATGTGTCCTTCTAAAATTTTTGGTCCGAAGTTTTGATCATGTGTCTTGTTAACAAAAACATAGCTCATATTTGAATGTGATTGCACCAGAGTCACTTGCAGGAAGATGAAATAATTGCCATCCTCTTCCACTTCCAGTGTGATATTCCGGTGAGTGTTATTTCGCCAACTCAGTTCAAAACTTCCAGGACTGCTACCTGTGGATGCTTGAAGCAAAGACAAAGGTTACTGCTAGTGAGAATGGGGAGTAGAAAAGAAATAGTTTCACCAGAACTTAAAGGTGCATTAAATTTTTGATTGTGGATGCATATACGTAGGCTGAAATACATTTACACTTTACACTTTCATCAGTCTAGAGTGCTTGGTGGATATAGAAAACTCACTGCATTTACACTTGCATTGAATTCTGTCAAAATTTGTCTCTGACCACTTCCAAATGTGGTTTGGCAGATTTGATTGTAATCTGACCACACTGGGTGTGTTTAAATTGGCTTTTCACGCAGTCAAGTGAAATTTGAACGTCTGATCAAATTGTAATAAGCCTCTCAGTGACCTAACACAAAACTAAGAGCTGGTGAACATTTCCGTAGACTTTACAATGAATGAATAGTAAAAGGTCAGTCTTACCATCAAAGTCATAACTGAATAGTATTGGCTTGTTGTTGTTGTCTGGGACCTGTGGAGAGAGCAAATTGTGATAAAAATGGCATTTTTCTGGGCTGTCATAATGCATCTTGCAATAGTATCACATTTACTGTATTGTCACCAATGTGTTTTAAAGGTGAGAACATTCCCAAAAGTGGAAATCTGCCTTGATTGACAGCTCTAGCTGTTAAATGAATTGATTGTGGCACAAAGTAGAGAGAGTTATTGTCTGCACCCATCATGTACCTTAGATCAAAAAGAAGAAGCCGTGACTCATAGCAGAATATCCTGCCTTGTCTCATCTCTGTGGTTATTTGCTCTGCTAGCCGAAAATGACTAAGACATGAAATACATTCCCCCTCCCCTTTTCTTAAAATGGGAGAACTGGTTCCATTGCACTGCCCCGCCATGATAATTGAACCACCAACTCCCACAGGGCCCACACCTTGCTGCGAGTCAAGTTCCGGCTGGGGGAGCAGAGTGACGGTGACATACTACTTTGATGCTGAGTACAATGCTGATGTTATATGCTTGAAGGCAGAAACTAACTGGAGTAGATAAATGTGGGAAACCCACCGGGCTACTGATTTACCATGAAGGTTATCTGGGAAGAAGAAACAGATAAACTGGTATCTAGGTTGGCTAAAGTAATATCTTGGCACAAATCATATTCACAAGTGTGAAAACGAGTGCAGTTCTGAAGGAGCTCAAGTTCACTTGTTTCATTTACAAAAAAAGGTTTACATGTCACAAAGGTGTTACTACTGAATTAAACCACTAGAGGAAATACAGGAATTTAGAAACATTTCTTCACAACTCACAACCTTCTGAATAATTCGTTAAACAAACTCTGGAGCTTGTGTAAATCAGATAAGCTCTATTAAACTGGCAAAAATGCACTGTGGAAACTTTGATGGAAGGCTGCAAACACCATCCTTTTCATTGAATTTTGTTTAACCTTGCTTTAGAATACATGTGAGCTTGCTGGGCATGTAGAGACGTGTTCCCTCACACTGACCTCTGGAGTCTGGTCTATGAAGGCTTCTGTATGGATCATTTGACTGTTGTCTGATTGGAGAACGTGTAAAAACGTCACCTTCATCTCAGGTGACAAGGTCCAGTTGTATCTAACTCTAGTCATTTCTCAGTTCACAAGCTATTGTCAAATGGCACAACCTTTTGAGGAGCAGAACTAAACCACACCATACCGTTGTGTTAGAAGAAGGTCGGGGAAGGATGAAATGGAGAGAGATGGAGGCAGCTAGGACCATAGTGAGGAAGGATGCCCACACTAGCAGCAGCCAGACCAGTCTCCTCAGCTGGGCCACATGGGCCACGCTGCTGTCCAGCCTGTCCTTCCTGCCGTCCAGCTGTCTGCTCTCCCGCCCAGATCCAGACATAGTACAGCAGGTGACGTGCAGAAATCCGCTGTCGAGAAGAAGTGAACCAGACGCAAGTGAGAGGCGTAGACCAGACGCAAACAGAACACTGATGGGTGAAAGCCAGGGGTGAAGAGCAAGAGAGACAGACAGGTTGAGAGAGAGAGAGAGACAGTGGCTCTGCTCCCTGCCTTCTGCTCTGTCTGATGAGAAACCTCAGGCTAACTTGTGTTTCCTGTGCTGCTGGGTTTTTGCGTGGAGGGTAAATAAAAGGAGTGTCAGCGTGCGCGTATGCTGCGGCTTCCTCAGCAGGTGTCCAGGAGGAGAGGTGTAGTGTACTTTCCCCCAGAGCTTTAGTGATGCAAGTGAAGGAAAACAGAGAAAAGGCAGAGACAATAGAGAGAAACACCTCCCTCAGTGTAGAGGGACAGGCCCTCTCTTGCTAAGCAATGTGAGATGTCAGACAGAGGAAACAGAGCGACGCAATGAACAGAAGCCATAACACGGCGGAAACTTGTCTTATCAAAACAACTACGGAGAAAAAACAGCATTGTTGTGGTGAAACCTTACACTCAAGAGTGGCCAGCGCTGAAACTCTGGCAGACAAGCCGTGGACATATCGCTGTCCTAGAAGTGCTAACATAAGAATCAAAACTTCCCATTTCTCTGGCTTTCTTCTGTTTTCTCTTACTTTTTTCAAAAAAGGCTAAGGACTAGAGTAAGGACTCTCCCTCCAAGATCTGGGCAAAACTCGACCTTTAACTATATCCTCTAGTGGCTCAGTGATTCGCTTTGGTCAGTTAGAAAGATTAAGGATGGCTCTGAACAAGCAGAATGCTTCCTTTCCACTAACAAATGTGTAGTAATGGTAGCCTAGTGTGTGCTGGGAAAGGCTTTCTGTCTTTGAAAATTCTGCTTGAAATGCAACAGAGAAATCAAGAGTACAAAAAGAAAAGTGCATGACTTTAAAACCCAAGAGCAAACAATAAAAGATTACAGGACAGATAATGTACAGTGCAGCCAACAAAGAGCAGAAAGACTTCCAAGTGCGAGTGAGTAAATTGTCAGATACTGTATTCTAGCAACTAAGTAGTTAAATGTGCAACAATTACAAAGATTTATGAGGTGGAGAATATAGAGAATAAATACTGTACAAAGATTGCCATATAAATAGCAACAACAGGGCAAAAATGTAACCGCAGATGAATAAAGGGAACGGTGAATCAGTGAGACTCTGTTGCTTAATAATAGCTGCCCTTATTTTTATTTAAGTCAGGGTGAGTCAACAAAGTGCTCTTTCTTTCCTCGTGTTTTCTTTTGTCCAAGAATCACTATCATCATCAGTTTATTTAAGAGGCTTTACTTTCTGGATCAAACTGTTTGTGAAGTGGTTTAATGTATCATTCAAAACAACGATGGTTTAAGAGTGAGACAGATTAGTGTTAGCTTAACAAAAACATGGTCTTTAATTTCATTCTTTTTTTACACTAAAGCGCACACTCTAGCTGTTGACCTAGCAATTCCAGAACATCTAGATTTTGTTCTGTGGAAGTAACCCATTCTGTGCAATTATTTCTTACCTTGGCATGGCATGTCCGTGTCTGTTCAGGCATGTGGTCTGCCTTGGTGAGTTTCACAACAACAAAACATCACATGAAGCTTTGATGCTCCCTTTCAAACCTCATCATCATTTTCCTCAAAATGTTTCTCTAAAAGAAACACTCATAAACCAATGACCCATATGACGTATCCTCATCTACCACAAGCAAAAACACCATATTCCATAAAGTTCTTTGATATATACATTTTACATATACATTGACAAGTCAGTTTGATATGAGCCTGTGTGCACAGCCATTATCTGTTTGTTTCAGGCCTATTCCTACACATTATGACCATGATTTCACTACAGGGAGTGTGGCAGAGCATACTTTTCATTTGTGTTAGTCACCCTCTAGTCTTTCATCAGTGGTCACAGGACACTGTTGGTTTGATATTTGGTGGGTGGACTATTCTCAGACTAGACGCTGAGGCGTTTAAAAAGTCATAGATCACTGCTGTGCATTATCTACTCTGTTCAGTGTACCCACACACACACACACACAAACATACCACTACCATGTAAGTGCCGCTGCTTTGAGAGCTTGTTAACAAACAGCTGGTAGGTGTGACTGAATGTCAGAATGTACATTACGAGCTCATGGGGGATTTCCAAGGGTAAAATTTTGTTGATGTTTAGTTGACTGCTGATGTAAGTGTAGTGGCTGGCCAATACAGGTGTTTGTTTCAAGGCGTAGGCCTATACATCATGACCCGATTTCACCCAAGCCTATGTATATATATATATATATGTATGCATGTATATGTACACACATTCAGGCACCTATGCAAACTGTTTAAAGCCATTTTTCTTGTAAAAGGTGTGTAATAAAGTGTCTTTCTGCCAGCAAAGTGAACATTAGAATAAATGCAAACAAACATGAAAGCAGTAAAACGTATCAAGATTAGTTTTGTGTGTAAAAGTAGTTGATATTGTGTGAGCTGGTGAGGAGAACACAGGTTCGGTTCCAGATTCCTCCTCGGTTCCTCCAGCCGTTGTTTGGATTTGTGAAACTCCGTCAGCAGCTCCTGATTTACCCATCAATGTTCAGGATCCCAACAGGATCAACACCAAACACATATTACTTTGACAGTGGATCAATTTCAGAACACCATGATTCTTTTTGAATATTGCGTTTTGGTAAAAGCAGTGTTGTGTGGCAAAACAAAACATAGTAAGCTTAAATTAATTAAATTTACTGGTTGGATAACTTCACATTTGAATGGGTGGACATCTACTAAAAGTTCTTTAAATGAATAATTCAATTGGATTCATTTTTGATTTACTTTATTTAATTTGATTCCATCCCTCAAAATATGGGTGGTACAGATTTTGCACTGAGCATTTTGCATCTCAAGCATGAAATAATTACACCACACTGACAGGATTCTTGCCCCAGTTTCTCACACATTTGTAATACACTTCGAGTGATGGATGTATTTTCCAACATGAACACATAAATTCTTATACAAGATTATATGGGAATGTCAGACTTTTACATGTTTTTAATTACCTAATTTTTCTTACAGACAAGCCTTTGCACTAAAGCCTTTCAAAGTGTCTTCTTTTGAAATGTGTAAACCGCAGCCTTTTTACGCGCTCTAGTCAGAGAAAAACTGATGTGTTTTATTACTGTCAGGAGGAATGTAGTCTGGTTTGTTCAGACAGACTGCAACTATTCTTTTAGTAACTTTACTCACCTACCAAACTAAAAGAAGGAATTAATTCCAAGAGTTAGCAAGACCTGGTCCTTTTTCTGCTGCTGTTGCTCTCTCTCTCTCTCTCTATCACTCTCTCTCTCTCACACACACTTTCTCTCTCTCTCTCTCTCTATCACTCTCTCTCACACACACACTTTCTTTCTCTCTCTATTACTCTTTCTCACACACACACTTTCTCTCTCTCACAATTTATCTCTCTCTCTCTCACTCTCTCTCTCTATCATTCCCTCTCTCTCACACACTTTCTCTCTCCCTCACACACTTTCTCTCTCTTTCACACACACACACACACACTCTCTCTCTCTCTCACTCTCTTTCTCTCTCTCACTCTCTCTCTCTCTCTCTCTCTTTCTCTATCACTCTCTCTCTTTCTCTCTCTCACACTTTCTCTCTCTCTCTCTCCTGCTTCACCTCTCCTGACCAGAACTGTGTTCCTGTAACTTTAGCAGTAATAGTGCCTTCAAAGTGCATCTTTTATCTAAATGGATTCATATAAAAGCTAAACATTTATCTGGATGGAAATTTTGGGTGGAATACGCATGAGTGAATCCTACAGCTGTTTTAATCTGCTGCTCATTTCACCTCCTGGAGTTTCAGCGCAACAGTATATGCCTTAAACTGGCTCTGACTAAACTCACTAAGAACATCAACACTAACCGAAAAACTAAACCCAGCTTAAGCCTCAAAACATGTGAAAAATTAAAGTTCAGCTCTTGATTTTCCAACGTAGGGAAAGTGATTAGAGACCATTTCTGTTCCCTATAATCAAGATTCCCACACCTTCTTAAATGTTATATTCAAGGACTTCCCAGACCAGAGTTTCACAAATTCAGACACAGATCAAGATTAATAACTGTTACAACACTCTTCGCCCAATGTCTGCTTTCACGCTTGCATGCTGCTGTTAAACCTGCTTCATTCAACTTCAGTCATGTACGTGACTGTTGCGCCTTCTCAAGGCAGACGATGCATGAAACAAGGACGCACAGACAGTGGGAGACGTACATACATGCAGGCAGTGCAGTGGAGTCTGTTTACTAACGCAAAATTTCTAAAGAATCAAAAGAATTTCAATGTCTGTTACTGCACAAAATATGCAAATTCAATCACTTTCAACGACCCATGTTTATTTATGTCTCTTTTCAAAAACTTTCAAGGCTGTGATTTCAGGAACCTGTGGGAATAGTATTCTATAGCTCCATAGTTTTCTATATAGCTCCTGGTTTTATAATGTAGGGAATAGTGAATAGGGAATATTTCTTTTCTCTATAATAGTGTTCTATAAAGGTCCTGATTTAATAATGTAGAGAATAGTGATTAGGGAATATTTCTTTTCCCTATAATAGTGTTCTATAGGGGTCCCGATTTTATAACGTAGGGAATAGTGATTAGGGAATATTTCTGTTCTATATAATAGTGTTCTATAGAGGTCCCTATTTTATAAGGTAGGGAATAGTGATTATGAGACCTTAATCTGTTCTCTCTGTGTTCTCCTTGGGGAACACATAACTTTAGTGTTTAAAAAAAACCTCAGTTAACGAGTGCATTACATTCTCTCACTACAAACAGGGATTTTGTGGCTGGGAATGTTCTGCCTGATTTTACTGATTGGCGTTCAGGCCTCGGCCTGCTGTTTCCCAGGCTTAAAAGACACAAACAAGTGGTTCTCTGTCTCCATCTACAGGCCATAATGCAAACCAGCACACATTACAGGAATCATTTGAAGTCGAAACACACTTTGCAGTCTGGGTTTGATTTCAGATGCTAGTTCCTTTTTCACACAAACTGCTCTAATAACAACAATCCACTCTGAGCCACACAGTCCTCCAGTTCTCGAACACAGACTGACAGTGGACTAAAAGACTTCACAAAGCCGCTCAGCACAGCAGACGGAGGTGTTCCTGCCACCGTTCTATTTGTTAAATAATAATCCAAGTAATATTAACTGCAAATGCTAAATAGTACATAAACAGGATTTAGTGCAAATAATCCTGTGTTTTCAATATCCTGGTTTTAACCACGTTCACACACTGAAATGTTTGGTTAGATCATTTAATGGAATGCAGCTTTGCATGATGAGCAGTGTGTGAAGCAATCGCCCTGCTAACATTTGCCTGATTCTGTTAATTAACTAGAAACACAAATGTTTTCTGACCAAAAAAACAAAAGAAAATAAAACTGTAGCCATGGTGACTACAGTGGTCTGTAGTGTGCAGTGATCATGAGTACATTTTCAAATAATACTGATTTGGCTCATTGCTCCTTTTGTTGTGATGCCAACCACATTTTTGCCTGAACCCATAAATTAACTAGGGAAACAAATGTTCATTTTTGCTGGCAGTGGTGGAGCGTTCCCAGTGAGAGAGTGATGAAGAGAACTGATGACTGATGAGCCTGTAGGAAAGCTGCTGAACTGCCTGGTTTAAATCACTTTGAGACTATTGTAGTGTATATAGATGAGGACATTGGAAAGATATTACTAATTCATTTTGGTGTAACAATAATTTGCGCCAAAATGATATGGTGGTGTCTCGATTTTTGGTCTTGATTCAATACACTTTTTTGACACAGAAAAAATACATAGTGGCTAAAAATGTATCTAGTCAAAGTTATGATGTTAACATTAACATTTACATTTTAAGTTCATTATAGCATTCAACATTATAAAAGTACATGTCAACTTTAGAACAGCTCAGGGGAGCTCTGTGCGATGTTTTGAAACCAATTTCTAATATTTTGAAGATTAAAATACAACTGAACTTTTTTGTGTAGATTAAAATACAACTGAACTTTTTTTTTGTGCGGCTCCTTAAAGCAAAGTGCCACGAATCAAGCACTTAACAGCAACATGATAGTGTTTATAGCTTGTTTTGGACAAATATTTGTAAAAATTGCCTTTCTGTCTTACTCATTTGAAACACATACAAAGTGGCATGA
The DNA here is from genome assembly GCA_037974445.1 of Brycinus macrolepidotus. Classification (NCBI taxonomy): domain Eukaryota; kingdom Metazoa; phylum Chordata; class Actinopteri; order Characiformes; family Alestidae; genus Brycinus; species Brycinus macrolepidotus. The sequence continues at coordinate 2,336,924 of JBBPCZ010000148.1, read as the reverse complement.
TCAGATTTGACAGAGTCAAATATAACTAAGTGTAGGAATGACGTGGCACGTTATGCGCCAACCAGCAATATCCATCCACTCCAACTCACTGTTAACTTACGTTTTGAACACACTTTTGTACTTCATGTGGTCTTTATTTATCTAGTGGTAAATTGTCTGCATTGTTCATTTCAGCCGTTACAAACATTCAGAGCAACCAGAAGCACCAGCAGATCACATGACTACACTTAAGAGGTGGTTTGGATGGAGATATAGAATGTCTGATCTAATACATTCAATTACATCGACAGAAATGTTCATGTTTGTATACATCATGAAACAATATTTTTCTCTTCTTAATTTTTGCGTATACATAAAATAAATACATTTATTTATTATAATACATCCAGATTTAGGAGGTAGAACAGAACTGCTTGTTTATGCACCTCTAGAAAAAGAGGATCACAGTTAAAATGTCGTTAGTCTGGAAAGTTTGGGAAAGTTTTGCCTGGTTATTTTGCATCGAAACCTGAATAGAGTGGAGATAAAATTGAAGATATGAAGATGATATTGGCTTTAATTGCAGTGTGGCCTCAGTCCATTGTATTTTGAATCTGATAACTGTTATTGGGAACTACCTTTTACACAAAGCAAAATATAGTAAATGTAAACCAAAGGAGTGTTTCACAGCAGGACGTCCCAGTTATGACTGTCCAGTCAGTTCTCAGTTTCTTAGGTGAGGCCTGACCAGAGGGAATTTCCTCAGCTTCAACTGTGGTGTTGTTTTGTTTACTTATTGTTGTTGACTACTTGTGTCTCTGTGTGGGCACTGTGCTATAAGAGTTACTATTAAATGCTATAAAATAATGACTTCATTTAATAGGGACTTATGACCAAATTAACAGTGAGCATCTTCAGCTGACTGAGGTAATTTACATAAATCAGTCTACAGGCGCAGTAACATAAACAGCCTGTTTAAGTCTATGGGATAGATAAAGGTTTAAAATGGCCTTGGATAAATTAATTAGGACTGTTTTTTGGTACATGAACTAACACTAACACAGGAAAACAATAAATTACGGGTCCTTTAAATATCATGTCATACATGCTTTAACACTGACTAGCCTGTATTTCTAAATTACCTGGTCATTCATAATCATGCAGAATAAACATCTAGAGGCTGTGCTGGTGTCACTGTAGAGCCATGGAAAAATATAGACGGGGCACTTGCAAGGGTCAGAGGGGGGCTGATCATGTGGGACCTGTGGTCTCTTGTCAAAACCTTAAAGGAGACAAATAAAGAAAGTTATCAATTTATTATTAAAATGCTCTCTTACTGTTTCTCTTGCAAACAACATATTTAGTATTGTCATGAGTCATGCAGCAGCCTAAACCCATCCTCAAGAGTACCTTTTAGAAGATTACCTTTCCAAAAAACAGCTTGAGAAGAATTACAAAAGTATGAGATGAATAAGCAACTTAAGTACCAAGTAACTGAAGTTCAGTGGAAAGTATTAGAACATGTGGTATATATTTATTCTTCTCCTTTTTGTTAAAGTTTAAAGCCCCAGCGTCAGAGGTGTGACTAATAGCAAAGCAGCACAGATGAAATCACCAAAGGAGCATAAGTTCACCCACACCCAAAAAGGAATTAGCATAGGCTATATATATAAATATTTATGACTGAATGAAAAGTACATTACTTGGCTCTAAATAAACGTAGTACGTAGTAACCCAGTGAACGGAGGAGAGAGAGAGAGTGTGTGAGAGAGAGGGAGGGGGGACTAAACGTAACCGAGTAAGAGAAGAGAGGAGGGGGGAGGAGGGCGGTGAAAATAATAATGCCTGCAAATCAAAACACGGTCCGTAAAAAAGTTTTCTGGCTCTTGGAGGGAGGAAAAAACAGCACATGGAGCAGCGGAGCGACTCCTCTGGAACAGGACGGGCCGGGGCTGAGTGTTTTTCTCTGCAGGACTGAGAGAGTGTGTGTTCTCAGGAGCTGGACTGGACTTTCTCACTGATTTTTGAGGAGCACGCCGTGCTGAGGACTGAGGATGGCAGAACTTTCCTCCAGAACACACGGGGCTGGAGTTCGGCCGGGCGTGCAGACTCTGTGACTTATTAATCTCCTCGGTCGAGCTCTGTTCTCTTCTGTTCCAAGCATGACCCACAGCTGGACTTTTACAGCTCTCTTGGACTAAACTTGTTTGGTTTTTTTCCCTCCACGAGATGATGCTGACCTGTGGGAGATAAAACTCGGAGCGTGAACAGAGAGGACAAGTGTGTATTTCGCGATATATGTAACGTGTTGAAGTCGAAATAATGCAGAAGTTGAACTCGATCGACTGCCACACAGGTGAGCACGACCTGGAGGTCCAGCAGCGGCTGGCGGAGGGCGGCCTGACCGGAGACGGGATGCGGGAGAACGGGAAGCACAGTCTCAGCCCCCCGTCGCCTGCTGCCGGAGCCCCCTGTTCCCAGAGGAAGATGCTGGTCGGACTAGACATCCTGTGCCTCTTCGTTGGTAAGAATAACTCTTTCAAATGTCACTTTTTACTACAGAAAATGAGGCAAAGGTCAGAAGTGGCCACTTTAGTAACAACAACAACAACAACAACAAAACACTAGCAGCGTGACGGATTTATCCAATATAGCAGTGAAGCGTCCTAACCTAGCGTGGCGTTTTGACAGTTCTTGACAAACCAGATTCGTGGGAAGTGAGCCGTTTTCCGTTCCTAGGGACTCGCTGAACGTTGACGGGTTACAACACCAGGGAATAATCCGTTTTAACACCCTAAATAAGAGCTTTGTTGTGAGAGAAAAATAAATTCACTCCTGCTCACGCTCTCTCCGGGCTGTTGTCGCAGGAATTCTCGCGTAACCATGGCAACGGCGGTCCTGGGGTTTGGGGGTTTGGGGGGGGCGTTCATTGGGAAGGGGGGGGGGGGGTGTGTGCAGGAGAAAGGAGTTGGGGAACACTGCCTGACCCTGTGCCAGAACTGCTGCTGGCCAGTCAGAGGAGCTTATATAAGCTGATAAGGTCCTGTGGAAACTCAGGCAGGGTCTGTATCCCACCCCTGTTTGTGCTGCTTATCCGGTTAAAAACAATAATGGAAAGTGGTTGAACAATAAGGTGTCTCCCACAGCAGTGGAATAGTCCTTGGACTTTCACTAACAAGCTGTGGGCCCTGATTGCTGGGCATGTTTGCAGAGCCCAGCCCAACCTGTCCAGGCAGACCAACAGGTCTGTATAATGTGAATTCGTACAGCTCCTTCGGTTCCACCGCACTGACAGGCAGATGTGAAGAAGGCCCGCAGTGCTCCTTGGTTATGCTGATCTATACACACACACACACAAACACACACATTAGCACGCACGCACGCACACACGAGCACATGCACACACACACGCACAAACACGCACACACCCTCTCGCTTGTGAGCTCTGAGTGCCAGTGGTTCCTAAGGAAGCACAGCTGCTCAGAGTTCTTGAGACTGGCTGTTTCCCAAGCTTTTCAGCTGAAAAGTAGATTTTTCTTTCTTCCAGTGCGTAGATCTGTCTTGGGTGCGGGTCAGCAGTTCTCTGACTCACACGGTGCTGATGTTTGGTAGGCAGGGTCATATGGTGGACACTGTACTTTCCAGTATGTTCCAGTATGAAATATGTTATTGCAGTGTGGAGAAACAGGCAGGTGGGTGTGTGGGTGGGAGTTTTCCCATTGAGAAAACTGGAAGATGTGTGGAAATTGTAGTCTGGTGAGGTCAGGAAGGAGGAAGGTCAGACAGGACTTGCCACTGGGGCAAATGTCATACATTTTCACTTTTTACAGAACAAGCAGGACTTCTGTATTACGGCTTTGGTCACCTGAGATACTGGTCAGATTGAACTTTGACCTACAAGTGGGGTGCCCAGTACAGCTGCACTGCATGAAAGACTTGTGATTGTAATACCTCTTGCCATATATATGTGTATGTCTATCTATCTATATATCTATTTATATATGTCTATATATATGTGTGTGTGTGTGTGTGTGTATATATTTATGTATGTATGTTTATATATATATATATATATATATGTATATAGATGCTAAAAAGGATGTTCCTCTGGAACTGTGGCTAGTCCAGATGCTCACAGTGCACAGTGGGTAGGGCATTCGCTCTGCGATCAGGAAGTCGTGGGTTCGATTCCCAAGACCGCTAAGCACCTCTGAGGTACCCTTGAGCAAGGTACCGGCCCCAAAAACTACAGAACTAAATTCTGCAGGCCTGTAAATTTCTTGCAGTTGGGATGGAACTGCCAGCCTACAATATATGGGTCTCTGATAATCTGTCGAAGTTTTTAGCACACAAATAACACATTCTTTCCTTTTTCCTGTGGAGGATTTGCATCACAATAGCATGCCCTGAAACCAGGATGGCCCGTACAGTAGCTGGTTCCGGTTCATTTGTCTTCTTGGCGTTTTGCGCGGGCTGTGAATGGCGTATTCATGCTGTGGCATTCCAATCCACTTTTAATAAGTCCCCAGAGCTGGAGTGAGCGAGGCTTGGAGTGCCGATCTGTCTCAGAAATGCCTGCTGTGTTTTGTGCGTGTGTGGTGTGTGTGTGTGTGTGTGTGTGTGTGTTTTGTGCGTGTGTGGTGTGTGTGAGTGCGTGTATGTGTGTGTGAATGCCACTGGAGGCTGCAGGAGAACAACACAGAACAACAAGGCGGATTGTTCGTGAGGCCCTCGGACATACCGAGAAGATCGCTCACTGGCGCGGGCGCCTACTTTCTGGATGAACAGAGTGTGTGTTTGTGTGTGTGTGCATGTGTGTGTGGTTGGGAACAACGGGCCTAACTTTATTGTGGTTTGTAAGGAGCCCCTGAATGACATTCCCTGCAGCCAAACCTGATTCGGGCCTAGTGAGAGATAACAGAGGGGTCTGGGCCTGTGAAATGTGTACCTGTGTATGTCTGTGTGTGTGTGTGTGTGTGTGTGTCTGTGTGTGTGTGTGTGTGTGTGTGGAGAGGGTACACCGTACCTCTTACCATTTGACCAGCTGTTCTCGTTTCTCTTTGTGGCCTTGGTTGACGTCATGCTCAGCTAGTCTGGAATGGCATCTGCTTGCACATTTGCACGCATGTTTCCATGAAGGGGTCCTAATTGAGTCCTGAAATAATTAGAACCAAGATGCTGGAGGTTTGAGCTGCTAAGGGCCCTTGATCTGTTTACTTAAAGGAATACTTTATCCATCCATCCATCCATCCAGCCAGCCAGCCAGCCAGCCAGTTGGAGCCCATCGCAACACTCGCAGGGGCGAAAGTCGAATAGTTCAATGGAAAATCTTACACACTTTCCTGCATAGCCTAGGTGCAGTCATCAGCAAAGACATGTTTGGTGTCAAAATTCATTTAGATCTGGAGATGCCAGGCTAACGTTGATAAAAATACTAGTCGCATATTTGACTGACAGCATTTTTTTTTAGAAATACAGAACCAAAACGTCTCTCAAACCACACCAGACTTTCATTAAGATGGCACACAAGTGTGGATGTGGTTTAGGACACATGAACGAGACTTCACAGCTACATTTCAGTCATTTCAGTCAACACCAGGGCTGGCATTCAAGCAGCGGTAAAGTAGAAGACTGCACAACCTTAAAGAAGACCCAAATGTACTTTGAGAGAATGCTGCATGCGGTGTGAGTGGGGTTGAGAGACGTTTTGGTGATATATTTTCATGGAAATGGTTTTGGCTATTTGGGTGACTAATGCGTTCTAGTGTTTATTAGTATTATTTGTCTCGGAGCCATAGTTTTAGCCTAAAGAGGCAAAATGTGGACTCCAAACATGTATTTGCTGATTGACTACACCTGGTGTAAGTGGAAAACTGTGAACTTGATTTTTTGCCAAAATGTTCCTTTAAACTAGTTATACTAATGTTATGGCACTATAACTACCATAAAGTATAATGGAACTACTATAAAACTACTATGTATTGTGTTATGAGAGTGAGGAAGGGAATGTGTTTGCCCGCGAGAGGGTTTGGTGAGATTAGTGTGTGAGGAGGATTAGACCCAACAGCACTGTGCTCATGTGGCTTTGACACATTTTTCACTTTCTAATACTTTCATATTTATATACAGTTGAAGAAGTTGCTTGATGAATGTATGTATATATAAATGACCCTGAGGACGAATGATTGGCTGGAGGAGACGGTTGAAGTCTCAGGAAATCAGTGAGACATCAAAGGGGCGGCTGTAGACAACACACCAAATGAGTAAGTGAGTGAGTGAGCGAGTGAAGGAACGAGGGAAAGAGGAAGAGAGCAAAAAAGACACAGGAGTGAGAGAGCAGGGATGGGAAATATAACAATTTAGTTATTGTCAGTATGTCATGTGTCTGGATGGTGACTGGATGGATCACTAAGGCCATAATAGAGGGCCTTTATAACTAGCAACAGGTAGCTGATTGGGTACCAGTCCATGATGACATCATCTTAATAGATTCAGTGATTTGTATTGTTTGATTTTTCCTCATTTTTTGTAGGGCTTATGTAGGTCTGGGCCAGATGTCATGAAAGGCCTTATGAATGTTGCCCTTCATGAAGTCTTATAAAAAGTAATTGCACCCAAAGTTTCAGTGTTTTGTGATATTCTGACACGTATTTTATATCGTCAAATTGTCTTAAAGCGTTGCAGTTTTTTTAGCCACATCATTCACCCTCATGACAGAGAGAGTAAGAGGAGAGGAGGGGCCTCTTGCTGAGGGGACAGAGAGAGGTACTCTCTATCTAACCCAGTGATCAGAGAAGAGTCTGTGGGGGAGGGGGGGGGTCCTTTGGCTTATCTCTGCTCTCTTTCCTCTCTCTCTTTCTTCTCCTTTCTACCGTGGAATGCAATTACTGACAGAAGATGTCCCGATGGAGGGCCCAGCAGAGCAGGTTAAAGTGTGTGACGCATGCGTATGTGTGTGTGTGTGTGTGTGTGTGTGTGCTGGTGCACGTGCTTTTCCAAGGTGTCTCTTTATGGCACTAAGTTTGTGTTTCCGTTCACTTGGCAGTGAAAGCTGCCGAGTGAGACAGGGAGTCTAGAACACGTTGCAACATGTCGGGGCTGTAGGCGTCTGAGCCTGCCAGCCTGCATGGCGGTGCGTTCTCCAGGCCGTGCTAGTGTTTACCCCCTACACACTGAATCATTAGGTTGAGAATGGACGCTAGCTTTATGAATTTATACAAAATCAGCCTGACGCCCTTCTACTGAAGGATCGGCCTTAAAATGAAATTTACACAGTTTTCCTCCTAGCCTGAACTTGGTTGATCAACCGAAATATGTCTGATGTTTGTTTGAGATTACTCACCAACTCAACACGTGTGTGGTGGTTTAGGGTGCTTTCACACCTACCTCGTTTGGACTGGACCTTCAGACATTTCAGTTTGATCTGAACCCAAACAGCAGGTGTGAATCTGCCTCGGATCATGGCCTGGAGCAAAGAGACCAAGCTGTGATCCATGAACAGTGTGAAAACCCTTTTTTTGGGTGGTTTCGGACTTTCAGACCAATTACCGGAGGTTGAGGCAGGATGTAATCACCCATTAAACTATGCAAGAAGAAGGAGAACTGGAAGAGAAGTAAAGATGCACACATGGAGATTAGATGAAGTGTTTAATTTTAATTTGGTCTGACGAAGAAAACAAATGTTAATTACAATATATTTAATAATAGAAATATTATTATTATTATAGTGGTGGTGAAATGAATCTTATCATCTTATCATTGACATGAAGGCATTTTTCTCCATTGGAGTGGAAAAGGCGAACTTGACGACATGCCAAGGTCAGACACACGCCTGTCTACAATCCAGTCAGTGTCAAATACAGGGAGACGCGGTCCATGCAGGTGATGACGACAGGATGTAGGTGATGAGGGTGGGACATAGGTGTGTCTTGCAGTTCTTTAGTGCTCTCACAAAATTGTGACATGAACCAGAACTAACCATATTAACCTTCTACAGTGTAACAAAAACATGGACCTTGATTTGGACCCTTTTTTTTGAAAAGGTAGAAAGAGTTTTTCCATCATAGAGGAACATTTATACATGCACATTGGTTCTATATAGAGTCTATGGGTCCATGTAGAACCACACCCTTCACTGAAGAACCTTGAAGAACCACTTTAGGTGTACATTAGCCTTCAGATTTGACCTTTTGCCAGCTTGTCCTTTAAACAGCAAAGACCTTTACATGGGCTGACACTTAATTCAGCTACATTATCATAATGATCATAAATACATTAACTACATGATTAACTGCATTATCATAAATACACTAATTACATAATAAATTACATGATTGTAAATACATTAATTACATAATAAATTACATTAACATAAATACATTAATTACATAATAAATTACATTAACATAAATACATTAATTATATCAACTACATTATCATAAATACATTAATTACTCAATAAACTACATTTCCATCATAAATAAATCCCCATTTTCAAAAACACTGATCATGACATCATATCAAGGACTACTTGCATGGTCTTCTGTGCATATTAATTGTAATCAGGCACAGTTATTATTTATGTATGTGTTTGTTTGATTTGAATAAAGTCAGTTACTTTACTTATTACCTCATAAAGTGTGAATGCATTGATATTTAATATTTTTAGGCCTAAATATGGTAAAATAGTGAATTAAATGTTAATTATCCGAAATTATTTTTCAAATGGCACATCCACGTGTGTGTGTGTGGGTGTGTGTGTTTGTGTGCGTGTGCTGTAGAACTGTAACAAAGTTCAAACAAGTTTGCGCATGAAAACAAAGTAGAAGTGCTTTAATTAATGCACTGTATAATTTTTCAATAAGCGGTTGAAACATTTGCTCTTACTTGCCTTTTGAATAGTATCCTCCAACACACATGCATGAGCAAGTGCACACATACACACACACACACACACACACACACACACACAAACACACACACACACACACACACACATACATACACAGGCTTACAATGATTTGACCTGTTCCAGATCCCGCTGCCTGCTGGAGCCTGCTACCCCATGTGTGGAAAAACGGGTCTGAACGAGGTCTCTGCCCCAGGCTGGTGTGTGTGTGTGTGTGTGTGAGTGTGTGTGTGTGTGAGTGTGTGTGGGCCGCATGCTGATTGTTATCGATCTCGTGAGGGGTCAAGGGTCACTTCTTGTGAAGGCCCTGGGGGGCTTGTGTATTTCTGCAGCCGAGGAAGTTGCAGCGTCTCCCCTCACACAGCTTCAACAAATTACAGGATTACTGTAATCACGGCGGAGGTGCTGAGGAGCTGCCTCCACGGCCGCAATTATCCCGCTGCGGTCACACGCTGACTTGAGCTTAAAAATATGCGTCTGTCTCCGCTCTGGTGCGCATTTTTGTTTATATGTTTACAATATTAGTGTTGTTCCCTGGTCTCCACAATACCAGAGGAACGTGCCAAGAGCTGTTCCTTTCACTTTGACTTGGCTGGCCCTCCTCCTTCTCCACCGCACTCCTCTTTCTCACTTCTGCTGGGATCTGGCGGCTTTATCCCTCACTGCTTTCTCATAAACCTCCATCAGAATTTAGCAAATTCTGGCCGTCTCAAAAATGTCTTGAGTTATGATGATGTCACTGTGCACCAGTGGGCAGGGAAAAGTATTATACAACAGATTGTTCTGATGGCACAATTTGATTGGTTGAGAAGCAACAAATCCCCCAACCTTTCCTTGCCCCCTGAGTAAAGTTTTTGGATGGGCAGCTGTCATAGTGTGACAGTTAACTTACTGATACTCATGCTGGGCTTGCCGAGTGGGGCAACTGTCTTAAGCATTGGCCCGTTATCACAAGGTTGTGAGTTCGATGCTAAAGCCATCTGTATCTGGGAGTCCCAGAGAGTCTCCTATCTCTCAGTGCTCTTCTCCAACCATGTTCAGTGGTGACTCGAAACTAGGGATGTCACGATTATAGATTTTGATGGTACGATTATCGTCTGGGAAATAATCACGGTTTCACCATTATCACGTGATTATTTTTTCGCACGTATTAATTTCACAATGTAGACAATCACTTTCTTTAGAGGTTTTATTTACTGCTGTCTTTTAAAAAGTAATACAGTGCATAAATGGAATATAAACAAATGGATACTGCCTTTTGAAACATAAATAATAATGTAAACAGTGATGC
>JBBPCZ010000148.1:2304248-2322239 GCA_037974445.1 Brycinus macrolepidotus | reverse complement strand
ATCTATATATATATATGGAGAAGGTGAAAGGTAATGTAATATGCATGCGCATGTGTGTGTGTGTGTGTGTGTGTGTGTGTATGTGTGTGTATAACGTGACCTTTCACCTTCTCCATGATGGATGTTTCAATGAAAAAATCACCTGAAGGAACCTGAAGTGCCTAAATGCACCTGAACACATGCGGTAATGAGGACACACAGCCCACTGAAGAATTTTGAACAAGGCACACCCTGTTATTGGGATGCTAGAATGATTTCGAATGTTCTAGCCTGTTCAGGGATGTAGGAAACATTTCAAGCATTGTTTTATTATTAAAAAACGTTTGCTTTGGAAATAAATTCATACACATGCATCAACTTTTAATATTTGTTTCAAAATTCAGTCATTTAAGGATAACCCTTTAGATCAAAATGTCTGTAAAATTATATGTTATATATAATTCATCTAAACTTTAACTGAACTGTGAAGCTTGTACTTACAAAGTGAAAGTGTTTTATTCCTGTTTTTCCCTCTTGTCCAGGCATGTACAGCATGCTGTAGACTATGAAACTCGTTCAAAACATGGCATTTTTGAGCATATATATATATGTGTGAGTGTGTGTGTGTGTGTGTGTGTGTGTGTGTGTGTGTGTGTGTGTATCATGGGCGCCGGTACCATTACAGCAAAAAATCATTCGTTTCGCCCCAACCAGTATATACACACAAATACACACACATATATTTACATATTCATACATATATGTCACTGGGTGTAAGTGTATACTGTCACACTGTCAGATGTTTATGTCGGCACTTTCAGTATAAGTCAATGTAACAAGTTTTTATTTTAAGTTTTGGACCATTTCTATAACTGCAGCAATGGAAAAAATGGAAATACGAGGTTTTGTTCTGACAGTGGCAATATTTATAATGTGTTATATTTGCAGTTATATGTTAATATCCTATTATATCTATGATACTGGACCAAAATCACGTATCTCCAAAAATGATGAACACATTTTAGTTCATGTAAAATAAACTTGTGTGTGTGTGTGTGTGTATTTATACAGCCATGGAAAAAAAAATAAGAGACCACTTTCCCCTTTTTTTCTGTTCACTGTTTGTACAGTTTGCGGCAGTGTGTGTGTGTGTGTGTGTAAAATGCACAGGCTGCTATTCTTCTATGAACTATTGCAGTGTGAGCTGTGTAAAAAATAAGAAATGCCTACATATGCACACACACACACACACACACACACATGCACACACTATGCTCTTAACATCACCATTTTAATTGTTGCAATTGTAAAGTAATGTAAGAGTGTTGTGCAGTTTAACATTTCCAAGGTATAATAAATTATTTATGTGTGTTATTTTAACATTTTCTCCAAACATTTTTTTGTTTGGAATTTTGAATCAATAGAGCATAAAACTATAGTTTACACAGACACACTCCCACACATTGCAAAAGCAATAACCAGAAAGAAAAATGATGCGGTCTCTTATTTTTCTCCATGGCTGTAAATATATATATGTATGAAGTTTAAGTGTAAGAAAAGAGATCTTGATTGACCACACCTTTGGTGATTAAAGACATTTTAGAGTGTCCTCTGGCGCCCCCTGTTGTTCCTGTATGTGTAAGGATTCAAACTCTTTGCTAATACACCTGTAGGTGGTTCTATTGGGTTGGAGGGGGTATGAGAAATGGAGAATATGGGTTATTTAAGTTGCTACCGATTCAGCAGTCTTTTTAAAGCCTGGTATAAGTTCTCCTCTAGGTTTGGGTACTCAGCTGTGGTCCTGGGTGACTGCCGTCCCGCACAGTTTGATGTTTTCTCCGCTCAGACACACCCGGTTCAACGTACCTGTTATCTGCCAGGTTTACTGAGTGTTTGAGGAGGGAAATCACCATAGTTTGAGAGTTAAAGACTGGACTTTGTCTGTTAATCATAGTGGTTTACTTCTATTGAACAGTATTAAAAAAGAACTATCAGTTGTTTCGAAACCTACTATATTTGCGGCAACAAATAAACGAACTTAAATGAACTGAACTGAACTGACGAACATGAATATTACATAAACCCACAATGTTTTCATCAAATACTGCCCTCCTCCCAGTGGAATGACTAACATTTATATAACAGGCCCACACATCATGCACATACAATTAGTCTTAGCTCGGTTTGGGACATCTAGGCATCACAATCCGTCATATTTTCTCCACCGAGTAGCTGCGGAAATAATCATTTTACAAAAGTACAAAAAAAAAAAGTACAAACTTGTACCTTCATTGCTCCTTGGGTGACCTTCATGTCGGCCTTGAAACTCAGAATGAATGAAGTGAATAAATATGATTTAGTTTGTGACCGTGTGTAACTGCTGTGCTTTGTGTGCGTGTATTTGTCCATCAAAGGCCTCTGGTTCATTGTTTGAAATCTGTGTAATTGTGTAGGACTAGTGTAATGTTTTTATACATTTATTTGCAACCAAATTTGTTTCATATTGTTAAAAATTCTAAACTTCTGTTTATTCCAAAATTTTGAACAGCAATGAAGTCTTCAAAGGTTTACACTGTCTTTCAAATGTTTGTAAAAGTTCACACATCTTTTGAAAGGTTTGTAAATGTTCACTCTACCTTTCAAAAGTTTGTAAAGGTTTATATTTGAAACATTTGTAAATGTTTACACTACCTTTTCACAAGTTTGTAAATGTTCACCTTTCAAAGGTTTTGTAAATGTTTACATTTTAAACATTTGTAAATGTTCCCACTACCTTTCAGAAGTTTATAAATGTTTACCTTTCAAAAGTTTGTAAGTGTTTATATTTTAATAGTTTGTAAATGTTTACACTTCTTTTCACAAGGCTGTAAATGTTCACACTACCTTTCAAAAACGATAAACTATTAGACTACCTTTTCAAAGGTGTTAGCACTCCTGTTTGTAATCAGTGTGATGACGATAAACCAGTTTGGATGCAGAAACATATACAACACGATTCTAAGACGTTAGTGCTGTGAAACCTCACAGGTTTCAAGTCATCAGTAAACACTGTGAATAATCTGACAAATAATTCGACTTTATAAACTGCCTGGTGGTGGTCTGAGTGCAGAATCAGACACTTGGGGGCAGTGTGGCGCAGCGAACAGGAGCGGGACCGCCGGAGCTGCTGCTGTACAGGATCATCCAGCAGGTCATGCCGACCGCCCTGGCGACGAGTCACCCTGAGTAACGGCCCTGCTGTGGGGTAAAATGTCCTGTACTATAAATGCAGGAACACTCTGGACACCGTGTCCAAAGGAGAGTCTTATGCAATTGTTCTGGACATGAGGGGAAGGGAAAGGGGGCAGGGAGGGGGCAGAGGGATGGATGGATGGATGGATAGGCTAATGGATAAGCGCGTGTATACCTGGGGTCCCGTCCCACCCCCTCCTTCTACTGTCCCGCTCATGGCACTCCCAGTGAGGGACAGCTGTTTGGCCATGACCATCCATTCACCCCACACTTGCGCACCACACACACACACTTGTCCCACATTTGACAATGTACTGTAAAAGAACACACTCACCCACACACACACACATGCTTGTCCCACATTTGACCGTCTACTGTAAACCACAGACACTGGGTTCTGTGAAGATGCTGAATGTGAAATGCAGGCATATGAAAGCTGAGTGGAACTGTAACAACATGCAGGAGAGCAGGGCCTCAGGGGAGGATCATGAAAATATAACAAGAGGGGAAGAAAAAACACACACACACACACACACGCTTACACAAAAATCACTTTCCCCACTTGCTTTTCTCCTGCGCTTCCTAAATGGAAGTCCCTGTATACTGTCTTTTATCTGCTAATTGGGTCCCTCAGACAAAAGACAGCAGCGCTTTCCTCATAGCCATTAGCTCCAGTGTTTTAGTGGAGGACCGGCTCCATTTCGTCCGCTTTATTTAACAGGAGGATTTGATTACGCAGCACAGAGAAACACACAGCCTGGGGTTTGTATTTATCATGGCTTTCGCAGCGACGCGAGCGTAGCTGCAGAATCGTTCTCGGCCTTTTTATGTCTGACGGCCTGTGAGAGGACGAGGGGGGAGCTCTCGTGACTGTCTCCAGGTATAGAAACTGAAAAAACAAACACAGTTTTTGGAATCTTCCATATCTTATGATAATGGTGGATATCAAAGGTATGAAATAACACATGCAACGACCAAAACAAACACGCAAAACCATCTTCTGGCTTAGATTCTTCAGTGTAGCTTGATGCAGTTTCATACATTCTTGCCATTCTCTCAAGCAGCTTTGGAAGGAGGACACTTCTTCAACAGGCTTGAAGAAGATCCACATATGTAACATTGCCGAAAGTTATCCAGCTTTTCTTCAGTCAAGGGTATTAATAGGAAGCCCCCCTCTGCTGCAGTGACAGCCTCCACTCTTCTAGGGACACTTTACAATACTTGTTAGAAAATGAATGTCAGAATTTGACTGCACTGAGCCATAAGAGCATTAGTGAGGCCAGATACCGATGTTGGATTTATTTCTGGATCACAAACTAAACTCCAGCTCATCCTAAAGATGTTGGATGGAGCTCCAGCACTCCAAAACACACCTCCACACCCCAGTGTTGGGGGGGATATACCCCTCTAGACAATGTTTATCACTGGGCATGGTGACCACTCAGGCATGGCTGCTCTGGAGTGTCCCCCTTCTATTTTTCAGTGTTTTTCTGTAGAGATCATCCAAGCTCTGTATGCATAACTAAACACCTGTGCCAACAGTTTTAAAGTAATCAGATGGCATGCCTGGATACTTTTAAACAGTTTTACTTTTTGGCCACTGAAAGCTACTTTTTGAGAGGGCGTTTCGTGTTTTGAAAATAATATTCATACATAGGCATCAACTTCACTGTTATTTATAGCATATATAAAACACAAATTTAATAAGACATGCCCAAACTTTTGAGTGGTGCTGAAATATTGAGTAATACTCAAATGCTTTAAAAAAAAAAAAAAGAAATTGGAGATGCTTCAGCCAACCTTCTCGACACGCAAGCGGGCTCTAGCTGGTGCCCGTCCAAGGTGAGTAGGTGTGGTGACCAGGCAGTGTAGCCTGAGTGGGTGTCAGATTCCTGCGAGAGCGCGCTTGCCTCCCCTCCCCGATTCTTTTGGAAGAGTTTCTCTTCTCGGGCAGAGAGAGAGAGTGAGAGAGAGAGAGTGTTGCTTCCACCAGCCCGGAGTCTCCGGTGCCTCATTTCCATATGCATATTCGGATCAAAAGAGCGCAAGTAAGAAAAGGAGTTGCTTGCCTCATTCCCTCGCCATGTGCGGGTGTGCTGGAGAGGTTAAACGCGCTATCACTGACAGATACGATGACCCCTCTCGGCCTCCCCGTGAATCAACCAGCCGCGGGAATTCGCACTTCAAGAGTTTGTTTCCCTTTCTCGACATCTAACAGAAGGACTTTTGTTGGGAGGTAAACCTCTTGGCTCCAACTGCAAGGGAAGGCGGCTCTTAGTTAATCAGCCTCCAAGAACGGTGCTTTAAGTGGAGAATCCTGGCGCCTGTGCACTGGAGCCTGCAATCGAAGGCAATAAACAACATATACTGTGTGGCTTACAGCTCTAATTAAAACAGACTGGACTGGTCAGGGGATTCATTGTGCTGGAGGTACCAATTGCCCATTTTACCCCGCTTTAAGAACGATGAAAGAAAGAACCTTCCGGCATGAAAGGTATAGGAGATCGGTGTCCATTAATGGGAATACAAAGCGGTACTGTTTTACTACAGTTGGGATCAACTGTACAAACTAATCTGGCTAAAATACCCACACATACCACACACTTACTGGATATTACTGAGCAAAGAACTCTGACTAAAAAAAAAAAACAAAGCTGCATTCGCTGTGATCAAGGGTTGTGTAATAAATGTCAAATGCTAACTGCTGTAGGACTCCTGGTACATCAGAGCACAGTGCAGAGAGATGAATCACATTCAGTTTCAGATCATTTTTTTATTAATATGTGCTGATACAGGGTCAAACTGACCTGCAATGACGCAAACGCTTACAGAACCCCCATCCCCTTTGGCCCAGACAGCTCTCAAAGCAACGTGGGAAATCAAAACACATGGATCATTCTTTGTAAAAGAAAACAGTACGTTAAGGTCTCAACATCACTCTCTTCTCCGGTACAAAGGAATCGGCGAAGCATCGTTAATCAGTCCATTAGATTTCGAAAAGAAAAATAAATAAATAAATAAAAAAGAAAAACACAGGAACAGGAAAACTCAAAGGAGTAGATGGTTCTCACATGCCAGCTGGTGATGGCTTTCCTGCTTTACACATAGCATGTCTGAATGCGTCTTCCTTCATGCTTTCAAACCCACACTACTCATTTGGCGCTGTTTGGTCCATGCGGTACGACCCACACCGTGTCTCCAATACTGCCCGAGAGTGGGACAATCCAATTGTACCCACCCTTGGCATGTACCATTACGTACTGAGGCACAAGAAGGTTGTCGCAGTCCTGTAGGGCCACAGAACTGCAGAACCTTTGGACTTTTGAACCTGTCCATCACACATGACGGCTCCTCAGTGATGAGTTGGGTCAGGTATCTACCATACATCACTGAGGCTATCCAGGCAGAAGTCACCCACCCAGTGCCCACCTCTCCCAGACCCTAAGACTGACTCACATTGGGAATGCTACCCGAATGGATTTGAAAATTTCTTGGTGTTGAAATTTCGTTTCGCAAAGTCTAATAGAGTTCAAGCCCAGTCTCTCTCTCCAAGACAGGCAGAGGTCCACAAATGTTGATATCCCTGTTCTCCATCTACACCAGTGAAAGGAAAAGGTACACCAAGCACCGCTTCTTCAGCTTGTCACTCTAAGGGAATCCTTCTTGCCAGATATAGCCATTTCACAACAAATGTGTCAGGAAGCACCAAAGGGTCTATCTGGCCCTAAAGGGTTCTCCACGCCTAAGAGCAAAAACTGCAACTTTTATTGCAAAATTATTTTTGCAACGACACACTGCATCAAAAGAGCAGGGACATCAGAACCATCATGTCTTTGGCGTTCCATGGGATTTGAACCTACACCTTGGAGGTTACGTGTGGGAGGCACTTAGCCAAAGCTCAGCCAGCACCTTCCACCTTCAAGGACACTGTCCAGTAGGTGTAATCAATCAAAGCCCAGCACAAAGTGGTGATTTCCTTGCTCAGACACTCTTGATTAGGCTCCTGGATTGGATTGTAGAAATCATCAAACTATTGTCCAGGATGACCCTTGCTTTACAGCTTACTATGAATACTCTGCTGGCAAGAGCCCTTCAGGTTCCCAACGAACCCTAAAGAACCATTCAAAGGCAAACAAGAAAAGCTTCATACACGGTCGAAATTGTGTAACCTCACTCAATGCTTAATCACTTCCCTCTAACCCTCCTGTGGGTCAGTCTTGGATATGCAAACACAGTAGAGAGTCGAGCCCAGACGGAAGAGCAAATGCCCACTTTACTCCTACGTGTCCGTTTTCCATGTAAACGACTAATTCCTTTGCAGTCTCTATGTCTTCACTGGAACCAACCTTGGCTCGCTCGAGTGTGTGTGACCTTCTGTGTGTGGGTGTGTAATCTGGTCTTGGACCAGAGGCCCTGCTAGTTATATGGGACACTGATAAAACGCTGTCAAGTGTCACATGCCGTGGATCGCTTTACCGCTCTAAATGCTCACTTGAGCCATCGGGTTCAGCCCAGACGAAAGTTCCTTGACACAAAAACGTCTTCATCACTTGGTCCATGTCGTTGTCCTACATACTTCAAAAGCTATGATATACTTTAGGTATACTGAATATATAGTAGACACATTAACAAGAAGACCGATAACAAAATAGTACTACTTTATTACTGTTTACAGTTCTGTATTTAAAAAAACTCGAGTCAAGCCGCAGTCCTTAGCTCCCCTGTGCTTGCTCTGTGGTCTGTTGTGTGTGGCAGTATAGTAGTTCTACATACAGTACTGTGCAAAAGTCTTAGGCGCCTATGCAAATTGTTTGAAGCCATTTGTATCAGCAGTGGGTTTCTTTCCTCCAGCAAAAACAAAAAGTTAGAATAAATGCAAACAAACAAGAAATCAGTAAAAACACATCAAGATTTATTTTTTTCCTAAAAAGTAGTTGCTATTTTGTGAGCTGGTTAGAAGAACACAGGTTTGGTTCCAGATTTCTGCTCTGTGCCTCCAGTCATTGTGTGGATTTATGAAGTTCCATAAGCAACACACCTGATTTAATCTAATGAAGTAAAAAGAGCCAAACCAGGGATTTGATGAAGCTATAAATAATACTAGGCCTCCATGAGGAAAGAGGTCTGGAAATGGTTAAGCGAACACTTTGCCATACATTAAAATGCCATTTACTGTATTAATGTTATTTGTATTTGTTGTAATATAGGTGTTTTAACACTAACTTAACATTACTTCTCAGTAGTAAACAGCTTTTAAGTATCACTTTCTCAGGTGCCTGAGACTTTTGCACAGTACTGTACGAGACAGGAGACTCTGCTCTCTGGAGCTCCGCACTCACAGAGAGACTTGATCTCGCAGCGCCTGAGTGATCGCAATCAGAGGTGGCCCGATAACCTCTGGCTCGTCTCGGTGGAGAGGGAGACTTCAAAACGAAGCATTTACTCCACTCCTCTCCTGTTATCTCCCCATCAGAGGCCGGGGAGGCTGTGGACTCCACAGCAGATAGGCCAGGAGTTTGCACTGACTCGTATCGACTTCTTCTCTCTTCCTTCGTTTGTTATTTCGTCTCTGGCTGCCGGAAGCTCTCGAGTCAAGGCCGCGAGTCTGTGAACGGCAATGGCTCCCAAGCGGCTCAGCGGACTAGTGGCTGCATGTCAGGTTTAAAAGGAACCAAGGAGGCTTTGGGGGGGGCAGCAAGGAAGCAGACTTTTCGGAAGAGCAGGCTGATGACAGCTCCACGTTGGGGTTTTGTGGAGGCTGGGGGCGAATTCACAAAGTGCCTTAAGAAAGCGTCCTCGATCCATCTTAAGCAAAAAGTTATCTTATTCCTGTACAAAAGTTATGGCACTTGAGTCCCAAGGCAGTTTTAATTAATTTTTAAATGGTAAGCTTAATTACGCTTAATATCGGAGGCCTAAACTCCACGGGCTGGGTGGTCTCCTCTAATTAGCCTCGCTGAAATAATGCGGGGGGAAAAAGAAGTGTCCAATATATTTGACTTTTAACTGCACATCATACACTCATTAAAGTGCATCTTAATTAATGTTCGTTTTCAATCCTTCAATCCATAACTACTAATGCAACTAGTACTACTACTAATACTTAATATTAGTAATGCTGATAATAAACTTATACTACAACTAATAAAAAGCAATTATATAATATAATGTGATATTTGTTATTATTATAAATATTAGTAGTAGCATTAGTAGTACATATACAGCATTAAATAAATATTTTAGTAAACTTACTTTTAACAGTAGAATTACAATTTTACGGGACCCTTTCTGCGAAAGCAGTGGGGTTCATGCTGAACGTGAGTGAAGTTACTGTGAGTTGCTGGGGTGGCGCCTTTAATTCTGCATTCTCAGTGGATTGGTTTAATAATTTTGATTTAGTTCCTAACTGTGACACTCTGTATCTCCCGCTATGCATTAATGCAGTTTTATTAATTGGTTTAAGTTAGAATAAGAGCTAGAAAATGTCAATTACAGCTAAACTCCGTTCATGCTGCTTTCGGCTTTTGTTAGAATGGTTCCCCTTGCATGCAGCACTCCTTTTTGCCTTCAACACTGGAAGCGTTATCGCTAATGGCAGATTTCCATCCACAGTGTCTGGTGTGTAAAGCCTTTTTTTTCCAGAATCTCATTCAAGAATATTCGTCTGAACATCTCAGCGCTTGTCTTAACGTCTTAGTATTTTTTCCTTTGGAAAATGTTTCGTGACTCCGGCCCCTGGAGTTTGAAATTCTGTAAAAAAAACCAGCCAAGCCGTCCAGCTTTGCAGTTCACCCCTCTCCATTTCACCACGGAGCCAGGAGTGGGCTGGAACAAGGGCCTTTGTGTAACGTCTTTCAAGAAAAGAGAACCCCCTCGCTCTCATGCATTCAAAGGGGGACGGAGACGGGCGGGGAGCGAAAAGGGAAAGAAAGACAAGAGCGAGGGAGAGAGGCGAGTGCTCGGTGGGTTGATAGGGCTAGATTATAGTTCTCCGCATTATTATGATAATCAGGGGTTGTGTTAGGGATTTCGGAGGTGGTAGGAATCCCCCCGAGCAGAGTTTAAGTCCTGCAGCGCTTTATACTGTATAATCACTATCATTAGCCCCACACTCAGTTCTGTTATTCTGTCGGCGCGACGTAAACAAAGCTTCAAACTAATTGAAACACCACTCCTCCCTAACTGCCATACTAATAAAGCCCTGTGATAACGATACAGTACACGGGGCAAAAGTAGACGGGGGAGACGGATAGAATGAGGGGGAAGGACAAAAGGGAGGCAAGGAGAAAAGGAGAGAAAAGAGGGTGGAGAGAGAGGAGAAACAGTTTATGATGATGCTTGATTTGTCACTTGATTATGAATAGTGTTAAAGTTATTTCTGGGCTTTGGGGTGAGGTGTGAGGTTTTAACGTGTGATGAACTAAGGAATGTAAGCCTTAGACTGGCAATGAAAAACAAAAATAGTATTTTTTATGAGTGTATCTGAGTGTAATCGAAAATGGGAACAAAATCACCTAAAAGCGATTGGATTTTTACCAGTTCTTTAATTCTGGTTAAACTGTTATTGAGTAAATGTAGCATGACTGATTTGATGTTACTGTTATTCCGATAGGCCTAATTCATTCACAGTACAGAATTTTAGAAGAATGACATTCTCTAATCAACTGTTTATTTATTTCCATCTAACCAGACTGGAGCAGGAATGGGGAAAAATGGTTTCTGTGCAGAACAAATGAAAACCATTTCAGTCTAGAAAAGTTCTGAACATTAAAGTGGAATTCCACCGCTCGTTTTTCAAAATTTCTGCATAAACAAAGCCTTTCAGAGTGGTTTGGTCCATTGTAGAGACACGTACCCGCTCAGATTTTTTTTACAGTGGTGGTGAATGGAACCAAACGTCATGATGTTGACATCACAAATATAGTCATTTTATTTAGTATCCAAACCCACTTTACACGTCTTCTGAGCTTTTATATGTAATGTTGATAATGACAGAATACATGGTTTATTTGAACACTCTGCCTCACAAAACCCTGCATGTACCTCTACGCCATTCATTTCCTTTAAAAACACATTTTAGGCCAAAAGCTTATCATAAAACATTGTCTGAGACAACAGGCAGCATATCTGTGAAAACTGTCAGTGATGCTGCTTTCAGAGAGGTGAAACACTGCCATCACAGCTATGCTGACCTCTAGATTTCACGTCAAACGTAACTAATGTAAGTACACAGAAATTTAGAAAAATTGGTGGAGTTTCCCTTTAACCCTTTTTTAAAGAGTAACAACACCCCCCTAGTTGCAGATACTACATTTGAAAAATGCTCAGGATGTGGGAGGGACATTTCGGAGTATTTGGGAAGGAAATAAGGTGGGCACTATGGTGCAAAAAAAAAAAAAAAAGTAATACCACTCTGTCTCTGTCCCCTTCGCTGTGTCCCAATGCAGCCTGGTAACTCGATTACAAAACTGCTGGGGAAATGAACACATAAATGTCTGATCTAATAGTCTCAACACACGCACACAGAAACAGAGAGAATGAAAACAGAGGAAAGGATGGAATAGTTGTAATTATCTGCACATACAAACATCTGAGCTCCTCTTGTGTTTGAGAAGCATAAAAGGAAAGCCAGGGTGGGAAAATGAAGTGCTAACAAAACACTGAAAACCTCACAGACAGGCTAGCAGAAGTTAGCTTTACTGCCTCAATTTGTTCTGGATGTACAAATAGGTTAAAAAAAACACTCCCTTGTCTTGTTTTGTCCCAAATTTCCCATGATTGGCTGCTGCAGTTTCTTAATCGTCACCCACTGGTAGACCAGTGATAATAACCAGGTTATCTTACAGTTATGTTCTCGTGTCTACGCCATCAGTGGGCGTAAACCGGTTGATTGATTTATTGATTTGCTGGACTGACCACAATAATGACAGATTGAAAAAAAAGTTTTAACATTTCAGCAAGACTGATGTCATTTATTATTACAAAGCAATACATTTCAGTTTTAATGAAAAAAAAATGGCTTTAGGGTGTAATAACTTGCTTTCGGTTTTTGTTTTTGTTCCCTGTACCATTTGGAGCACCTAACAAAGTGTCTACAGTGGAACATAAAGCATTGCCGGCATGAGAGATAGGGGCAGAGAGAGCTAGAGAGGACGCAGAGAGACACACAGTGTGACGCACATCGGCCGTCCCGAGGGACGCAGGAGGCGGTAAACAGTCTCTCCCCAGGGCAGAGAAAGAGAGAGAGAGAGAGAGAGAGAGAGAGAGAGAGAGAGAGAGAGAGAGAGAGAGTTTGCTACAGCAGGTGTGGAGAGGGCCATGACTCAGGAGAATGTGTCGTGAGCGGGCATCCTTCAGCGACGCTCTTTTGCTGCGACTTTACCATAATGATACATTCAAATGGTCACACTTTGCTGACCAGTCAAAGCCTAGTCGAGACGGTACACCAGCCACTTCTGCACTAAAAAGCAAAGAAAGCAAATGTGCAGGTCACACACACGTGCAAGTACACACACACACACACACACACAGAATAGACATTAATACGCCCATGCCCTGTATTGCACACACGTCCCCTAAGAAGACTCTGAGAAGCTGAAGAGACAGAGGGAGAGAGAGTGAAAGGCGATGCTGTGACTGAATGATGGCGTGTTGAAGATGCATCACCATCTTCCTCTCTATTTATGAGCGGAAGGCCGGTGTCTGTGCCCCGCCGCTTCAAACAGAGCTCCAAACACAGCCCAGCCTCAACACTGCTCTTGTATTAATGCCCACTGTTCCCCAGACTGCCATGAAACATGCATATTCTCTCTCTGTCTCGCTCCTGTTCGGCCGAGCAGACGGCCGAGCGGAATACTCGAACATGAATAAACGAATAAGCAAATAAATAATCAACACATAAATATCCAGAAATAAATCTGCTGATCAAAGGCTGTTATACCGCACATTAAACGAAATGGGGGTTTATGGGTAACCATCCATGCAGAAGCCCAGAATCTGATGAGTCAAGAACGGAAGTCTGTCTTGTAGCACTGGAGAATCAAAACAGAAGTAACCACAAGAACAAAACTTCTAGCCATTCTCTCAATACTACAATGCAACTCAGTGCTCAAAGGTTGACTTGCCTTTCTCTTTCTTCTTTGTTTTCTATGTTTCAGTTTACTAAAACTGTGACCCTGCCCCCGTAGCACACATGTTAACATCATGTGCAATTAAGTAGACACCTATACGAACATCTGCCCATGTTCACTGATGCAGAAGAGTAATTAAGTCATCCAGGGAGCAGCACACCCTGGCGCCTGATTCCAGCTCAGAGCGTGCACCTGCCTAACAAACACTAACAGTGTTCAAACACACCTTGTAAACTCACGACATCCTTATACACAACAAGAAGCTCTCAAACAGCCAACAGAGTCCTTAACGCAAGAGGTGAGCTCAAGCATATGACCCGAGTTTACGAGTTGCAACGGATTACCAGCCTAAACGTTCTCAGCTGACCCCCCAAGGCGCAGCTACCTCCTAGTTAAGACTTGGTGACCTGACAGTTTTCCAACAAGTTGACGAGGAACATCCAGCCACCTGGTGGTCCCAGTTTCCATGGCAATGACAGTTTTCCCAACACCTCTTGACGAAGGCATGGAGACGGGAGTTAATATAGTGTTCTCTTATATATATATATTTTTTTTTCATGTCCAGGGTCCAGCTATCCTGCCAAAAATAGCCTCTGAAGTAAAAGCACATACACACTGTTTGAGTACACACACACACACACACACACACACACACACATTCTCTCAATACTACATTACTCCATTTCTGTTTCTTCTTTGTTTTCTATAGATTTTGATTCAGTAAAAATGTGACACCATCCCCCCCAAGTGCACTCAAACATTCTCACGCACATCGTAACTTGACGCACTCAGAAAGAACACTGAGAAAAGGTCCCACTCGTGAAATGATTCTTATTTGACTTGTGTCCCGTCTCAAAGATATATATTCATATATATATTTCTGTCCTAAGTAGCTGAAAATCTAGTCACCTGATATCTATTACATCAGTCTAACAAGACACAACCAGTACTACATTATGGCTGCTGTCGATAAACCCACGATTCACCAGCGCCCCACCCAACCCCGAGGCACGAGCGTGTCCCCACCCGTTCCCCCCCCACCCTCACTGCCATGAAATGGTCTGGGAATGTAAGAGGTCAGAGGTCTACCAACATGGAATGGGTTATAATACATAAAATTGTGCCAGGGTCAGCTCTTTGCTTATGCAAAAAACTTCCTCTCTCTCTCTCTCTCTCTCTCTCTCTCCCTCCCCCTCCCTCTCTGTCCACACTTTTCCCAATTACGATGCTGGGGCGGCCGAGAGCCTGAGAGAGCAAAGTAAAGAGTGAGAGAGAGGCTGTGTCATTCAGGTCACAAATTCCCAAACATTTCACTTTATTTCTTTTTTTGTTTGTTTCTTTTCCACTCGTTTGGATTCTTTTGTTGTCGTGGTACAAGAAATCAGTTCCCATCGTAGTTGTCGATACTCTTTTGTTGCTTTTTGCTTCTATTTACACTATAGGATTGGTGTTAGAACTTGCTTCTGTGTGTGTGTGTGTGTGTGTGTGTGTGTGTATGTGTGTGTGTGTGTGTGTGTGTGTGTGTGTGTGGTTATATGTACAGGCTTTGGGCTTGGAGAACGTTGAAGGTTTGCTTCAAAAAAACAAACAAACAAACAAACAAACAAACAAACAAACAAAAAACTTTTTAGGAGTTCTCCAAGCCCTTGAGTGGCAGGGGAGACACCCACTGTCCACTTTAAAAACTTCCGCGGGCACTCAGTCTCTTCTCCGCCCACCTCCGACGCGCTGCAAGGTCTGAAACGAACAAAATGTGAAAAGCCTTCATCCGTCTCACTCCAAAGTCCCTCGGATAACGTAGCTGTGGCTAGCTAGTTAGCTCGACGTCTGTGC
This sequence comes from Brycinus macrolepidotus, assembly GCA_037974445.1. NCBI lineage: Eukaryota > Metazoa > Chordata > Actinopteri > Characiformes > Alestidae > Brycinus > Brycinus macrolepidotus. The sequence continues at coordinate 2,307,066 of JBBPCZ010000148.1, read as the reverse complement.
CAAGTCTCAGCGGTAGTTCTGTACATGAGAGTCCTTTTGGAGAGAGAAAGAGAGAGGGAGCGAGAGAAAGAGAGAGAGGGAGAGAGAAAGAGTGTGAGGGGGAATAAAAGGCAACTCCACAGAGGCAGCTTCCAGCTACCTGCTTCTGAATAATAGTTCTTGTTCCTTTTTCATGGGCGCATGTTGTTCATGGTCTGATGTTCAGTAACAAGCACTTATGTGAGTGTGAATGTGAGTGTGTGTGTGTGTGTGTGTCTATGTATGTGTGTGTACGTGTGTGTTCCAGTTTGTGTTCTGGCTCAAAAACGGTATTTTTGGCAACAGTGAAGAGCTTTCAGACAGAGTGCTTTCTTTTCACGCTGCAGCAGAACGGCAATACCCCCCTCTTCTCCTCATATAACAGCTCTCAGCAAATAATGAGGGGGAGAGAAAGGGAGACGAAAGGAGACGGGAAGGGATTAGAAAGAAAAACGAAAAGAAAAAAACATACAGGTATCATAAACTTAATTCAAAGAGGGGGTGGTTGAAAATATCCTCAGTTGCTGAGGGAGACTTGGATGGCAGGGGAGTCAACTGAGGCTGTGTGCGTGTGTGCGTGTGTGTGCGTGTGCTGCAGGGAAGAAAGTAGGTCCATTGCTGAGCTGCCTACGTCCTGCTGCCACGGAGACCAAGCAACCTCTCTAAAGTGTCTCTGTTAACACCTTCCCTGACCTCTTTGAAAGAACCAAAGGGAAAAAAAACATGACTGGAGGCAGGGTCGCGAGAGAGGTGTTGGTGAGGGTACGGAAAGCATCGGCCCTCGCTGCGTTCACTCGTTCTTCCTCCTTTTCTTTGATCCCTCTTCCCATGCCGGAATGTCCTGTCCGTCACAGGCTGGTGACCAGCTGCATCTGTCCATCTCCCTCCGCTCCAAGGTTAGCCGGGGGCTCCGGGGCCGGGTGGGCATCGCCGCTGGGTCTCCTGGTAGCCGCTGGCTGGTAGAAGGTTTGCATGGGCGCCCCGCGGGAGCCCAGGGCAGGACGTCCCGAGCTGTAGTAGAGCTCCTGGGGTGGCTGGGCCGAACGGGGCACCACCTCCAGGGGCTCGGGGCTGCTGTCTGGGTAAGGCGGCGAGTCACGCAGGTTGGTGATGCTGGTGTAGAGCGAGTCCCGAGCAGGCGATTCTGGGGCTCCCCTGTGCCCGCTGTGGCCGCTGTGGCCCAGGCTCTCAGCTGTGTAGCTCTCGCTCTCCTCCGGATCGCTCTGGTACAGCACGGACTGGGCGCGGCACTGCTGGAGCAGCAGTGGCTCTTCCAGCGCCTTGTAGAGCAACTCCACATCCTGCGGTGTCCGCTGCCCGTGGCCGTCCCGTTGTGGAAAGTCTTCGTCCTCCTCCTCTTGGCCTGGTACCAGCTTGGCCATGCCCCTCTCGGCGTGGGCGTGGCCATGACCTCGCGCCAGGCTGCCGCAAGGCCTGTCCCCGCCCCCAGCTCCGACTCCACCCCCTCTCAGGTTGTTGTGCACCAGCTCGGAGATGATCATCTTCTCCAAGGCGGCGGCGTCCGACAGGTTGCGCCGAATGCCGCCCAGAGTCTCCGCCCCGCGTGGGTTCAGAAGGGGAGGGGGGCTTTCTCCGCCCCCCAGGAAGTCACAGCTGCCGCCACCTGGGCCGCCTGGACCAACTGGACCACTACGCAGGGAATAGCTGTTGTTGAAGTTTCCGTTCAGTGGAAGAGTCTCCATGCCTCCGTGGTCCCGGTTCCTAGACAGGGTGCTTTCTGAGTGCCGGGGAGAAAAGGAAGGAAGAAGGGAGGGAAGGGAGGAGGGAGGGAGGGTGGAGTGAACACTTCATTACCTTTTTTAATCAAGACGGAGATTCACAGCAAGAGAATCTGGGATTAAATCAATAACGGGGGAAAGAAGCTTCCACCACAAGATTAATAGGTTTATGAAAGACAAAATAGTTATTATCAGAGAGAGGAAATGTGTACGTAGACGCAAAAGGCTTCACTGCACATGCGAAAAGATTAGCACTGAGGTATAATTAGCCAGTAAAATATAGTCCTTTTTTGATAGAAAAATATGAAAGAAAAAAGGTCTTACTTGGGTCACGGAAGGTTCCTACGGGGCAGAGAGAAAGAGACAAAGAGAGGGAATTAATAAGAATTCAATTCTCAGAGTCTACATTACTCTGCCAGGTGTCCATATTAAACCCAATTCATTTCTAACACCAGCACCATAAAGAAACATGCCAAGCAAGTGTTGCCAAGCAGCTTATGATTTTTATCCTAACTCTCTAAGTGAAGAACAGACACATTTAAAACATCCGCACATAATAAAGCATGAGTCTAAAATTATTCAGCGTTGACCCTTCCAATCAAACAGATAGAAAAAAACAGAAACCTGGGTGTAGAAGCAACAGCAGCCTTATGAGATACACTAGCATGTTTCTCGCATTTATAGGGTGTTATTTGAATATTTTAGCCCCACTGAACTATTGCAATGGGTATGAATACATAAAAAAATACAAATAAATAAAAAAATGTTGTCAAATGTCAAATGCAGATTTGTAAAAAATACAATCCAACAGTTACTCAAAGCATTGGCAAATTTCTTCTATACAACACTATATTAACCAGGCCGCCATGCTAATCACAGCCTCAAATGCTCCGCCCACTTAATGACCATTTGACGTAGATTCTCTCCAGATATTTTGTCCAACCAACGATCAGAAGGTTATGAAGTGGTGGATATCAGCACGTAACAGTAGTACCTGACCACTGGGCAGAGAAACATATTTAGGAGAACTAATCAAGGTACGGCCAAAACTGAGTGGGTGG
>JBBPCZ010000148.1:2279450-2285128 GCA_037974445.1 Brycinus macrolepidotus | reverse complement strand
AATTGTCGGCGTTAAGTAAATCATGCGTTAACGCGATAATAACGCGTTAACTTTCCCAGCACTAATATATACATATATATATATATATATATATATATTGCATATTGCATAGTTACATTATTTCTGCTTTGTGAAGGCCAATATTGCAGTAATTATTAACTAACAAACACTGCACAGCCCTAGTATGAGTCTGTGTGTTTAGTATCACAATTGCAATATGAACTAATACGACTGCAATACAGTCGAAATATGAAGCAGTATAAATGTACTATAATCATAAGGTCATATATACACAAGCAGGACACACCTACAGCCATTCAGACCCATGCACACACACACACACACACACACACACACACACACGTGCACACATTCATACACTCAAGCAAAAGTAGCACACACTAACAGTCCCCCAACACACAGTCAGTCAGGCAAATCCATGTACACACACACACACACACACACACACACACAAACACACGAAAGAAAACCTCCATGTCAAAGCTGCCTCATACACCCCTGAGCTGCACGTCTACCATCCTATTAAAGAAGTGTAATGCTATTTCACGCCACTATAGCCCTTCCACGCTGCAGCCGCAGGGGCTACTTCCTCTGCTTGTCTACAAGAAAGTATGTGAGTGTGTGTGTGTGTGTGTGTGTGAGTGAGTGTGCGCTGTACTGTCTGGCTGGGTATCATCTCTTTCGCGCTTGCCTGCGGATCTGTCTGGCGCATGCTTTTGGTGCGGATGTGAGGAAATTTGCATCGTGTGCTGATGAGCACCCACGGTAATTCAGGGCTGCGCGGAAACAATGGAGAAAATTAGACAATACGGGTATTAGACCAATATGATGAAAAATGAGCCATTAGATGGAGGAGAGGGTTTCGGTGCCCTTTATTTGTGCGCAATAATAGAGCAGTCTCTGCTCTTTTCCAGAGTCACTATGTGGGAGCTCGGCTATACTGTCCTGAGAGCAAATTGAGCTTAAGGCAAGAAAAAAAATCTATTTTTGTTCACACAATTGTCACCTTAACCTAAGCACATTCAATCAGTTAAGATATTTGTTCTCTTCCTTCTTTTAAATATCTGCACTTTCACCTCACTCTCGATCTTCTTTTGTTGATTTTCCATGCATTCTTTTATGTCTTTTATTCTTTTATTTTTTTACTTCCTGCGATTTTTATGCTTCCTGATTCATCAGTATTGAATAACCTCTGTGTATGATAATGGGCTATATAAATAAACTTGACTTGACTACAAGGCTAATGTAGCTAGCAAGTAATGGAAATGTATGTCCCACCAATTAGCATCATTCAAACTGCAAGCTTAAATAATCACACACTTGTGTTCAGTAATGTCAACTAGACTTGCTTATGTGGTTTCTGTCACCATATGATACTGTTTTCTGCTTCACTGTATAGCATAATGCAAATGCATGACAAAGTCCTTATGCACATTTTTTTGTAGTTGTTAAATCAATGAATCTCTTAGCTGTTCTTCGATTAATTGACTAATATAACTATTATTTGGTTTGCAATCTGTCATCGTTCATACTTCTGTTTGCAGAACAAGCGGTAACATTTTTTATGGCATTAACTATAGAAGCCATATCGGCACCTACGCTTCTTGTATATTATTACATTTTGTCAGAATGACAATGTGTATCACATAAACAGAGATTAATTTAGAACACGTGCTTAAATCAAAGGTAAAAATGTGTTCTTATACAATCAACATTATAGTTATTTTCTTCCATCATGCATTTGAATAGTGGGAAAATTTCAAGTCCTTCTAGGCCTAATGGTTTCTGAAAACTATTTAAAAAAACACGCCTGTAATTTAAGTTCATTTATTTAATAGAATCATCAGTTCTGACTCCTGGCGGCCATATGGATAGTGTTTCTCCAGAACATCCTGTCTTCTGTTTGGGTCTTCAGGCTTCTTAATGGCTTATTCATGATATCTCTGATTGTCTCCATCCATCTTGTTGCTGGCTGTCGTCTTCCTCTGTTACCTTCAGCTGTTCCAAGCATAATCGTCTTTTCCAATGAATTGGTTCTTCTCGTAATATGTCCAAAATAAAATAGCTTATCTGGGTTTTGAGTGAGAAGAGGGGCTTGATTTTGTCAAGGATTTGTTTGTTTCTTTGCCATCCAAGATGCACTTAAAGTCTTTGCCAGCACAAACATTCAAAGGCATTAGCATTTTTCCTGTCCAAAGATCATGGCTTTGTTTGTAGGGACTCATTATTATATAAAGATCTTTTAGCACTCCTTCATTCTTGTTCTGCCAAAGTGCCAGTCTGTGTTATATTTCTTGTCTGCCGGGTTCTTTGATGTTAATAACACATCCAAGTAGGCACAAGTTGTCCAGCTCTACATCTTCACCAACAATGGTAAAGTCTGCAGTCTTTCCCTTTGTCTTAACCTTGTTATCTTCATGTTTGGCTGAAGCCCTATCTTTTCACTTTATTCTTTAACTTTCCTCATAAGGGCCTTCCGGTCTTCTTGATTTTCCTCAGAGCGGTGTTTCGTTAACATATCAGAGGCTATTTTTTCACGTTTTGATTTAAAGGCAGAAGGCCCTTTCCGTGTAGAGTTTGTATGTTCCCCCTGTTTCTGTGTGGATTTTTGCCGGGTTCTCCGTTTTCCTCCCACAAACCAAAGACATGCACATTAGGTGAACTGAAAATGGTAAATTGCCCCTGGGTGTTTCCTCCCCGTGATGGACTGCCAACCTGTCCAGGGTGTTTCTCCACACACCACCCTATGACCTCTGGGACAGGCTCCCTGGTTGGGATAAACGGCCCGGATAATGAACAAATAGATAATTTACAATGGATGGGACCAATTTAATGAGAGAAAAAATGTCACTTTATCCTTTCTGGTAGTTCTAGATAAGTCACTGATGGTAAATGCAGTAAGTCAAACCAGGTCTTAGTTATTAGAAAAGGAAAACAACAGTGGTGGCTCTGTGCTGATGCTCTTTACTGAAAGAGTCACTGTAAAACTGCAACATACAAAGTAAAATAAAATAAATGTCAGTGTCAGTAATATGCTTCAAAAAACATACAGAATGTCCTTTACAAGCTTTGAATGTCCATGTAATACAACCGAAAAATGTTTGTATCCTCCAGCTTTAGCTTAACTCTAACATACTATTAGAATGCCAGCAGGGTGCTGGCTGGCACCAGAAGAAACTAGCATCATCACAGAGGTGGGTTTTGACATTTAGGCCCAGTGCTAATACTTACAGCTCACCACAGCATATGCATGACAGCATGGGTTCCTCTTGACTCTTGATTAACATTCATCAAACCAAGTATGCTGTTGTGGCTGTTAGTGTGAACCCCAGCTATGAGAGATGAGAGGCAGAATGGCCAATGATACCAGCACCGCTAAAGCAAAGCACTACTGGAGCATGTGGGCTAATGCATGATGATGCTACAGGGTCTTTAGGTTCGCAGTGATTATAGCCTTACTAATCTATTGACTCATCTCTCACACACAAGCACAAGCTTACACACACTAAAACAGATGCATCCACGCACTCAAACATGAACACGCACATATAAATGAGGTGGTTGCTTGCTTGCAAGGACAATCTGTATATATCTATTAATGTGTGCTAAGAAAAAGAGAGGGAGTCAGGGAGGGGGGAGAAATTTCATAAATTGTGTGTGTGTGTGTGTGTGTGTGTGTGTGTGTATTAGTATGCCTCACGCCATATTGCCAGCACAATCCAATCAATGAACCCACAGGCTCAACTGAGGCTTCTTTATTTCTGCAGGCCGCCTGTGCAAGCAGCAGTACGTTGATTGATTAATTGATTATTAATGCATTATTAATACTACACCAAAGACAGGTCACAGTGAAAAAGCCAGACACACACACACACACACACACACACACACACACACACACGTTTGATGAAGCAGCTTGGTGCCAGGGGCCGAACGTGTCCAATGGAACAGTGACTACGGCACATCAATTCAGGACAGCATGCTACGGCAAATTAAACCCAGAGTAGAAAACAGCCACCAAACACACCTGGACAAGCAAACATAATAACACTGCCAGCTCCACACACTCCCTCTGCCCATTAACCCTCACCAGTCTAGAGTCATTACTGCAGCTTTGCTACACATGTGACCTGCATTACATACTTATTTAAATGCAATTCCATAATTATTCAAGCTTAATTACACGATTAATTACATGGTTAGTTATATAATGAATTACATGTATTTACGAATAGTGTCCATTCTAAATGGACAGGTCTGTTTTGTCTGTTTTGAAATCATTTCTGTAGATTAGCAATAGACGAATATGATTTGAATTTGGTGGAAGGTTATTGTTGTCTATACAGTCTTGTTTGGTAGAAAGCAAAGCATCCTTCAGATTCCTGCCATGATTTTATCATTGACCGATGACTAAAAAGCTTGAAACTGCAGTCTCAGTAGCAGTATAGTTTGGTGGGAAACACTGCTGCTCTCACAGTAAAGCTGAGATCAGTTTCTTCTTTTGGACAAACACAAAACACTAGACAAATATGGGTCCTTGAACAAGACTCCTAACTTTGTTTGATTACCTCTACAACATGCTTACAATTGTACCTCTCTGGATAAGAGCATCTGCCAAATGCACAAAGGTATATTTTGATAGAGAATGTAAATGTAATTCATTACATAGTTATTTAATTCGTTATGTCTTTACTAGTTCTCTACTGTATTTCTTTCAGTATTCCTATCTCTTCCTTTGTATCCCTCTCTAACTCCCTATCTTTACCCCCTTTCTCTCTCTCTCTCTCTCTATCTCTCTCGTCCTGTCCCAGGCCTTATGTGGATCCACAGCAGATGGTGTACTAGTGTCCGTGTGGTAGGCCACTGGCTGAGTGACCTCCTCCAACCCCCCACCTCCCCAGGCCTAGCTAACTCCCCCCACCTCCCCCCACACACATCTAAAGCCACCGGCTCTCCTACTGCCACGCTCAGACCAGCTGCCCCAAGCACACATACAGCTGCCCCAATGGGCCATAGCACATTTAGGGGAGAGAAATACATATGGCACCATTTGGCATTGGTACATGCAAAGGGTTTTCCGCAAATGTAGGGAGGCTAACGTAACCACCCCTCCAGTTCCATTTCTTTTTCTCATTGGCTTACTGTACCCTCCTGAGCATCATACTGTTTGTAGCACAAGTGCTCACTTGCTGAAGGACAGGTGGAGCTAAAAACGGAACACACCACACTCACAAACGTGGAGTTGGGACAGACTGTCGCCCTGGCGCTAGGTAGCAAAGTTCAGCTAATTTAGGGTTGCCACTTTTATTGTGGGAAAATAAAGGCGCTTTTCCAAAGGTATACAGGAACCGTGCTATACCTATACCATGCTGTGATGGCACAGAAGTTGTAGCACGCTTTATTATTCCAGTGTTTCTCAGCCTGGTAACGCTGTTTCTGACACTGTTAGCAGCGCAATTCTCACCCCACAGTTTATGGCCAGTCGTCCCAAAACCACGTCCACGTTTTTCTGTCAGAGTTGCTTTTGTTGCTGTGGTCTTTTAATATCTATAGTCAAGTTTGAGTTTTTTTTTTTTTTCTCAGCATTGTTTAGACATGTGATGAAAACCTAACCCAGCTAACTTGTTAGCGATGTCCTGGCACACCTTCACATTTCT
>JBBPCZ010000148.1:2269450-2274450 GCA_037974445.1 Brycinus macrolepidotus | reverse complement strand
ATAATTACGTAATACTTGTGACAGGCCTAATAGCAGAGCAACGCAACAGTAATAACTAGGGGCGTAATCCCAGAGGAAAGGAATATTCGACATGATACCCCTTTTTAATCGCATTTACTTCACCCAGACGTGGTTAAGTTCTATTTGAAATCAGAGATTTAAGCAATCTTCTCCTATTTCTTATGTCTGAACTCTTTTGTGTCTGACTCATCTCCCCCAGGTCTTATCTGAGTAATATTTCCATAAGAAAAGTGTAAAATCTCCTCATTTTCAGCTACATATCTCAGAAATCTCAGCAGCCTATCAGAGCAAAATGCCTTTTTCATTTTTCCCTGCAACGTCTTACAATTAAACGCTGATCTGCTTTCACTGGGCCTAAATGGTTTCCAAAAAATAAACCAAGTAAAGTGATTACAGTGTGTCGGCTAGATCCAGCATCCTCGACAGTAGAGAACAGATCATTCGAGGCAACAAACATTTTTTTTAGGTTATAATTGCAAGGTTTACAAATAGCTGGTCTAACACCCCTCACAGAATCTCTGAAACTGTTCCACAGACTGAAGCATTTTCTACTGTTTATCTCAAACTGTTTGAAGGCTTCTGAGCTGATTGCCGGAGGAGAGCGAAGCACATAAACACGGTTTTAATCACTGATTCTCACTTTCATAAGCATCTATTTAATCTTCCATCCATCCCAACCTCTACCCAGTCCATCCCAGGGCACATATTTAATCTTTTGTAGGTTTTTTATTTTGGCCCATATATTCAGTCTTTTTTCTCTTTCAACCAAAACCTTGTAGTGCTACTTTCAACTATATTTGGCCGAAAGTTTGGTGCAAAAAGTCCATCAGAGAAGGGAGATTGCATTCCTGAGGCATCCTGAGGCATCTCCCTAGCATCAAATTAAACCCATTAGCCATGAGCTAACCCGCCAACCATGAGTTAATGCACTGGCCATGAGTAAACATGTTAGCCCCATGCTAACAGGCTAGCCGCGAGTGAACATGCTAGCCCTGAGCTAAAGTCCAAGCACAGAACTAACACGCTGAACAGGCAAGCCGTGAGCTAACACAACAGCCACAAGCTAACTTGTCAGCCACGAGCTAAGATGTGCTTCTCACTGTTCCTTCAACTTTAAAGCAAAGAGGGAGTGATCCGTGCAGCGATCCTCATGGTGGGCTTGCTTGTTATTACCAGGGGTGTCATGTAGTACCTTGCATTTGCTTTACACCATTTCCTAGTAATGCCAAGGCCAGTATTCCAATGCTAAAACCCTTAGACCAAAGGTCCCCAACCACCGGGCCGCGGACCAGTATCGGTCCGTGAGTCATTTGGTACCGGCTGCACAGAAAGACAGGATAAAAGATATTTTATTGATTATCATTGATTTTGAAAAAAAAAAAGGCTCGTCTCGGTCATGTGATACGGTACATCAAAAATTTAGCCCACAAGCTAGCAAAAATGAGTAAAAAACAAACGTCTTTGGGGAGCTTCTTCGTCTCTTTACGCACTTTGTTTTTAGTTGTATCTATAGCGGCCCGTGAAAATATTGTTTTACATGAAACCGGTCCGTGGTGCAAAAAAGGTTGGGGACCGCTGCCTTAGACCTTTTCAAGTATGGAGACAGTTCTGTCTTATTTGCTGAATGCTCATTTTGAACTTGTTGGTCCAGCTTGTCTTATGCCAGATCAGTTGGAGAAAGATCTGGAGGCTGGGGAGGCCAAGAAAATATTCTCAAAACTTTTCGCTTTTCTTTAGACTGAATATCAATTTGGCACCGTTTTGAAGATGCTTGGGATCATCCTGTTGAAGAATAAAAGTTTGTCCAGTGACACATAAAAACCAGAAGGAACTGTGAGATATGATACTTTCTTTCTTTTTCCAATAAAAAGTGAATGTCAGGGCACTAAAGACAAATCCGATATGTTTTCGCAGACCCCCTGACCTCAGTCCAACTAAACACCTTTGGAATGAATTGGATTATGAGCCAGGCCTTCTTGTCCAACATCAGTGCCTGACCCTATAAATGTACTTAAAAGACACACTTGTGGACAAGCCTTCCCTGACAAGTGGAGGTTATTGTAGCTGAAAAGAGAGGGAGGTTACCCCATATTAATGCCCATGGTTTTGGCATGGGATGTCCAACAAGCTCATGTAGGTGCAATGGTCAGGTGTCCACATACTTATGGCCATATATGTTTGACCCTTTTTCAGACCTCTTTACTAAAAACACATCAATATAATTCAGTGCTTTAAAATATCTTCATGTGAAGATTGAGTCTCAAGCGCTTTAAAATATTTTAATGTGAAGATTGAGTCTCAAGGTCAAGTTTTCAAGTTTTCAAAAAGTGGTATTTTGAAAAAAAAAAAAAGGAATATTTTACTGGATTTGAGAAATCCTTGAATTATTCCAGAATGCCTTGCGGGACAGTGTGCAAGTATCTCTCAACATCGAACCCCAAACAACACACAAATTTTAGTGCAAAATTTCTATTGATTTGCCAAGTTTAGTACATTGGAGAAAATCAAATATAAAATATCCCAGCTTGCAGCAAATTAACAGTACTTACACACCAAAGTGTGCAGAAGTAAGAAACTTTTGGTATTGATCCGCTCATCCTTATTTTACATGCCGGTGTCAGATATGAGTGCCTTATCTGCTGAACGCCCAGTGCATTCTGAGACAAGCACCTCATTTTGAGTGATATTACATGACACCCTGTGCTGCTACACCCTTGGTAATAACCCCGAGTCATGCAGGTTTAAAGCCTCCGAACACACACTGTGAGGGGGAACGGGCCAGGTGTAGCCGTGACGGGAGCCGGAGAGGGGATGGAGTTAAAGAGGTGCACATAAACAGATGGAGATGTTCGCATGCTTCTTTGTGCGTGAGTGCGTGTCTCTGTGTGGCGCTAATGGCTAAAAACAGCCCTCCTCCTGCGGGGGCCGCATGCGGTCTGTTTTTCTGCCGCTTTTGTAGTGGCTAATAAGAAAAAAATGTCTTTCAACCCGTCTCTTTTGATCCTGCCTCTGTCTGTACACGGCACAATGGCTCTCCTGTGGGCCGCACAGATAAAAAGAAAGGGAGAGAGAGATGGAGGAAGAGAGATAGAGGCAGAAACAGCGGCCGGAGGTAGAGAGGGTGGGGAGTGGGGATTGGGGGGGGGGTCTCTGTAGAGCAGAAATGTTAGTGGGAGATCGGGGTGGTTGAAGTTTTTTTTGACTCTCAGGATAAGCTTGCTTTGGGACTGACCTTTCGCTCTGATTCTTTCCAGCATTATTATCGTCACTGCTCCTTTCCAAACGGAGAGGAATATAATATTTCGCTGAACACAGAGGAGATAGCGGGACGGTTCCTCTAATTCTTTAACAGAGGGGAGGACAGATAGAGAAGAGAGTCTCAGAGAGAGAGAGAGAGAGGGAGAGAGAGAGAGAGAGAGCGACAGGAACAGCTGTATTTCCTGCTTAACTGCCTCAAATACACAATGGAACAATGAGTGAGAGCCCATGTGATCCACTACCTGCCCAAAAATATCCAGACTCCCCCCCCCCCCCTTTCTAATTAGTAAGTGCAGCTCCTTTAAGGTGCACCTTTTGCTGACGCAGGTGCTGGGCTGCACACACACACACACACTGTGATCTCCATACAAAAGCATTCATCATTACAACGATGGGACGGTGTGGAGCAGCAGCACATGATCCTAAGCTCACCATGCCAAATGCTAAGCATCACATAAAGCAGTTTAAGGCCCCCAGCACTGATCTATAGATGAGTGGAACTGCGTTCTCTGGAGTCTTGGAGCTCCATCCAACACCTTCGGGATGAGCTGGAGTGGCGTTTGTCATCCAGCATCAGTACCTGACCTCACTAATGCTCTCACAGGTGAATGCAGTCAAATCATCACAGCAATTTTCCAACACAACCCTTCTCAGACGAGCAGAGACTGTTAGGACATTGGAGAAAATCAAATACAAAATATATGATACTAATAGCATTTACACGTGCTATTTTTTCCCCAGCTTGTAGCAAATAAACAGTCATTGTGTATCAAAGTGCGCAGAAGAATGTTCTTTTCAAAGGATTCTTACTTTTACACCAGGGGTGCCTAAACTGGAAATGCTGCTTGTTGCACTGTTTTGGTAATACAAATTAAAATCTGTGATGTCAACAGGATACAATGAACTGATTACAAGAGAAAGAAAAAGAGAGAGAGAGAGAGAGAGAGAGAGAGAGAGGGAGGAGGTGGGAGAGGAGCGACAGTTGTGAATCAAACATCACTCTCATCTCCCATCTAATACAACTCCACCGTTCCAACTATTCATTTAGCACCAGCCTTGATCCGAGGCAAATAACCTAATCATCTAGTTATACTGGATCATTATTATAATCACTGCGATCATTATTATCTGTTTGCGTAGCGCACACGCTCGTCTAGGCCAGTAGCGGCAGGCTATACGTTCGCCACGTGCGACGTTTCTTTCACGATAGATCCGAAGCCCCTTCCCTCCGCTGTTTTATTGAGGAAAATATTCATTAGCGGGCCATGAGTACAAAAGGACGACGGGGCCACTTAGCTCAGAGCCCATTTTAGGTGAAGTAACAGTACACGGTAATTTGAGCAGATCTATTCAGTGCAGCTGAGGGGGTTGGGAGGGGTGGGGGGTCACGTTGACCCCATGCTGGACACAGTAAATAAATATACAGGTACAAAAAGACAGGTGCATTCGATTTAAAAACAAAATGTTAAACAGTACATGTGAAAAATACCACAGCATGCTCGTGTTAGAGTGGTTTTGTTCAACCAGAGGTTCCGAATCCAGTTATATATTATGTATTATATTTACTCAGTTCCAGCTCTCGGCACTCCTTAACCAGGTGATGGAGAAGTCTCCAGCCAACAACCACCCGGGGCCTGGTAGCCTTAAAATCGATATTAAGGCTCCACAGATTTATCAGCATCAAATTCCTGCTGATAAAACAGATCGTTTTTCGTATAGAA
>JBBPCZ010000148.1:2239648-2262095 GCA_037974445.1 Brycinus macrolepidotus | reverse complement strand
TTAATTTAATGAAGGACTGATTGAGTCAAACCAGGTTTCTGATGGAAACTACAGTAATACTGGACTTCCACAAAGAACACACTGATATACTGAACATAACATCACTATTTACTGTAGAATTTTATTTTTTCTGTTTTAGTTTTATTTAGAAATATTAATGTGAAAAAACACTAATGTTATTTTTGCAGGTGCCTAAAACTTTTGCACAGTACTGTGTGTGGCATCAGTCTTCTTCCTGTATCAAGAGCCATACCACTGTCCGCAAAACACACAGACTCACTTCCAACAGGCAACGTCTGAAAAGCTTTTGTTGGTAGAAGGGACAAGCAGCTTGACTGCAGACTGCTAATCTAAATAAAATGAAAAGGGAAGCTAATTTTGCACTTGAAACACTTGCACTTGAGGAAAACCATGCAGGTCTGATCACACACAAAGCCAGAGACACAACAAAACCCACCTCAGCTATACATGATGCATGAGCTTGGCTAGGTGGACCAATATGTGCCTCTACCTAGTCTAGCATTTGTGCATGCGTGTGTGTGTGATATGTATGGAGTTTGATTGTGGTGACCTCATTCTGCCTGACATGGTTATCCAACGAAGATGGCCACTCAGAGACCACACACACACACACACACATACACACACGCAAGCATCCCAACTCCCATGACATAGCAGCCTGCAGTCAAGGCCATCAGTCAAAAGCCTGAGTTGAATGTGGCAGAGATGTCACAGCACACACACTTCTCTTGGGCAACCTTCGTTCAAACTCATCTCTATGGACTTTACTGACCTCACCCAGGTCCAGCAGAGGCTATATATAAATACATATACAGTCATCCCTCACGCTTCGACTTTCGCGGCTTCACTCTATCGCGTTTTTTTCAAATATATTCATTAAAAAGTTGATCGAGACAATGAAAATGAAACAGCGCGCGCTCAGTTGTCTGAGTCAATTATACACCCCTGTATTACAATTAAAATTAAAATGACTGTACGTATGGACTGTAGGCCTGTGTTTTCGAGCACCCCCACAAATCCTTCTACGCCAGGTGCAGCTGCTCGACCACTCCTTGTGTTTGGGCAAGAACTTTTTTCCAAAAAATCGTGTGTGGTGAAACCAAGCCAATCAGAGCGTGCTGTTCACTGACTGGCCATCCTATCCACTTCCTATCCGGGCCACTGATTGGCTCAGCCCCACGCAAGTTCATTTCTCTCATACTCATACTCGCTAATACGAGTGTAATGGTGACTAAAGGGTGTTAATTCATGTCTAGAGGGCTCTAATAACGTTAAAAAACGTATTTAGAAGGTCGTAAACAGGTTTTCTATGCTCTAACTACGAAAAAAAAAAAATATATATATATATATGTATATATATCTATCTATCTATCTATCTATCTATATATATATATCTATATCTATATATATCTATATCTATCTATCTATATATATATATATATATATGTACCCACTCCTGATACAAATGGCTTCAAACCGTCTGAGGCACCTGTGCAAATTGTTTGAGGCCATTTGTATCAGCAGTGCATTTCTTTCAGCCAGCAAAAACACAAGTGAACATTAGAATAAATGCAAACTCCCAAGAAATCAGTAAACAGTATCATGATTTCTTTTTTCTCAAAAGTATATTTAGATATATTAGATATTTTGTGAGCTGGTCAGAAGAACACCAGTGATTGCACGGATTTATACAAATCCATAATCAACACACCTAAGTTAATCTAATGAAGTAAAAAGAAGCAACCCCGGTATTTGATGGAGGTGATACTAGGCTTCCATGAGGAAAGAGGTCTGGAAATTATTAAGATTTCTCCACATATATAACATCTATTTACTGTATTAATGTTATTGTAATATTAAAGTTTTAACACTAACTTAACACTACTGCCGAGCTTTTAAATCCAGTTTTCTCATGATGTATTTCTCTCTATATATATAGACACACACACACTCTATATTTGAGGGCACAACTTCTATTTATTTGAGTTTAACATATTGGGAGAAAAATAACACATGAAATATAAAATGTGCCATAACTTCCTGTATTTTCTGTATTATTTTCCCCAGTGTGTTAGATTCAGCAAATACACAGTAATTATGTATTAGAATGTGCAGAAGTGCGTTCTCTGTAGAGGATGTGTACCTCTCACAAATCAACAAAGCATGTAATCTGACCTGGCCAGGCCATTTTTGCATGGTTGCTTGGCAACAATATCATTCTCTAAGCAAACTATGTCTGCATTAATTACAGTTTCAATTATTTATTAATATAATGTTAGATTTTATGTTGTCCACTGTTTTGAAATAAGGTGAGGTAAGATATTTGGACTTTTGTTGGACTTCATACAGCTGTACCTGACATCTAGAATGTTTCCTAATTTTAGCCGTTTAGAATTGGTGTAATTTGAAGAATGTTTTAGCCAGTCAGAATTTGTAAAATTTTTGTCATTCGGAATTTGTAGAATTTTATTGCCATTTAGAATTTTTAGAATTCTTTATCATTCAAAATTGTACTTTTTTTTTTTTTTTTTGCTGTTTAGATTTTATTTTATTTTTTGCCGTTCAGAATATTTTGAAATTTTGCCATTAACAGTTTTTTGGAACTGTTAGTAATTATTTAACGCACAGCCTCATAGCTGCTTACTTTATTTATTACATCATTGTAGTGAGAACGACAACATAGTAGAAATGCTCATTTAAACCATGTACTATGTGTCTGTATGTGCCCAGTCGTAAAGCAGTGTGTGTGTGTGTCTGTGTGTTCGTGTGTGTGTGTGTATGTGTGTGTTTGTGTGTGTGCCTTCTTGCTTTATCCTGGCTCCCTAATTGCATGTTAACTGTCTCATTCAGTAAACTCCAGCCAATCTATACTCTCCTACATGCACACAAACAAACACACATACACACACACACACACACACACACACACACACACACAACCTTTAAACAAAGGCAGTCTACTATGGATACAAACTTTCCTCCCCATTTGCTGGTTTTCTCGCTCCTCACACACAGACACACACTCACACAGCGCTGAGGGAGGACGTCCACAGCACTAAAGCTTTTATAAATGAGCTCCCTGTGTGTCTATTTCCATGTGTGGGTATGTGTGTGTGTGTGTGTGTGTGTGTGTGTGTGTGTGTGTATGTGTGTTTAAATAAGCCCCCAGCTCAAACCTGCAGTCATGCCTTAGCAGGTGCTGCGTTCCACTCACTGCATCTGTTAATTAGAAACAGTTTGCTGCTGTAACACTCTGGCTCAGCATGGCTACTGCCTTGTGACTGACCATTAGAGCATAGACTGGATCCAAAGGGTCTGTTAGTTTCTGTCTCACAAGCACACACATACGAGTGCACACACACATACTCTCCATTCCGTCTCTTTCTCATTTTCTCCCTCCCCTGGGGGCTTTACAGCATTAGCTCTCACACACATACACACAAACACACACACACACACACACACACACACACACACACACACAAACACACACAGACACACAATCTGTAGCCGGCGGTCTCAGAGTTCCATGTGACCTTTTCCCTCCCACACACACACGGATTGAGAGGCTGACCAGTCTGGACGCTCTGAATCACCCAGCACTGCAGCCTTTGTTCTCTTCTTCACACACACACAGACACACACACAGACACACACACACGCACACGCGCACACACACACACTAGCTTTATCTCCCTGTTTCTAAAAGAAGAATGAATAAAGACAAAGATCTGCTCTCCACTCTCTCTGCCCTGCTTTTGCTTGATCTTTTTTTTTCTTGTCACTCACTCTCTCAGATACCCGCCTTCTCACCTCACACACCCTCGCTCGCTCAGTAACCTGCACGATGGCTCCCTCCCATTCTCACTCACTCAGTAATTCTCTCAGTAACTCCCTCCTATACTCACTCCCTTGGTCTCTCATTCACTCTCTCACTCCCTCACTCCCTCACCCTGGCTTACCTGGTAACTTGCTAGATAACTCCCTCTCCTCTCTTGCTCCCTAATTCCCTCACTACCTCACTCAATAACCCTCTCACTCACTCCCTCAGTAGTTCTGGCTCAGTAACTTGCTTGATATCTCCCTCTCTTACTCACTATTTTACTCACTGCTTCACTGCCTCTCTCACTCAATCACTCAGAAACTCACTCTCTCACTTTACCCCTCATTATCCAATCTCGCACGCCCACAGGCAGCCCCCGCCCCCCACCCCCCACCCCCGGACAGGTTTGTTTGCTATTATTGCTCTCACTCTTCCACTCTCATATTCAACCCCCCCCCCCCCCAGTCTCGAGTTCAATTCCTCACTCACTCACTCAGTAGTTCTTACTCAGAAACTTGCCTGATAACTCCCTCACTGCTTTACTCACTTACTGCTTCACTCTCTCACTCACTCACTCACTCACTCAGTAATTCACTCATTACTTCCCTCCTATACTCACTCCCTTGTTCCCTCATTTACTCGTTCACTCCATCACTCTGTAACTCACTTTATAACTCCCTCCCATACTCTTGCTCACTCACTCACTCACTTCCTTACCAACTCACTCCCTCACTTACTTGGCAACTCACTAGACAACTCTCACTCCGCTGCTCACTCACTTATTCACTCACTCACTCACTCACTCTCTCACTCAGTAGTTCTTGCTCACCAACTCACTTGATAACTTCTCCTCTCATATTCTGTCCCTTTGGCTCATTCACTTCCTTCCTCCCTCTCATTCACTCCCTCGTTCACTTAATCACTCTCTCCCTGGCTCCTTCATTCATTCACTCTCTCACTCGCCGCCTGACTAAGTCATTTTCAATCTCGCCCACTCCCTCGCTCTCTCACTCCTCCTCTCACCCATTCACTCTCTCACTCTTTCCCTCACGCCCTCCCTCCCAGTTCTGCTCGTCCGCCCCCGTCTCTCTCTCTCTCTCTCTCTCTCTCTCTCCTCTCTGTCTCTCTCTCTCTCTCTTCAGCATATCCTCAGCCAACCTCAGCAGTTCTTAACTCTGATGAATAATGAAGAACTCTTTACACTGGAGGGGAGGAAGCAAATAAAACAAATCCCCCGGCCAATCAGAGCGAAGCTTACAGGCGTGCCGGAGCCAATGAGGGAGGAGCAGGGGGACTCAAATGAGATCAGAAGAAGCTGCCTGCTCTGATCTCACTCAAAAGCAGAATGAATTATTTACGTGACATGCTTTGATTGCAATACTAAAAAAAAAAAAAAAGATGAAAAATAGAAAAAACTTGTGTGGTCCGCGCCACCCGTTTGAGCTACAGCCTGAAGAGCAGAGACGCAACACGGCCTGTTAATGAACGGGAATAAAAACAAAATAGAGTGTCAAGAGGCATGCTCTGACATACACTCTGCTCCTTAATGAAATATCTTTAGTGCGCGTAAACAAATGCAAATCAGACTCATTAAACGAATGAGGTTATTGGCAAATTATTTATGGGCCGCGTTTATGTACGAATTAAGGCCGCGGCCATTTGTTTAATGCTGATATCTATCATCTATCTGCTTTAGCTCGGCCTGATGTATTACTCGCCAGTGGTAAACCGATTTGCTCTAAGCTGGATTGCGGTTTGAAGGATCCGTGCCTACGGAGAATTGCGTCGCGCCGCATGCAGAAAGGGATTTCTCCTGACGGTGAAAGCTGCAACTAATGCGATATTTGCTCTTCTGTTCAGTGCGGTTCGACTCCTCAAACACTGCACTGAAAGCCTGCGAACGCCAAAGAGGGTTTAACCCAGAATATGTATATTCCTGTGCTCTCTCTCTCTCTCTCTCTGCCTGCCATTCCCCCTCTGGCTCTCTCTCCCATTTTACCTTCTTCTCTCTCCCTCCTTTTCCATTTCTTCTCTCTCTCTCTTGATATTTCCACCTTTCTTGTCTCTCTCTCTCTCTTTTTCTCTCCCTCCCCCCTCTTTTCCCTCTTCTCACTCTCTCCCTTTTACCTTCTTCTCTCTCTCTCTCTTCATTTCCATTTCTTCTCTCTCTTCATCTTTCCACCTCCCTTGTCTGTCTCTCTTTCCAATTCTCTCTCTCCCACTTTCTGTCGTTCTTGCTTCCTCTATCTCTCCTCTCTCTTTCTCCCTTTTACTGTCCTCTCTCTCATTCAATCCTTTTCTACTTCTTATCTCTCTTCATCTTTCTTGTGTCTGTCTTTTTCTTTCAATCATTTCTCTCTCCCCTTCTCTCTGACACTTTCTGTCTATCTCCCTATTTCTGTCCTCTCTCCCTCTTATTCTTTTCTCACTCTCTCTCTCCCTTTTACCCTCCTTTTCTCTTTTCCCCTCCTTTTCCTCTTCTTCTCTCATTTTTCCACCTCTCTTGTCTGTCTTTCTTTCTTTCCCCTATTTCTCTCCCTCTCCCCCTTCTCTCTCCCTCTTTCTATTTCTGTCTTCCCCTCTTTATATCTCTCTCTCAGTCTTTCTCTCTGTGTGTCTTTCCCCTTTATTTTTCTTTGATTTTCTCGATCCTACCTCTTTCCCCCTCTTCTCTCTCTCTTTTAGATCTCATGTTCCTGACTCTTTTTTCCACAAACAGGAGATGGATCGATGGCTCTAACTTCACTCAGTAACCACCCTGTGCTCCCCGTGTGTATGTGTGTGTGTGTGAGTGGTATGTGTGTGTGTGTGTGTGTGTGTGTGTGTGTCTATGTGTGTGTGTGTTGTATCTGTTTGTACATTAGCATCTGTGAACATATGTGCGTACATGATAAAGTGAGCATTTCTTTGTGTGTGTAGTATGTATATACAGGTGTGTGTGTGTGTGTGTGTGTGTGTGTGTGTGTGTGTGTGTGTATGCTGAGGGGGGGAGACTACGCTGTTCTTTTGAGGTTGCATTTGGCAGGCCTTGCTGCTGTGTGCGCCAGCACCAGTCTATCACTCCAGGGCCTAGAAGTCATAGCAGTAAGAAAACAGATTGTTTCCCCCCCCTCCTACGTACAAACAATTAACTACATGCAGCTCAATTAGACACACACTGCACATGCCTTTAGCCCAGGTTTTTTCCTTGACCCACTCTCATAACGTCTCCACCCACCACCAAATTCCCTCCTAGAAGTCGATGCCCTTATAAAGGTAATGGCTAGACTTCTCCTTCCCACTCTACCAAATACAAGGCACTACCTGGATTGGTGAACATAACGGCAAATATTTTAGTAAAATACCTCGAATATGCACAACAGATAGCAAAGAAGGGTGAATTACAAGGTGGCTACAGGTGAAAGCTCACTCTGTCAGTTAGCAAAAACAGCCCCCTCCCTGCCAAATCATTAGTGAAACACACTGCAATCCCGAGCTCCAATATAACTGGGTCAAAGTGAGCTTGAGGGCTGCTGTTGTTCACTCAAATTTGAAGGTGCCCTTTCACACCAGTCAGGGTCAGTCTGTCCTTAGTCAAATTCGACCCATAAGAACCGTGGGAGAAACTGTAAGACGTTTCTCAGAGTAAGTTGCAGGAGCTCTATCATCCTTGTATGTACTTGTGTCAGGAAAATATTTGTTGGGTTAGTTGAGTTCAACTATCTTTCATGTACGCAACAGAATTTACCATCTGCTTTCATTTTTCTCCATACCTTTTTACCTCAAAACAGCTGTCATTGTCGCTACAAGGTAGTTGGGTTTGAAGAGAATTTTGTCAGGCTAAACATGTGCCGTTTCATTTTGTCTCTGCTTGGTGGTTGGCAGGTTCAGACAGAATTTTGGCAGCCACAGTCATGTTTAGACTGAATTTTGCCGGATTATAGTCAGGTTCAGACAGAATTTTGTTGAATACAGTCGAGTCAGAACACAATTTTGTTGGACAGTCAGTTCAGGACAGAATTTTATTGGATACAGTCGGGTCAGGACAAATTTTTATTGGATACAGTGGGGTCAGGGCAGACTTCAGTCAAGCTACAGTCACTTTGGAACAGAATTTTGTTGGACTTTAGTCCTGTTCAGGCAGAATATTGCTGAGCCAGTTGGGAAAGAATTCTGCTGGGCTACATCAAAGATTCAAAGATTTTTTAATTGTCAATTTCACTATATGTACAGGACATACAGGAGAATCGAAATGCCGTTTCCCTCTCTCCTTAGTAGAAAAATAGAACAGAGTAGGAAGACTAAGATAAGATAAGTAGAGTACACAAAAGATAAACATGTCACACATATCTCCGGTGATGGCTGTGGTACAGTCCGGGGACAGTAATGGATACTGATGAGGTGTGTAATAGAGTCTATTTGAGTCTAGCTAGAATTTTGTCAGGCGGCAGTCAGTTTCAGACAGATGTTTTGTTGGGTTTGGGATTCTACACTTGGTGCATGGATTTGGGTCGATTCTCAGGCTATGTTAATGCATTCATTTGTATGATTCCCTACTTGCTACATGTTTTGTTACGAGATGGATGCCAGGCTTCTCTGAGTGACACAGGTGGGCATTTTTACTTGGAGCTCTCTATCTTAACCCCCCCCTGTCTTTTACCTTTGGGACACAGAGCTGGGAGGCACATGTTGATCTGCCGGCGAAGGACAAACAACTCCCCTGTCTCTCTGTCACTTCTCTGTCACTTCTCATCGTTCGCTGTCGGGGTCCAAAACCTAGCGAACAACACGCCGCTCCATTCGCCAGCCGCATTTCCACAAACACAGAGAAACATTTCACATTCAATAGCTCATCCGGCTGTCACTGTGCACCGTGCCAGCAAGCCCGCATACACTCCTTCCTCCTCCCTCGAACCACGGCTGAAAAGTAACTTGTTGTAGAGCATGTGTGTGATAAACATGTCTTGAATGGCGCCTTGTACGCAACAGTGCGCTCGGAAGAATAAATGCATTGATTTTTACAGCAAAACAGCCTTCATGCTTTGACATAAGGGCCACTTTTCTGTCATTGAACAATCTGCTCAGGCTGCAGTGCCAAGCCATGGATTGTAAAAGGGGTGGGTAAACGTTTAAAAAAGAACGTCATGGTGCATTCAGAGGGAGGGAGGGTGGAGCAAGGAAGGAACTGGAGTCTCCACTTGGCGGAAAATAGCTGGGCACTCAAAACTGACCCTTTGTTCTGCTAGCAGCTAGCTACTGCTGTGCATTCAGGCTTTCTTCTTGTGGGCTTTGCTCGGCTCTGGCCTTGCTGCTCTGTCTGAGACTGGATATCCTGAGGGAGGCAGTGCGCCACTCACACACCAGCACACAAACACACACCACTGCTGTGTTAACTTCCCTTATTACGGCTATGTCACGCACAGGGGACGAGCCACAGGGACGCTGCTCCTGCTCCGCATGCACACTCTCCCAACAGGGAACATACACAAATACACACACACACACCTGGTGTCTTTTGTGTATGTGTGTGATGCCGTTGCTATGGCACCAGGACGGCAAGGTCAAGACACTGAACTAGGCCATTCGCTAGATGTGGATACACGGGTCAAACAATACGTGAGCTGCTTTAAGCTAGCTGAGGTGGCATTCTACAGTGGCAGCATTAGCCAAATGGCCTGTATACTGCTATAGGCTTGTTCTAAATTGAAAGCTGTACCGACAATTGGAGTGTGGCTGCTTTTTTCCATAGTGCATCCTGGTGCCCTCTCTTGCCTATGTAGGTGACACTGTCCACATGATGTATAAGAAATTAGATCAGACCAGGCCACCTTCTTCCATTGTTCCATGGTCCAGTTCTGATGATCACAACCCCACTGTAGGCACTTTCAGGGGTTGACATGGGTCAGCATGGGCACTCTGAATGGTCTGCAGCTACAGAGCCCCAAACACAGCACGCTGTAATGCACCGTGTGTTCTGACACCTTTCTCTCAGAGCCAGCCTGAACTTCTTCATGTGGGTTTCAATGAGGGTCCTTTTTTGGACCACTTTTGGTAGGTACTAACCACTCCATTCCAGGACAACCCCACAACACCTGCTGTTGTGGGGAGATGCTCTGACCCACTTGTCTGTCCATCGCTATGGACCTTGTCAAAGTCACTCAGATCCTTACTGTTGCCCATTTTTCCTGTTTCAAACACATCAACTTCAAGAACTGACCATTCACCTGCTGCCTAGTATATCCCATGCCTGAAAAGTACCATTGTAATGAGATAATCAATGTTATTCACTTCAGCTGTCAGTGGTTTTAATGTTATGGCTGATCAGTGTATATGTAAGCTAGCTGTGGTTTGGGCTAGTGATCGCGGTGTTTATTGTGATTTCAATATCAGCCAGACAAGTTATTTGCCTTACTATAGCTGTTGGAGTCAGATCCTCCTGTTAAAGCTCTGGCTAGGCCTTCAATGCATTGTTTGTTTGTAGGCTGGCTTGAGTGTAAGCACTGTTCAGGTAGTTTGCATACTGAAGGCTAGCAGTAGTTCTAGCACTCTTCAGATTGTATTCTGTTAGTAGGCTGTAGCTTTAGAGCCGTTCAGGTAGTTTTGGCACTTTTCAAAATTGTTTGTATGCTTTAAGGCATCTGTTGGCATGCAGTATCTTCAGCTTTTCAGGCTGCTTGCAGTAGCTACAGCTGGCTTCAGTGCCGTTGAGGAGGTTTCAGCTTTAGCGTAAGCTGACAGTAGGTGTAGTGCTGTTCATGTGTTTTGTATGCAAACTGATGCAATTGCGTTAGCCCAGGTGGTCTTTATGTTTGCGCAGGCTCGCGGTAGCACTTGTGTTAGCCGGGGGGTCCGTATGTACTGTGTAAGCGCTGCTGTAGGCAGGCTGTGGGCAGCGCACTGATCACAGAGCTGCTGAAGAGGCCTGCGTGACTTTTAAACTGCTCTTAGTCATCACACATTGCTCTTGTCCTACTTTGCATTCCCTCTTCACGGAACGCATATGCATAATCTCCCCCCTCCCTCCTGCCAGCCCCGCCCCCCCCACCCCCCCCACACCGGCTGGGGGCCGGAGTGGAGAGGCACAGCTGCAGAATATCTCAGAACGCCACATGCAGCTCCAACGGCGCTCCGTCTAGCCCCACTCCTCACGCCACTGATTGTCATTCTCTTACTGTACGTGACTTTTCCTGAAGGCCGCCAGCCGCCGCCGCTGGAAATATCAGCCGCTCTTCCCCAGCAGCGAGAGATATTCGCTTCAAGCTCTCTCTCTCTTATGTCATTCAGGGACCCTCCTGTCACCAATCCGCACATTCTACTTCCTTGCAAATTTCTGACAAAGCCCTGGTTCTCTATGGGAGCGGCCCGCAGACTGTGGCTGGTGCGAGGGGTTGGAGAGTTTTCCATTACTGCCAGGCTCCCGCTTGGCCTCGGCCTTGCGACTCGCAGTGATCAGCGGGGTTTGCGGGGCAGCAGTTGGGAGGCTTGGTGCGGCAGGTTCAGGCTCTTTTGGATTAGGGCAGCATCCGCTGGAGAGAGCCTGCAGTAATATTAATCAGGTTAGAATGAACCTAGCTGTCAATCACACCATCTTCTTGTCTTGGTGGAGTTTTAATTCAGTTACTACTTTTGCTATTGCCTTTCTCTTTAGGACAGAGCTTTTGTAGGCTAACCAGGGATCGCTGAAATGTCTGGCATGACTATGAGGATTTGTCTGGCAGTAAAATAGCTTTCTACTTTTTAATTGACAGTCTTGATTCATTACAAATAATATTTTGGTTCCATACTTTGATGTTACCTTAAAAGAACTGGACATTTGTTATTACTGAAATGTGTATTAAATGTCATTTCAATAAAACTAATACGTTAATTATGACCAAATTCTACAAGCATGGGAAGTAAATGCTGCAGGCACTTTATAGACACACACAACAGGTTGAGTAATATTGGGTGTCTACAGAACATACAGGCCTTTTTAAGCTTCAAATCAACTGTAATTTAAAATGAATTCAAATCTTTTATATTTGGGTATCCAGTAGCCTATTAACAGGTCTATGTGCAACAGTATTGCTCATATTTCAAATTAAGTTGGTATATTATGTCAGAACTGCATGTCAAGCACTTACACATCTGCATGTGCACATCTGTAGACTGTAACTAAATATGTAATTGCTTTATAACATCACTTTATTCATTAAAATGAGTTTCATTCCTTTAATGTGAAAGAAATCTACAAAAACATTAAAAAGTTGAAATAAATCCATAAAAACCATAAAAAAAGTGTTATATTATTAAAGCGGGGATGTTGCTGCACTTTAGAACCAACATCTACTGAATGGATGATTAAACAGTAGTTAAAATCCTACTTATTTTTATCAGAATTCATGGTTGGTATATAAGATAGGAATGAAGCATAATCATATTTCTTCTGTCGCTGGAACATAACTTGTGTCTGAAAGGGTTAATGTGAGTGAGGCTACATCACTAACTACTCTAAATGAATCTGGTTTAAGCTACAATCAGAAAACCACTGGAAAAATGCAAATGCTCTTATTGGTATCTCAGCAAACTAACCAGTTATCACATGAGGCACTGGGGGGGGGGGGGGGGGGAATGAGTGGAGGCCTCTTATCACCATCTACCGCAGCCCTACCACTACTGTTAGCTCATTACCTTATGTGGGCAGCCTCGGCTATTCATGCTTCATCAGACACAAAAACCGACCACTTTAACCCACAATAGCCTGAGGATTATTTCTCAGGGCTGTTTTTTGACTATTAAAAAGCTCAATTTGCCTTCATGCTTCATGAGTGCATGTTTTCACCTTTCTACCCACTTGCTAATACTCGAATGCCATAAGGTACACTCCAAAGTAATATAGCACATATAAAAAGCCCGAAATTAACTCACCCTCATATTGCTGTGTCTTGGTGTCTGGCATCTCAAAAAATTGTAATAGTGTGAAAAAAAACTGCCTGTTGCTTAAATTTTAAGACCATGCAGTTTCAGATTTAAGGCAATTTAATACTTACTGAGGCCTTAAATTTGTAAAATGTCATTTCAGACAGATTCTGTGGGCTTCCTGTAATAGTTCTGAGTGACATTCTCCAGTGCTCCATGTTGCAATAGATTTGTAACAAGGTGCAGATTTCATTGAACCGGAACCTTGAGAAGTGATTCAACCGTTCAGCCCCTTTGTATCCCTTGTCTCACACACACACACACACACACACACGCACACACACACACACACACACACACACACGCACACAAGACAGAGAGCTCAGTGGTCCCGTGTGGCGCTGAGGTGCTCGTGAGTCAGAGCGTTTACTCTCGCGCAGCAGCCTTCGCCCACAGAGATCTCGGCCCCTCTGACATCACAGCCAGCGACCTGATTGGTCACCAGATGGCTGTCCTGATTGGAGCCCGGCCCAGAAACCAATGGTGAAATCAGCAATGGCCTGGGTGCAGATCCAAACCCGCCACCCTGTCACTTTAAACACACATGGACACTTACACACATCTGCCCAAGCGCCAAAACCAGTGATGAGCATTAAGTACGCTTTGATCTTGATCTTACACCCCATGCTGTCTCTCTCTCTCTCTCTCTCTCTCTCTCTCTCTCTACCAGCTCTAATATTAGGAGTGATTAGAAAGAAAAGAGGACTTTATGAGTATCTGGGTGCAGATCTTTGGGCTACAACAAATGGATAATAAACATCACTAAAAAACAGAAAAGCCATTTTTATAACTGACAGGTGTTGCACTTTTGTGGTCCCAAGCACTTCCGCAGAGAAACAAACATTTGTTTATCAAGCTAAACGTTAGCTTGTCACAAGCAGCACTCTTCCGCTCGTCGACAAGACTTCAGAAAAAGTTTTCAGTTTTAAGATAATGGCTAAAAATGCTATTTGGTGGCTGCGCCACTCACAGCTGTTCAACAGAGCCAGCAACTCTGCAACTCTGTATTATTATGTCTTATTAAAAAGCGAAAGGAAATGGTGTAATATAGTTAAATAACAATAATAATAATAATAATAAGAAGAAGAAGAAGATTATTTTTTTTATTCAGCTGCTAAAGGAGAATATGTTTTCAGTGTTTCTTATTCTTATACAGTATTTTAATATTTAATATAATAGAATGTGTAGAATATGTAAAACATGACAAATATTAATAATTTTAACTAACGTCAAATTATTAGTAAACTACCCTGTTCCTAGAATCCAATAGTGAAATCAGTGTGTCTATGAGAGTCTGGGTCCAGATTCACACCCACCACTGCATCACTTTAAAAACACACACACACACACACACACACACACACACACACACACAAATAACAATGATGAACAAAAGGCCAATAAGCATTAGGAAAGTTTTGATCTTAATCTTAAACCACATGTCCTATGAAAGGTTCCAAATGCTGAAATAAGTTTGTCACTGACGGCCGGGGGGTTAATGATCACCCCATGGCTTCAAATACACACACACACACACACACACACACTCTCACACACACACACCCCTGAACCAAAACCAGCGATAAGCATAAGGCAAGTTTTGACCTTGACATCAACCCCCATGTCCAGAGAGACTTTTAAGTGCACCAAACGGTTTGAAAGCAAAGATGAATGATCAGTTCTCCCACCCCAGAAACCAGTGGTGAAAACAGTGTGTCAGTGATGGCCTGGGTGTGGATCCCTTAAGTTCAAACACCCACAACTGCACCAACTCCAGCGATAAGCATGAAGCACATTTTCACCTTGATCTCGACCCCCATGTCAAGACCATTTTAAGTGCTGCGAATGGTTTGAAAGTGAAGATGAATTCTCACTCATCCCACTCCAGAAACCAGTGGTGAAATCAGTGTGTCAGTGATGGCCTGGACGTGGATCCAAACCCACAATCCCATAACTTCAAACACCCACACCGGCACCAGATCGACGATAAGCATAAAGCGCGTTTTGATCCTGATTCTTAAACACCATGCCGGAAAGGTCCCTTTAAGCATTCCGACTGCTTGAAAGCGAAGAGGAATTTCTGGCTGAAATCAGCATGGGTGCTGATCCATGCAGCC
This sequence comes from Brycinus macrolepidotus, assembly GCA_037974445.1. NCBI lineage: Eukaryota > Metazoa > Chordata > Actinopteri > Characiformes > Alestidae > Brycinus > Brycinus macrolepidotus. The sequence continues at coordinate 2,247,197 of JBBPCZ010000148.1, read as the reverse complement.
GTAAACACACGCCGCGCCGAAACCAGCGATACTCATCAACCGGGCCTACATTTTGATCTTGATATTAAACCCCATGGCGGGGGGTACTCTTAAGTACACAGAAACGTCTGAAAGCAAATCTCATCCTAATCTCATCTGTATTTTATGGAAATGTAAATGGCACTTGACCCGGGCTCACCCACAGAGATAAGCCCGATTCCCATTACAACACAATTCCGTCCACTGTCGCGACCGTCTCCTGCCTTGCTTCTCTCAAAGCCCATTCAAGCGCTTTTAGAAGCCCTCTCTCGCAATTACCGCCGTTAAAAGCCGAGGGCCCTTGTGTAACCGGGCCCCGATGGCTGCCTGTTACAATATGGAAGGATGGGCCCCGAGCACGGACCAGAGACGGAAAAGAAAAGAGAAGGAGTAAAAAGAGAGAAGGGGTGAGGCCGACAAATAAAGACAAGAAAGGACAGGCAAGGGGGTTAAGGAGAGTACTTAAGTTCAAGTGCATGGTTATATGGGTACGTTGGTAACTGTGTGTGTGTGTGTGTGTGTGTGTGTGTGTGTGTGTTCAGAAGTGTATCTGTTTTCACTGCCAGCCTGCCTTTTTTGATGTTGTCATAGCACAGGAGGCAATGAGGAGCACTTAAGTGCTTGCATTCTTTTTAAATACGCTGCAGATGGGGCTTCTCTTGCACTTGAACCTGAAGTGCCACTTTTACCCCTTTACCTGAGAGGGACATGAAACAAGAGTGCACCTCCGTTTCTCCTCCTCCATCTCTCTCTCTCTCTCTCTCTCTCTCTCTCTCTCTCTCTCTCTCTCTTCCTCTTTCAGCCCAAAGCTTGAAAAGGACGTCAATCTAAAACCCTTCAGCACAGCCCTGCTCCTGAAGCCCCCTGCCCTGCTTGTTTTGGTGTTTCCCTGCTCTATCACACCTGATCTGACTAATCAGGTTATTATCATCCTGAGCTGAAGTGAGTGTGTTAAAGTGGGGAAAACGCTACATTGTGCAGAGCAGACGCCAGGACAAACACGGTATTCCAGACAGTGGGATCTAGTAAACTGGATGACTTTAGCTTAACTCCTACTGAACAGACCTTGAACAAAGTTTTTCCTAAATGCCTGATACCCAAAGTGGTTGTGTATATGGTTGTAAACTTTTTTATAACTGGCCAAATTACATGTTAAAATAAGTTAACAGATCCTCTACAGACTTGCCATTTTTCTGCAAATGTTTGTATGCAATTTTTATACTTAACATAAACTTAACCATAAAATGTTCCATAGTTTATATATAGCTATGGTTTGTTTGTGTGTGTGTGTGTGTGTGTGTGTGTGTGTGTGTGTGTGTATTGCATAACATACATAGTTTCATAGTAGATACTGAATAATTAATAGTTACTGAATAATCTTAAGACTGATCTTAAGTCAAAAATAACCTGGGGCAAAGAGCAGAGATGTTCTCTGCGGGCTTTTTTGCTCTTTGCCTCGCTGTCATTTCTGATGCCGAGCTTCAGGTAATTGAACGAACCACAAGTGCTGAATCCAAAACGACGTCTAAATACAAGAGCATTCACCACCTTGGTTCTAAATCTTCTCCTGTCAGGAACAAAACAGCTAGTTAATTTTTTTTGATTAATTTTAAATGTATTTTTACTGTTTTGCAAAGTGTCTCTACTTGTGTATATCCCGCTCTGGTACCCACTCTCTCCCTCTCTGCAGCTGGGTGAGTGACTCATCTGCTCAGGCGCCATATCCGGCGGTAAGCATAAAGCACAATTTGATCTTGATATTAAAGCCCAAGTCAGAAGGCGCTCTCAAAGGGTCGATATCATGGAAAACTGAATGTACCTTGGTTTATTCGAAGGTAAATAAGCTAAATAAGCTTGGCGTACTATGTTAAGTGTTGAGGTTTCAAAACCGTTCCCACTGCAGCTCATACAGAGTAACTAAAAGAAAACCAGCCCATTAAAATTCATTGTGCTTGTGATGTTACAACCAAGAAAAAATACACTGATCACTTAAAACAATGCAGACATTTCTTTTCCCATTCTTGAGGATTTCAGATTGAACTTGATGATTTCTGATTCTACATAAACCACAATGTACGGCAGCCAATCAGAACGCAAATCAGTCTTAAAGGCACAGTAACAAAAGAAACAAGCTGAACTCCAGGGCATGAAGAGATGTTTGAAAATGGTCATGCAAAAATGTGATAAATATGGAGAAAGTGGCTTATGGGCTTGTTGTAAGTGATTGAAAGCAAAGAGGAATATTCAGTTATCCCTAATTCAGATGATACACCCTGTGGGGCAGAGTGACTCAGTCCCCGCTCCTTCCTGCTGTGCAGAAGTGCTCAGTATTTGGCAGAGGAGTGAAACCCCCGCTGTAGCTGAGCTCCTCAGTTCAGATCAGTATTTAGCAGAGTGGGGACAGGGCCTGGTGGGAGTTCAGGCTCTGGACGCTCTCCTACAGCCCATTGCCAGAGCTGGAGGTCAAGCCGAGAGCGCGTCCTCTAACTGGCTCTCACACACTCGGGCAATGTCGAGATGGCTGGAATGGAAAGCCTTTGCCTCTCTCTCTCTCCCTAAATCCCCTTTTTCAGATATAAAACCCAGAACATTACTGGACTATCGTTTTCAGTAAAGCCGAGAATTCCTTATTTTACATAGACACCTTACTGCCAGAACAGCCAGTTTATACTATCGATTGATGTATTTATTTCCAAGGCCAAGACCGATAATCATTGTTGGTAAACAAGGAGACCAATAAATGGTATAAGGGATTGATATTAATTTGCCATAAATTGGCAAATGAAGATTTAATGGACATAATGTTTAATTAAACACTCAATTAAACATAAAAAGGGCATGGAGCTTCCAGGAAGAGCAAATGTTGGAGAAAAATGTAAAGATGTACTGTAAAATTAATATTAAAGCTCATTCCCACAGACCCCAGGAGAAGACGGAGAAGAGAATTCGATCGGTTTAATAAGACATGTGGCCCAGGTTTTGGTCAACCCAGTAACTTCAACTTAAAGGCAAACTACAAAAGTGTTTCTTTCAGTCATGGTCATGTTAGAGATGCTCATTTATCACATAAAACCCTTTTTAAGACCAATTGCAGATTCCAATCGCAAAAAATGATGACCGGGCCGACCCCTAATTCATATATACCAAGTAAAATTCTCAGCGCAGGCTGTGTTACAATTGGTATCAACTTTTCTTCACACTTCAACACTGTCAGGAGGACTTCTTCCAGCAAACGGCTGGGAATTTTACTAAATCTCAGCCTGGAATACTGCTTGGATTTTTACTAGGTCTAATCCTGAAAAATGGCTGGAACTTTTCCAAGGTCTCATTCTAGCAGTACCAGATTTCCTGGACGTTTTGAACCCGGCTTACACTCACACATCATAACCCCGTCCCTTGGAAACTGCCGGAACATTCAACTGTGTGTGTGAAAGAGGCTTAACTCCTCTCTCAAACCATTAAAGGGGATCAAAGACCTTATGTCTTGTATGTGATGTGCGTGTGTGTGTTGTGTGTGTGTGTGTGTGTGTGTGAGTGTGTGTGTGTGTGTGTGGGTGTGTGTGTGTGTGTGTGTGTGTGTGTGTGTTTTTTCGGGATCCTCGGCTGCCGCGACAGGCAGCCACACAACCGTAGTCTGCACCCAGCCTGTGACGCGGCATCTCCATGGTAACACCGCTCCGTCCCCTCCATGCCGCTCCTATTCTAAGCCTGGGTGGTGGTGGGAGAACCGAAAAAAAACACAAGAGCAAAAAAGGAGTGCTGTTCTGAATGCCAAACATCACCTGTACATCGCCACCGTTGTTTCACAATTTCAAAGAAAGGACAAGGACAGGGAGATCACCTCATTCAGAGCCAGAACACATGTGTAACACACACACACACACACACACACACACACACACACAAATAAAACCATTTCTGCCTGTTTCTCAGCCCTGACCCATAACACCCTGCTTCATCGCTCAAGCTAACATGCTAACATGGTTAACAAGAAACAGCAATTAGTACAACTCCATTTAATGCGTCTGTGAACTGAGGGCTTTTTCGCTCATTCATTGCTAGCAATATTAGCTTCTTAAATTATTTCTTTATACTTACGTCCTCTGTCAAGCTAACATGGCTAGAAGTGAGGTGAGTAGGCAAGAATTAGCATGACTCTGTTTACTGCTAACTCACAGCTATTCATTTTCGAGACCTTTTAATCAGCATCAGCTCTCATGAACTGTTTCTGAACTTCTGTGCTGTCAATCATGCTAACATGGCTGAAAATAAAAATGAGTAGCCAAAAAATTTGCATGAGGCCATTTACATAATGTTAATCAATAGATATTGGCTAAAGTATAAATGGAAACCAGTTGCCACCAATTAGCATGACACCATTTGCATAATGTTAATTGCTAGGTATTAACCTCAATTCATTCTTAGCGACATTAGCTTTTCTGAACAAACTATTCCTTTATACCGACACACTTCCCCGCTCTTTTTTTACCGCTGTTTAGTGTGACATAATGTAATAAAATTGAGCTGAATCTGCACTCCAGCAAAACTGAATTTCAGCCTTGTTACACGTCAATGAAGATTTAATTCATTAGTCCAATCTCACGTTGACTGCTGGGTGGGTTCGGCTAATTACGCACAAAAGGCACATCTATCAGGGTCTGCTTTGTTTGCGGGTGTGCTCTAACCCACCGAGAGGAGAATAACCAAACCATAAAATACACACATACACTAAACACCCTGCATGGAGACACACACATATACATTCACATGCTGCCCACTGAGACAGCTACTTGGTGACAGACGGGTGAGTTAATCAATAAATGGCCACTCTTGGCCAAACAGATGAATCAATTAATCACTGCTGGTCTCTATCATATAGAAACTAATTAATGATCTCAAGAACCCTAACCCTACCCAGAAAACCCCCTAGTTGACCCCCAAACCCTAAACAATCAATTGCTTGTCTGGATTATGTGTGTACCAAGTAGGCATACACAAAAAAAAACAACAGACACACAATTCAAGACAACTGTGCACGTTTGTGCATTCAGCTTTGTCTCTGTGTGTGTATATGTATGTATCACAGCATAGCACAGCACAGCCATAATCAAAAATTCAAAATTTTGTCTGACATCTGATTTCGCTATATCGCCCCCTACACTTCCTTTACTGTATTGCAGTCTGTCAGAGTATTATAATACGATATAGTGCAGTGGTTCTCAAAACAGTCCTCAAGAACCCCCACCCAAGCAGTTCTTTTGTTTAATCCCAAGTCCCAAAACATAAGGATAGAACAAAAATGTACGCAGGCTTGGAGGCCCTGAGGACCAACATGAAAACCACAGATCGGGGTGGTGCCAAACAAAAACAAACAATGACTATACTTTAACACCATGTCTCAATAAACCTGTTCAAATGTTGTTCACTGGGTTCTGTCAGAAATTGTCCATTACATAAGAGGAGGAGACCAGCTGAAAAATAAATGGGATAGCTTGTAGAACTGAATGATTCAGGCAAAATTGTTGTTATTCTGACTATTGTGACTACAATTATATTGCGATTATTTTCTATAATTTAAGGTCCAGGCCTCTTTTTGGACCAAGAAGACCAGCTAATTTTTTGTCTGGCTTGAGGCTTGAACACTGGTGCCAGACTGCCCGTTAGCTGTGACTGAGTTGTCATGTTCACAGTGCATGAATGATTGCTTCTAACTGGTCTAACTCACCTACAGTTATGATGATATATATCACCACTTCAGTTCTGTTAAGAAATTAATATGGATCATTTTGATATAAATTATGACATAAATATTCAGCACTATTAGCTTGTCACACAGATCTTGATTTGCTTGTCTGCCCCAGAGGTTCTTGTGTCCATCTCATTGATATGGAGCAATATAAAACAATTTTGTTTTTAAGTAAAAGAAAGTAAACTTCCTATAACTATATTTAATGTCTATACGCTGCGGATGTTTCATAACCTGCGTCTGCAGTGGGTCTTTTCACACCTCAAATTTGCAGCTAGTTAGATATGTAATGCGTTATATAAAAGATATACTGTGTGTTACGTGTGAGTGTGCGTGTGTGTGTGTATGTGTGTGTGTGTGTGTGTGTGTGTGTGTGTGTATGTGAAATCAACACACACTGAGATCAGAAGCAAGCGGAGGATGAGTTAAAGCCTGGCTGCCCCCCTCAGGCTGGAGAGCCAGTCAGGCCGTGCCTTTGAGGCCAGAGCTCTACAAAGACCAGCCACTCTGGGGGGGTGGGGTGAAGTCAAAACCGGCCAACGTCCCGGGGTGCCAGCACAGCAGAGAAAGAGAAACACACACAGAGAAAGAGAAACTCACACAGAGAGGAGCAGGGTAATGGAGACAGAATGAAGCCACAGAGAGAGTTGGCACAATACCACTTTTTCTTTTCTGAAACTGAAAACTTGAGTATCTGCTGATACCACCAACAACAAGTCATTTTCTTTCTTTAAATCACTGCTGCGCTTTAAAATGAGCTCCTCTTGACTTCACTTAATACGGTCATGTAAAAGTGCTGGGATTATCACTTGTACTAGTGTACTAGAAAAAAAAAAGTTGCAAAACAGTGCAAATACGTGTAAAATTAGAATTGCAATTATACAAGTCGACAAAATATTTCCATCAATTATTTTTCAAATAATCTATAATAAAATACGTAATATATTTATATTTCAATACATTTCAAAAGTGGCATCCAACCAATAGAAAACCAGTCATTTATAGCTGAACGATATAAAAATAAGTAATGTTTGAGAGCCATTTCTTAAAACTAGTTCAGGTCACTAGATATATTTAGCAGCTACTGCGAAAAATTACTTAACATTCAGTAAACCACCCTGTCACGGTGTTACATACAAAATATTGCTACATAAAACTAAATAATTAGCTTAAAATACACACATTCTGTAAACCTTTCCCACAGAAACCTGTTTACACTTTATAATGTTTTGTCTAATTTTTAAAAAATGTCACATTTTATTTATGAAAGCAGAAAAAAGATGCTATTTTGTCTCTTTACTTGCAAGTAACATTTAAGTCGATTCCGTAATTATTTAATAATTCAGGCACACGAATAGTTGGCTGTCAAACTATTTGTTTTTTTCAGCTCTATAGTGAACTACACGTCATTGTTATATTAACATTCACTGCTGACTTACTTTGCTGTCATGTCATGTTGCTCGACAAATAATTCTGTGATCTTCCAGGCACGGTTTGTTACAGAATCAGATCCAGTTCTTTCTCTTCTCCTCTGATCCAGCAGTTACTGCTCGGCTACCATCTCGATATCATTGATGTGTATCAGTTTACTTCAAACATCTGTCAAATAAAGATATATTCATAACGTACAAACGTACTGTGCATATGTACAGCTTCAGAAGTAGAGGAACGAGGAACGAAGAGAGAAAGGCAAGAGGAGGAGTGGAGAGGGAAGGATTAGGCAGATGGTAGGAGAGTAGAGGGTGTGAGGAAAAGAGAGAAAGGGAGAGAGAGGGAGAGAAAGAT
>JBBPCZ010000148.1:2199905-2212038 GCA_037974445.1 Brycinus macrolepidotus | reverse complement strand
TGTGTGTGTGTGTGTATATATATATATATATATATATATATATATATATGTAAACTGAAAAAAAATCCCAAAATAACTGGTTCATTTGACATTATGGCACAATGACATAAAGATAGAGGTTTACATGGAATAGTCTAAGGTTAACAAGGGCCAAAACGTCAAAAAGGCTTTTCTCATTTGCCATGTGGCTTTTGTTTTGACTTCTAGCTCCGTCCCTGTCCTGCCCCCTGATTAGTGACCTGTTCCCCTGTAACCCTTCCTTACCCAGGTATTTCCCATCCTTGCCCTCTAGAAGTGCCCCTGTGTCTTTGTTCAAGACCTAGTGCTTGTTTTTGGTTGATAAATGCCCTCCCTGCATGGGGATCACCTCAACTCCCTAAGCCCCGTTCCAAAATATTACACGTGGACATCTCATTTATTAAGCTTCTGGCCTTTTCATGTTCCAGTTCAAAAATATCATCAAACAAGAAAGGCTACATTTTACTTTTACCATTTTTTATTTTTCAGGCCAAATGTTTGACAAGTTAAATTAGGCTAATACCTCATAGGCCAAACCCCACTTTTAATGACAGGTCAGGCTTTTTTTTTTTTTTCAGACTATTTCACTTTCAGAGTGCATGCATTAGCCAACCCATTTGAAGAGCCTCTGTGAAGCTGCTCCGACACCTGAGTTTCTAGGGCACTTGTAGACAAATAATTTGAAAATTGAACTCATATTTTACAGTTTGAGATAAATTATCCACGACAACAGAGCTGGGAGGATAATAAAAGCTTAGTTTTCAGTGGAACTAATCATAATTAACCAAAAGGCTAATTTGGTTATGAAAAACAACAGGTACGGTCATTTGGAAGTGATTTATTCTTAGGTGGGTGTTCATTTTATAGTCCATTGAGACTGCACAGAAATGTATGTAGGCTGTGAGTGAACACTGAATGTCAATGGTCAAAGCTATTTGTTTTTGTCTTGCTCCCCTTACTGACAGGCAAATGCAGTTTGCTGACTGGGATTGTAAGTTTTAGCCATCCAGTAAACTGTGTTTTTGAGGGCAGGTGATTGCTTTTTAGACATGTCGGCCCTTTTGGCAGCACATTACACATTAAATCACCTCTTAATAGCCATCGCAATACTGACTCATATATTGATGTCGCAGAGGCATGCGATATGCAATTAAGGCCTCTAAGAAATCACTAAAGATTTCGTGTACTTTCTGCATAAGCTTATGTGGGTGTTTTGATGAATCATGACACAAAAATAATGATGTAGGTCAAAATAATGCATATTTAACTATGTCACGTCAAACATTCACCATGTTTTCCATTTATTGAGAGGCATATCACAATCTCAGGATGGTATTTTGTCCATATCGTGCAGCCCTATTATACACGTGCGGGACGTCATCAGTGAAATTTTGAGAACACGTGTCTGTAATTGGGAAATCACAAGACGGCGAAGGCTCGGCCCGGGTGGATTGGAGAATTAAGCAATCACAACGGCGTATTGTGTTGGCGACAGAAGTGGGAGTCAAGTAGCTCGAACTTGCGCCGCACTGCCTTCTCCTCTGCTGATGGCGATGCCCAAGTAAATTGCCCGAGCGTCTGAGTGCTACATTGATTGGGTTCTTTTCAAGCCTTTCATAGCTGTAAACCATCGCCCCCCGACACTCACACATACACACATACACCCCTCCTCGCAGTCGGCAGACGCGAACCCAAAGACAGCAGCCAAACAATCCTCTATGTTTCCACACGGGCCCATTCAGCTAATTTAACATGTGCTCGATTTATGAAAAAGAGCCTCCATTGATTTTTCTATTCATACACACTTGCTGATTGGGACATTCCAGTGTAGATGGCCAGTTCCAAAGGGGTTCTGAGTCTGTGTCAGTGGATGCCGGTTTGAAGTGCGACGTTTATTGCGGGTGGGGGTGGAGTGACGGGGGGTGGTACCCATGATTGGCTCCCTGCAGGACTCCCCCTCCCCCCTCACCACCACCACCACCACCACCACGCCCTCCCATCACCAACTCTACCCCCCCACCCGCGGACTCCAGCTGCATTTAGGTTTTGTGAACTGCGCTCTCTCTGGCTCACACAAAGGCTCTGGTGCATGGCGCCTGCAGTTACAGCCTGCTACATTCAGCAACAGCACTTTAATGCACAAAGGCCACGGCTCAGCCCCAGCCTGAAAGGCACTGACAGTTCCAAACGCCTTTGTGCCTTTTACACGAGCAAGGGGGACCATTTTGGCTTGATGCACACACACATATATCTCTCTCTTTCTATCTCTCTCTCTCTCTCTCTCTCTCTCTCTCTCTCGCTCTCTGGACACCTCTCTGTCTCTGACAGGTTGCATAAGCGCATTCATTCAGCAATCATGGCCAATATAAAGCAGCCACTGTCAACACTTTTACACAGCCGTCTATTTTTAAAGGATGCTTGTGTAAGTCCATTCACGGCCACCTTTTATCCACAGGGAAAATGAAATACACTGTTATATGCTGTCAGTGTATTTCAAAACATAAAAGCAGTAGGCATGTCACTGTCAGGTAAAGCAATCGAGTCATCTCCTGATGGCTTCGATGCTTAATTGAGTGATTCATGATTTTATTAAGAATGTAACAATGCAAGTGTTGAGCTGAGTAACAGCAATTCACGCACAGACATGTGGCTAAACAATTTGGGTGAAAAAAATCTAATAGCGATTACTGATTAACTGCGAGTATTTTTTATAACTGGCCCTTTTATAAAAGGCCCTTGATTTTGTGGCCAAGAAGACAGACTTTTCTGCCAGGTAGCTGTGCTTGTGATTGGTTTAAATTTCCCCACTTCAGATAACATTGTTGGCAATGCAGGCTCGTCTAAAGACCTTCCTCGTTAAACAGTACTTTGGCCTTTATTTTTTTTGCATTAACGTAACCTTGGGATTGTGAAAAAGGCATTACATGAGTGAAACTTGTCTTGCAATTTGAAAAGTCTTACAATAAGCAATTTTGATATAAATTGATATATAATATGCTTGTTATAATACTTGCTATATATATATATATATATATACACACATACATATATATATATATATATATATATACACATACATACATACATACCTATTAATAAACAAGGGTGTGCCTATAGGCTTTGTTTCTTATTGTAATAGAGATCAATGAGAGAAATATGAAATATGATTATTAAATTATGATCTTGCACATTACCATCATTAAGGTGAATTTTAATCATCTTTCCTAAATCTTTGTTCAGTCAAGAAATCATAAAGGCTCTAAAACACTATATGCTGCTCTACAGTTGGAATATTTTGCTTTTTTTAGGATGGGATAGCAAACCTCATATTTTTTTAATCCTTCAGCACCTCAGAAATGAATTCCGCACCTGTAGCTTTGTCACCACCTCTGCAGAATCCCCATTTCGCCCCATCCGCCCGCGATAATAAACGAGGTGAAATCTGCTTAATATTCAAAGCCTAATTACTGTTCAATACTCAGACTATTCATCCTCACAAACCAGATGCAAAGACATGGAGAAGCAAGATATGGCCGCGAAAAAAAAAAAAAGCGATGTACATTTAATTAGGCCTGACTCAACACACTGCACCGTTCTGTATTTATCACTTACAGTAGACCGCTGAAAAAATAAAAAAATAAAACGAACAATGTCCACTCGGGTCTCTGGGGACGCTTCCTCCTAACAGGCCGTACAAGGAGCTACAACGGACGGAGGCGGGAAAAAAAAAATAGCCGTGACTGACAGGCGAACAACACTGTGGCCCGCAGGGAGGCGAGACGCGAGGAAGAGAAAGAAAGGCCGAGAGAAAGAGGATGTGATGGAGAGATGGCTACGGTATCTAAAATAAACAGCTTGTAGATCATGAGCCCGAACACAAAACTGGGACAGACTCAGGTACCTCACAGAAGACCTGTAGTGAAAACGTTACACGCTCCAGAGACACGTGTAGAGAATAAGCTGCAGCGGAAAACACAGGTTCTCTAACCGAGCGGGCTCCATCTAAAGGTGGGCAATATGAAGATGTGATATGGTTTTCATGATAAACAGTATCTCACAATACCGGTCACTGGGTCTGGTCAGCACTTTGAGAATACAGAAAAACTGCATGGATCATAAAGTCAGATTCAGATCACTTACAACCAGTGTATAATAACTGCATTAACTGCGTAGCAACAAGTAGCTCTTTGAATGCAGGCCTATTATGACATTACCTTAATGCATTTGTTTATTTTTCACTATTTTTTGCTTGATTTTTCCCTTTGTCATCTGAACGCACTTTAGAGAAGGGAATGAGATGTAAAGGAAAGTGACTATTTATGTATTTATTCATTCGTTCGTTTATTTTTAAATGTTTTATCCTATTTTTTTCCTGAATATGTTAAAAAAAAACATAAATCCCTTTTAAAATTAGTTTCAGAAACTAAAAAAGAAAAATGATCTCTAAACAATACACATCTGGTCCAGTAAAAATGCCTTCAAGGAGTTTTGCCCTATCGACCATCCTCGACATCCATCAGCTGAACACCTTCTCCTAATGCAGTTGAACACACTTGTAAAAGACGTCAGACACACACAGCCCTGCAGTGCAGTAAAGCCATTTTTCCCCCCAGTGGCCCGACAGTTCAAACTGGGACAGGGTGCGTAAACTCAGAGAGAGTATACTGGACGTGTTCATTCAAATAAGAGGCTCTCATGAACTGAACTCTCTTTAAAGAATCCCAAAAAACAAAGTGCAATTCAGCTACACCCGTTTTGACTGACGCTGTGACGCTGAGCAGAGGTGATATCCAATAAGCTGCTTTTTTTGGAGTACATACTGATATATAGTAGGATTGAACGGCATATTTTTGTGAGGCTTTCACGATTACTTGATTAAAAATCTATTGATCAATCAAAATGACATTTTCAACAAATCTACTTAGTGATTAGTCAGCAATTTGAATGAGAATCTGCAGGTCACAATAAAATGTTCTAACGTTCTCCACAAGGGGGAGCTATTAGCACACAGCCTCACTGAGAGAAAGGAAACCCACACCAATAGGATCTCACGAACAAATGTGTTTACACCTTCAAATTTCATGTATACGAAGTACAATTAATGTACTAATGTTTGTTATGAGTTGCAAGTATATGATAATTTATCACCAAAATAAATCCTAGATTTTTGAATGATAATGTAATTGTTACTGACAGCTCTAGTTTAATTATCTTGATACCCACCTTCCCAATACTGACGTATGCATTCACAAACGAGCCTTTAAACTAAGCACCGAATGTTACATTGCATTCTGACCAATCACAAATGTTCTTTGGATGTTCGGTTGAATTAAGGCATTCCCGAGATCTAACACACAGAACACAAAACGGCTCTGGCGTCTATCAGCATAAAGGCACTGTGATCTTTTGTAAGGCCACATATAGTACAGCCTTAAGGCACAGCGATAACTATCATTATGAATCAATGATTTAAAATTTTAGCCCTTAAGAGCATATTTTAGCACTTACTTTGCTCCCAACACACATGACCCAAATCAACAGTTAATTATCAAACCTGTAATGTGTTTAAACTGGCTGTTAGAGAAGGGAAAATCCAAAACTGTGCAGCGCTGAGCGACTCCAAGAATACAACTGGGAAATGTTTGTTATAGAGAATAAGTAGAGAAACACATTTTTGCTGAAATCTCCCAAGATTTTGCCCTGATCTTGTTTACCACACAACAGGTACCCTGTGCCCAAGAATAAAAAGATGATGAATCTCTCTCCAACCACTGGCACATTACAAGAAACGAGGCCCCAATTAATACTGTACTAATGCCTGGCTATTATTCATCCATTGAAAGCTTAGAATAATTGTTCTGATAGTGATGTGACACACAGACAAAGACATAAATCCTTCCTGCTCTCCAGACGAGGACGTTTGGCAGCCAACCAGAGTCTAAAATAGGGCCGGTGACGTTTGATACCCGCTTTGAACAGTCAGGGGTTCACTTTTTTACGCAATCGGCTAATCTCAGATTCGAAGGAAAAGTGCCGCCGCAATTTGAAAAAGCCCTCCCAGCCACGTCCAGAGAGCGGCTGCCTGGTGAGAATTCGTCGCAGAAGCAAACCTTTGGTAGTCTGCAGCCGGTTCCAGCACACACCCTTAGAAAACGACCCGAGATATTGATAGCCGAGGTCTAGACGAAAAACAATAACGTCCACAGTGGCGGCTCAGCTACCTGCTGCTCCTTCGCTCGGACCGGCGGAGAGGAATAATGTGAATGTCAGGCATCCGGTCGTTTTTTAGAAAAGAGACCCGCTCTGCATGCTTAACATCTCCTATTCTGTCGCTTTCCATTGTGTGGCCCAACATACCTGGTTATTCTTCAGCGACATACATTAAAGCGCTATACAAAGAGCCAGACAGGGATTAAGCCTAGTCCTGGACTGCGCTGCGTTTTGAATTAAGATTTTCCACTGAATTGAAAAAAAAAAAACGCAGTCCATGAATAGACTTTATCCTAAAGCACTTATTAATTTACAGTCTGCGTAAGTTAAAGCGTCTGTTTGTGTATTTTAAAAGAATGGAGTTTAAACGATGTGTCCGTTCACAGTCTGTAGCCTAAGGCATATTTTATGGTCCGTCTGTACCGAAAATATCCTTTCAGAGTGCAGTCTAAACTGGCTATTAGTTCGCAGCCTGTAATCTAATATATGTTTTCATTTACATCATCCAGTTTGCAACCTAAAGCATGTATTCGTTTCTAGTCTGCGGTCCATTAACCCACAGTCTGTAGCTGAAGATAATAACGTATACACCTTATATACTGAAATATGTGTTAAATTAATCATCAACACAATGTATTGAGATATTTGCAGTCTTTAGTGCATGGCAGGAAGGTTTAGAGCGACCTGTAGATGACGGTGTGTGAAGACTGACGTGAGTGTGTGTATGTGAGTGTGTGTGTGTGTGTGAATGGGGGGTGCTCTTCTCCTTTAGGCCTGGAGCTCTGTGCTGTAGAGGAGCTTCTCTGGATTATGATTAGGACTGGGTCCCGTCCATTAGGGCCTAACGAGCAGATCCAACATGCTTTAATGCGGATTTTCTTGTCCGACACGCTGCGTGGAGCCTAATGATAAAAGAAAAAGGTGGCTGTTCAGGGGAGGAGAGGGAGAAAAAGAAGAACAAGAACAAGAAGCAAGGAGAAAGAAGCAGGGACAACCTTCACTCTCTGCCTCCTTTTATCTCCCTCCACAGAACAGCATGGCTTGTTTTGAGGTGCCCCTCCATCCAAGCCAAACTGGCTCAGCCTCAGCTTTGCCTGTTAGTGTGTACCAGCACTGCTGCAGCTCTCTGCTGTGCACGAGATCCAGTGCATCACACACACACACACACACACACACACTCACACACGCACGCACATACACACACACACACACACACACGCACGCACATACACACACACATGTGTACCCAAACACCCAGACGTCACCTTCCTCCTATGGGCTTTAGACTGAAAACACAACGTGTCAAATTCCAATGGAAATCATGGGTGCGTTTTGTGTGGTCAGAACAGACTGGTCGGCGTTGGGGGAGGGGTGAGAGAGAAAACAGTGAACAGGTGCATTTTCTTTCATCCAACAAGGACCAGGGAGGCTGACGCACTATGAATAAAGAGCACCGAGCAGAACGCACGCGAATGTGTGCATGTGCGCACGTGCGTGTGTGTGTGTGTGTTTGCGTGTGTGTCGTTCAGTGTGAATGAATGCACGAGCAGCTAAAGCTAAAGAAACCTTCATACCTTTACCTCGATTCCTCCGAGCTCTGTCCTTCCTCGCTTCTTCAATGGGTCTCATTCATGCCCCTCTCTCTCTCTCTCTCTCTCTCTCCAGCTCTCTCTCGGTGTCGCTCTTCCCGCTTCTCTTCTCCTCTCGCGCTCCTCCGTCTTCGTGCGGATGCATAAAGATTAAAAATTAATAAACCCTCTCTCTCTCTCTGGCGCGCGCTCGCTCGCTCGGAGCTCGAGCAGCCAGCCCTCTCTCCTCCCTCCACCCAAAACAAAAACAAAAACAAAAAAAAAACAACAACAGCAAAAAAAAACCAAACAAACAAAAAAATCAGGAAAACTGCGAGAGGGGGGATTCAGATCCGGACGGGCTGGAGGCTCTGGACGGGCACAAATCCGACATGGTTGCTCGAGAGCGAGAAGCTCCTGGCAGAGGAGAGCGCGAGCCTACAGCCACACACACACACACGCACACACTCACACACACACCGATTACAGGGAGACAAAAAACGCGTCTCCTCCAGTCCGACTGACGGTTGTTGTTGTTGTTGTTGTTGTTTATCTGTCCACAGTCTCAGCCATGATCAGAGAAGACACACCGCTCCTGTTCTCCGCGCGCTCTCTCTGAAGTCACGCGCCGTGCAGCCGCAGCTCGAGCGACGCTCCACTGCAGAGCCGCGCAGTCCTCCCTCTCCCTCTCCCCCTTTCTCTCTCTCTCTCTCTACGTGTGTGTGAGAGAGGAGAAAAAAATAGGCTATTTCTCTCTCTCTCTCTCTCTCAGCGCACGAACACGTGGGGGCTCCACCGTTAAGCTGGTGGTCTTTTTCTGTCGCCCTCCATCAGAGTAGAGATCACTGCACGAGCGCTTCTCCAGCGTGCACGGTCTGCATCTCTCTCTCTCGCCTGGCTGATTTAACCTCGGGTGTGTGTGTGAATGTGAGTGTATGTGTGTGTGAGTGTGTGGTAAGGGGGGGGGGGGGGGGGCAGAAGAAGTGTGTTTGTGCGTGTGTGTGCGTGTTGGGTGAGGTGTTTGGGGAGAGGCAGCACTGAGCTCCACTGCAGAATGGAGAAATGGCTCCGGGGTGCAGGAGTGCTGGTCATGCTGATGGATGTCCATCTGTGGTCAGTTTTAAATAAATAATAGAAAAGAAATAAATAATGACGCAGGAAAGCCAGCAGTATCCTACACCTTTGAGGTTTGAGTTTGAGTGTATGCATTTGGATGTTTGAGTGTGTTTATGATTAATTACAGGCCTTAATTAGCCAATTAACTACTGATTTACATGTGTATTTCTGAAGATTATAAACTGATAGGGTATATATATATATATATATATATATATATATATATATGTATGTATTTATATGTATATATATACACACTACAGGGCTGAACTTAAAGAAATAAACAATACGCTGCTCTTTCAGAATTTTATTACAAGAAACATTAGAAATACTTAAAACAAAAGTAACTGACTGGTTTTGAAGTGTAAAGTAACAATATATACTGTAAGTACAATTTAAAGGATGCGAAACCTTATGTAGGAGTTAAATCAAAATAATCACCCCTTGCCTTTATCACAGCAGCACAGATTCACCACATCCTTTCCAGCAATTTTTGGAAATAACTTGTGCCCAAATCCTCCTAGCGCCTTTTCAAGCATGAAAACATTTGTGTCTTATTTGCTGGACGCTCATTTCAAACTTGTCGTCCAGCTTGTCCCTGCAGCTGAATGGGAGAAAGATCTGGAGGCTGGGGAAGCCTCATAATTCTCAAAACTGTTTGCTTTTCTTTGGACTGGATATCATTTTGGCACAGTTTTGAAGATGCTTGGGATCATTATCCTGTTGAAGAATTACATTTTTGTCCAGTGACGCGTAAACCAGAAGTAACTGTGTGATGTTGAAGAATCTTTTTCATGATCCAACACAAAGTGAATGTCTGTGCACCAAAGGCAAATCTGAAAGTGTGCACATACATATAAGCTATTCATTTATAATCTTTGTAGAAGTAAATTTTATTGATTTGTTAGACTATCTCAAAGGATAAACATATTCATGCTACTGTGGTCAGTATCTCTTGTCATTTTTGATGGTGCATCCTGAGCTGTTTCTTTTTTCAGTCAAACTGTCTGTTGTGTCCCCATAAATAAGAATACGACAGCAGTCTGCTGGTACAAAAGGGCCCCTTTCTTTGTGCACACAGGCGGTGCTGAGTAGAGCCTTGCACCGCATTATACTATTGCCTGCAGAAATACAGGACGTCCCGAGTACAACTAACTAGCCTACCCTGGAATTTTGGTAGCTGAGGCTGTGCATAAATATTGGGTGACTGTGCCATTAAAAAGACTCAAGGTAAGGGGTGGTCTTTTCAGGTAAGGGGTGGTATTGATGTTCAGATGAAATTTCTGTTGTCTTCCTTAACAGACCACTAGTATTTATGGGCTTGGCTGCTACAGATAGATATACACACTTGCAAAAAAAGATACTGCATGGGAATTGGACATCAAAAGTGACTAGTGATATTGACTGATACTGAGACACAGGATTCAGCCTATAAGAAACTGAAACACAGTTCATGTAGCCTATAAGATTCATTTTTTGTAGTCAATAGTCCATACTGTTAGGTACTTTATAAAATTAATTGAATAATTACATTTTTCTTGATGAAAGAGTCCATCAGTTCCATTAGCACTCCATGCCATAAGATGCTTTTTAATATTATTCGTTTAATTATTTAAGGGAGCCTTGCACAAAGAGTTTGATTAGCAGTCACTTCATTTGTTTGTTTATTTATTTATTCTTTCATTTATACTCAGATAGGAGTCCGGCCTATGATATTGTTTGACAGTTTCATTAGCAGTCCATATCAAATGACTTTTTTTTAATAATTGGTTAATGAATTAACTATGCCGGCATATGTCTCAATACACACACACCGACACTCATTCCACAGTATGACACCGAGCTGTGGGGTATGAAAGCACACAAACAGCAGCTTAAAATGACCCGAATTCATTTTGTCCAAAGCTCGTCTAATACATTCAACACGTGAGCCGCCCGCTCGGCTTTGACCGATGCTGATTGAGGGTTCGCTGTGAGCTCTCCCACCGTGCAAAGTGCTCCCGCCTGCCCTCAGGGGAAATCACATGCAAAGGTTGCACTTTCACATGTAACACACTGCAGGACATTACGGATGCAGCTTTGCCCAGGCCTGTGCTTTCCAGAGCTTTCGCCGGAAATAAAATGTCACTTGTCAATTTTCTTCTTTGGGACATTTTGATCATCATATATTTTTTTGCACACCAGCTCCCTTTTGTGTGAACACTTCACGATCAATGGAGCAATAGAAATATCACAAGATCACTTGGAATAACTCAAAGTCATTCTTTCTAGCCTTCAAGTTACCACTGTTTTTTGTTTGGATTTTTGAAATTGTTAACGCTTTTTGTAATGTTTTTTTTTTTTTTTTTCCAGGTCACTGCACAGATTCTTTCGGATCTCCTGTGAGGGCAGCGAACAGACAGAGGACGAGGTAAGTACTTTTCAGTCTGATTTATTTTCTTCCCCACAGGTACAGGTAACACAATTCTTCCCTCCCCGCCACCCGACACAGCAACACAGGTGGACACTGCACTCTTAGACTGTAAGTGTTCTCTCTTCACAGCACTTTCACACCGCTCTGATATTGGTAGAAAGAAAAAAAAGCAAACCTTGCACAAGTGAACAGACCCTCTCGGAGGGCAAGGTCCTGCTCGCCATCCTGGGGGACTGAGAGAGAGAGAGAGAGAGAGGAAAAAATGCCCCTCCTCCTCCTCCTCTTCCTCCTGTAGGGAGAGCAAAAAAAAGGGCCAACGACCCTAGCCGGCCCAGCAAGATAACAATCCTCTTGCTGCGCTTCCCTGGCTGACCACCTGCACACTGCAAGGTGGTCCTACACTGGTTGTTAGGATGCCAGGTGCTTCAACACTCAATCCGCAGACCTGGAACACCGTTCTGCAGATGAGGGCTGAGAGCACACTCTCAGGCCAAGGCAAAGACTTCAGCACAAAGCTGCACAAATACACTAACAACAAAACACATGCTACTTGATTGGCAGAGAATTTCTCCCTACAAACCCCCCCTATTGAAAAATATTACACAAAAAAAGAAAAAGCCCACACATTTCAAGTCAGGTGAAGTCAAGTGAAGTAGGTGTTTATTGTCATTTCACCCATATACACAGTACACAGTGAAACTAAACAACTTTCCTCCAGGATCGTGGTGCAACACAAAGAACAAAAACAGACCCACAAAGGACAAAAACAGACACACAAAGAACAAAAACAGACCCACAAAGAACAAAA